>VYXH01009541.1:184943-212593 GCA_013397275.1 Burhinus bistriatus
ATTATTATTAAGCTCATAAAAAAAAAAAAAAAAAAACCAAAAAAAACCAAAAACCAAGCAAAAAAACCCTTCCGGAAACAAGACTCCGTTGTGTTCATTTCTTTACACCGGAGCCAGGAGGGGACCTGGCTGTGCAGGGCTGCAGCAAGCGGCTCTCGCCTTGAGAGCGGGCAGACACACGCACTCTCCGGGCNTAGGTTTCCCGCGCAGCGGGAAGCCTCACTCACTCGTGCAATGACAGGGAAAGGTGGGGGCGCGCATGCGCGCTGTGAAACACAGTCCGGGGCGCTTGAGGGGCAGCGGCGCGCATGCGTTGCTGCTGGTCACCATGGCGGCGTCCGTGCAGGTCCCGGCGCCGGCGCTGAGCGCGGAGCAGGCTAAGGGTGAGTGTGGGGTAGCGGCGCAGGCACCCAGGCGGGTTGGCAGGCAGCTGTGTGCCGGTCTCCCGCAGCGGTGCTGGCGGAGGTGATCAAGGCTTTCGGGGCGCCCGAGAACGCGCAGCGCATGGAGGAGGCGCGGGACAACGCCTGCAACGACATGGGCAAGATGCTGCAGTTCCTCCTGCCTGTGGCCACGCAGATCCAGCAGGACGTGATCAAAGCCTACGGCTTCAGCAATGACGGTGAAGGTGGGTTGTCCTCCGCCGGGCCGGGAGCTCCGGGCCCGCCGAGGGGGCGGTGGCGGCGGGCAGATGCCCCCTTCCTACCCCGTGTCTTGCAGGGGTCCTGAAGTTCGCCCGGCTCATCAAGTCGTACGAGTCGCAGGACCCGGAGATCGCCAGCATGTCGGGCAAGCTCAAGGCCATGTTCCTGCCGCCCATGACGCTGCCGCCGCACGGGGCCGGGGCCGGGACCGGCGGAGTGGCAGCCTCCTGAGACCGCGGACCTCTCCTGCCCCGCCGGGTCGCGGTGCTGTAGCCGGAGCTGGCCTCCCAAGGTGCGGATCCCGTCAGCCTGGGGAATGGAGCACTTGAACAAGGGAGATGCTGCCCTGAAAGAAATGGGTTGCTTTGTGCGTGCTTGTGTGTCTGCTCGTGAATAAAAAATGTCTTGAAAATGCCCTTGTTTTATGGATGCATGTGAGCTCAGCGGTGCTCCTCGGGCACGGATGTTTCTCCCCGGTGCAGAGGCAGTTATAGCTGTGCCTGCCTCATGCCTGGTGAAACCTGCGCTAGTGTTTTGAGGGACCCAGTGTGTACCAAGTTCTGCAAAAAGGTGATTGCTTATATAAGCCTTGGTGTGAAGCCCTGGGACTTAATATCAAAGTGACTTTTTTTTTTTTTTTTGTTAACATTTCAGAGGTGCTAAGCCCTAAGAGCAAGCATTTACTAAAGTGCTATTTGAAACACGCTAGGTAGTGTGTCCCTAAACACAATCTAGTGCTGTTCAGCAAGTGCCATAAATGCCGCTGAGACCCCCTGTCCCCAGCAGGGTCATTGTAGCTAACTCCTTCCAACCACCAGTGCTGTGGATGCATTGTTTTTGGGCTGAATGTGCCATCAAACACGTCAGCCCTAATGAAAAAGCTGTCAGAGAAATGCAGCAGGGAGCAGCATGGTGTGGAAGGGCTGGGCTTGCCCCATTTAGCTGCAGCCTGGGTTAGAAGAACATAACGTAAAACTGTATCTTGTGTCTTCTGGGACTGAACCTAGCAGAGCAGCCTTGCTCCAGTGTGAGGTTTTGTGTTTCCAGCTTGATTCAAACAAAGGGGCTTCAGGTATGTCTGCTTATAGCCTCCTGGCCGGCATGCCTGTTGCCCTTGGAAGTGTTGAGATCTTTGGGGAAGGTGATGGGCACGAGAGTGGCAGGGCTGGGGGTGAAGAAGCAAGGCTAGGAGAGCAGGGAGCTGCGAGCCAGGTGTGAGAGCTGCATCCGGTTCTGCCTTCTGTGCCTTTCGGTTACAAACCAGGCAGGAATGTAGCCAGTGAGGGCGTGAGCTTAGTGGATAGGAGGCAGGAAGAGCAGTCAGTCCCTTCCGTCTCCATCCACCTCTCCCAGCTTGGCCTTGGCCTTCCCCCACCCCTCTAATTATTCATTAACTACAGCCCAGGAAGTGCTTTGCAAATGGTGAAAATTAAGCCCTCTGCATGAGGCCTGCGGTTTGCCTGGCCTGGAGCTACCTCCTTCTTAGTCTGCCTAGGAGCAGGGCAGAGTTTGGGACTACCTGTGCGGATCAGACGCAGGTGAGTCACAGGAGGTGCCTCAGCCCGAAGTGCTGCTGGCTGCTCCTCCAGAGACGTGGCACTCACCGCCATGAGCATCTAGCCCTGTCGGGAGGGTGCGAGTCCACCCCTCCTCTGTCAAGGTCTTTGATCTCTCTCCCAAGTCTGTCTGAAGATACTGTCTTGATAATTCCAATATTGCTTTATTTTCTTTAGTAGGACCCCCTGGTTAAGGGCTGTGGTACTTCCTCCACCAGTTGCTGTCAGTCCCCTATCTGGGGATCTGAGAGTCAAGATCCTGATGCCATCCTGTGGGTGAGTGCTATGAATGCCAGTTAGGGGAAGAAAACAAGAGTTGTTGCTGAGAAAAATAAAAATACTGGCAGTAGGAATCAGGCACAGAAGGGAAAAAACCCCACTTTCTAATAAGAGCTACAGGATAGCCGGATGACTGTAGTTCATCGTGGTTTAGATTGTTATTGCTGTTACCATTGCTCCTTCTCACTTTGATAACGAACAAGCAGGATTTGATGCCCAGTCCGCTACAGTTACTCTGCGAGCCCTGCAGCTGCATCTCTGAATGTTTTTGTACAAAGAGAGGTCAGGTGGCTGACCCTTTTTAATCCTGGTTATTTCTTGATTTGCTACAGTTTTTATAACCCTTTATGGAACAGCAGGACATAAAATCTTCACAGTCAGTCCAAATGGGTGCTCAGCTCTGGGGACTGCAGTGGCGTGGTGTAAGGAAATGGGATTCACACAAGCATTACTCTATGGTAAGGACCTGGGCAACCACAGTGGTCCAGCACTGTCCTGGGGTCCCATGGCCTGCCAGAGAGCATCTGGCTTGGGCAAGTCACAGGAAGATGGTCCGTCTGCCCATTCCCCAAGGCCAGGTGGCCTTCACTCTGCACTAGCAACTGAACTACAATGCAGTTCTGTGCAGAATGGCAAAAATTCCTGTCTAAACTCATCTCAGTGCTGAGAATCAGAAGTGACAAATGCAACGCCAGTTCTCAAAAAGGGCTCCAGATGGGATCCCCTAAATGTGAGGGAAGCACAGCACAATAAAGCTGGTATCTGGGCAAGAGGGTAGGCAGTATAACGGAGAAAGCAATGAGTGATAAAAGAGCCAGCATCTCCTTTTGTAAAGGCAAATCGTGTCCTGTAAAAATGAGGTTTTTGCGGGACTTGGCAAGCTTGTGGATAAGAGATGTCTGGCTGATACAGTTTCCTTGGATTTCCAAAAGAATGATTTGAAAAGATTTTCTCATCAAAGTCATTAAATAAAGCTAAAGCCATGGCATAAGACAGAAGATGATGAATTCTTGGGTAAAGAATTAGTAGAAAATAGGAAACAGAAGGTGGGAATAAAGGTCCAGTTTTTACAGCAAAGGGATCTCATTGATGAGATCACAGGGGCCTAACCTAAAATATATGCTGTTCAGTATATTTCCAAATGACCTGGAAATAGAGATTGTATGGTGAGGTGAGGAAATTGGCTGATGGTAGAAAGTTATTCAGGATAATAGGGTGGAAGCTGACTGTGCATAATTGCAGAAGGACCTTATGATAATGAATGAGTGGGCAATAGAACAGCAGATGAAATATAAATATAGGCATATGTAAAAACAATGTTCATGGAGAAAAAGAACTCAAAATTTACGTATAAAACAATGAACTGTGAACTAATTGTAACCTCTCTGGAGTAAGATTGTGATCATATATAAGTCCATGCAATTGTTAGCTTAATGCTTGGTTGTGGTGAACAAATAGCAGAAATCATCTCAATGTCTATATATATGTCCATGTCTCACTAGCATCTTGAACACTGCAGTTCTGTGCCACCCTTCACCCTTATCTCCAAAACAATACAACAGAGTTGGAAACATCTCAGAGAGAGACAGCAAAGATGATCAGAGGTGTAGAAAAGCTCTGTACGAAGAACACCTAAATAGGGTTGGAGTCTTCAGCCTGGTAAAGAGCTGAGGAAGGATATGGATGTTACGGGTCCAGCTCAGAGTGAGTGAAAAGGAATCAGCCGTTGATTTTTTTCTGTCTTCACAACAACCAGGTGTTAATAAAAATGGGCAGGGAGCCGATTATAAGCAAACCAAAGGAGGGTGTTTCTGTAGCTGAGCAGTGATGCTAAATTTGTTATGGATTTGACAGTTGACTCTACAAGTAGCTGCAAACAGATGCTTAGGGAGTACAGGGGAAAAAGAAACTCTATACATAGCCTGTTCCTCTACTCTTTCTTCAACAACAATTTTGACCTCTGGATCACCTAGTCCAACCTCCTGCTCACAGCTGAGCTAACCCCAAAGCTAGATCAGGCTGTTTAGGGCCTTGTTCAGGTGAGCCCATAACATGTCCAAGAGTGGAGAGTCCTCAGCCTCCCTGGGGAACCTGTGGCAATTGCTGAACTGCCCTTGGTGGGGAGCGAGTGTGCAATTTTTCCTGATACCTAATCAGAATTTTCCTTGCTGCAAGTTATGCCTGTTGCCTCTTGTCCTTTTGCTGTGTCCCACAAAGAAGAACGTGGCTCTAAAACTCCCAGCCCCCTCTATGTAGCCTCAGACAGCTGTTAAATCCCTTCTTAAGCATCTTTTCTCTAAGTTGAACAAACCCAGCTTCCTCCGTCTCTGCTGTGCTCCAGGCTCCTTACCACCTTAGTGGACTTATGCTGGATTCTGTCCAGTTTCTCAGTGTCTCTTTTACAGTAGTACAGATGTGGCTGTCTTTTAATTAGCTATTTCATTTATCTCCGCCTCTGAATTTGTTTCTGTGCTAGCTGTGGCTTGGCTCCACAAAGGACTTACAAGATGAGGTTCTACCATCTGTTGTTGTACTGAAAGCCAAACAACAGCATAGAAGCCATCTCTTTGCTGAAATCTTTTGACCTGTTAATTATATTGAGAAAGTATTTTAGTGGCTCAATTATAGTCTGCTGTTGCATGCTGCATCCATTTGGGAGAACAACCTCAAAAGATACCAACCAATTGCTTCTCTACTGTGGTATTTTCCTTCCTTACCAGCAGGAGCTCCTCACTGGTAGTTTTTAATTAGATGGCCCAGATCAAAGACACCAAAGCAGCTGTGTGCATCCAGTCCTTTCCTGAGCTGAAAGCAACCACAAGTATAAATTCATTCTGTGAATTATGTGATTTGGGATTTGTATCCACACAAATACTGTCATGTGGGTTACACTGCACTCCATGGTTCATTCTGCTGGAGGATACGCGATTACACGAGTTCAGCGCTAACTCACCCTTTCTATTCTGATCTGGACTTTTTGCTACCTTGTTTTTTCTCTGTTCCCCAGTGTCCCACTAGTGTTCTCTTCCTTGGACATATTTGCTGTTTCAGCCAGTTCATAAGGTGTAGGGATGCCCAGGTTTTATTTTTGTCTACTGTGGCTTCACAGCAATTCTACATAATCTCATATTCTTTTGATATCAAGAGTTCTCTTTTGGGACATCTGCCCAGAAGTTCCTGTCATTCCTCTCCTAACACTAAACAATATTTCTTTCCCCTGCCAGTGCTAGACTGGCTGTGATTTAGGTGCAGTCTTTTATGTGCACCTTCTACAAATTTGTGTAGAAGTTGTTCCCTTGAGCTACAGGTCTCTGTGCCTTTAAAGCCCCCCTGTTTTTGTTGGGGTTTTTTTTGTTTGTTTTTTAAAAATATCAGTTTTAAGCCAGTACAGCTGGATCCCTGCAGCTCAGCACATCCCAGCTCGTCATGTGTATGAAACTAGAAGTATTTCAAATGAACCTGCCGTAGGTGCCTGGGCTGCCTTTCTAGCAATGAAGTTTAGTTTCCCACTCGTTTCTCCACTACTTCCCTTTGCTGTTAGTTTCTGTCTTGGCCACAAGTTTTTTCTTGATCATTGCTAGCAATCTGTTCAGCTTTTTGCAGGATTTCCCAGTCTGGTGGTGTGCAGGGAAGTCAGCAACTGCTGATACTTGAAATGAGCAAGTCTCTTGCTGTTCCTGCTGCCCACACCACCACACAGGGTAGCTGAGATGGCCCCAGGGAAGAGTCTGGCTGCTTTGCCAGCTGGATTGCCCTCTTTGGCCACTGCTTAGCTCCGTGAGACCTGCAGACCTTGAAACCAGTGCTCTGGGAAAGGGCAGTCATGGGCCGTAGCTGGAAATGGCTGGGGAACTGGAAATGGTTAGTTTTCTTTCTTTTTGTCTGGTTGTCCAGGTTGACAGCTTTGGCCTCATCAGTATGGTGTACTGGGATCTTGAAGGTCCTAGGCTAAGCTGTCTTGGTGCTGTGTGGGCCCACTGTAGGTAGTAGCTGTCTGCCCTGCTCCCTGCCTGCTTTTCTGGGCAGCTTCAGCATCACCTCCCACCTCGGCCCTTTCGAGCTACCACTGCCTGTGGCAGTGGCATCCCCCAGCAGGCTGTTTTCCGGAAGGCAGTGCTGCGCTAGCCTGGACCTTGAAGTCTGCAGCTCTGGGTTTGCACAGATTCCCCCTGTGGCTGTACAGAGCGCACATAGGATATTCACCTGTCCAGAGGGTTCATCAGCGAGCTGGAGTATGGAGGTTTCTGCCGGGTAGCTGAGGGCAGCCCAGCAGAGCCAAGCTGCGTGGCTGGGTGGTCATAACCTGTAGTAGGGCGCTTCATCGCCCAATGTATGCTAGCCTGTGCTGCCTTCTTCAGCCTTGCAGGTGTGTGGGTGACCCCAGGCAGCTGTGGTCCCCTTGGCACCACGGCAAGGGCTTGGGAGTGGGGAGCACTTATGGCTCTCACTGGTCTTTTGGGGAAAAAGGGGAAGAGAGGATGTGCAGAACTGAATTTTATGAGCATGGCCGGGACCCAAGATGCACTCATAGAGTCAACCCTGGTGTGAAAAAAGACAGGGACCCAAGAATAACAGGGGGGGTTGGGGAGGAAAGAGACAAAAGGAGAAGCAGAAGTGTGTGCAAAGCAGCTTGGGGCTGGGGAGTCGATGGCTCAGAGCGCTTCCTGTTCCTGGAGCCGCGCGTGCCCAGCTGCGCATGGGCTTGCGCCTGCCTGTGCCCACAGCACTGCACAGAGGGCCAGAGATCAAGACACGTATCCAGAAACAGGTGGATGGAGAGGGTCTGAATGGACTGACGGTAGACGCCTGGAGAGATACATGGCCAGCTCCCAAGAGGTGCAGAAACAGCTTGATGTTGGGTGCTCCAGCACAGACCTCCAACTTCCCTTTTCTCGCCAGCGCAAACTGATTTTTCCTCTGTGTTTTTTGAGTTGCTCTGGTGGTAGCCGCTTGGCCTGCTCTTCTTTCGCCCTCCACAATGGTGAGGTAAGAGGACCTGAGAAGTGTGTGTATGTAGGGAGGGAGACCAGGAAAGTAGGACGGATCAGAGGGGGGGATCATCTTGGAAGCTGTATCTCAATGGAAATCTTTCATAGGCTGAGGGAGGTATCAGGTAGGAAGGGATGCTGCTGCTGGCTGTCATCTGTATAGGTATCTCTAGGGATGCTGACTGGGGACGATTCTTCACTGTACAAGTCTCCATAGTAGTGCTTGGCCTTTTTTATTCACTTGGTCTTGTTTTCATCTTCTCTCCTAGGTGGTTTCACCGTGACCTGAGTGGGCTGGAAGCTGAAGCCTTACTGAAGGGACGAGGGGTCCATGGGAGCTTTCTGGCCAGACCCAGTCGGAAGAATCAAGGGGATTTTTCTCTTTCAGTTCGGTAAGTAACTTGGACCCCAACTTCTCTCTTTCCAGGGTTACATACGCAGAATGCTTAGACTCTTACATGTCCTGTGGCATCTTCTTCATCCTGTCCTTATTCCTTTGAGTTCTTTCCAAGCTGTAAAAGGAATCCCAGCATCTTCTAGACCTTCCCTCAAGTTGCCCCAGAGGCCTCTTTCCTGTCATCCCCTTTCACTGGGATGGTTTGCTCTGGTTCCATGGCAGGAGGTAATGCAGAACATTTTCTGCCTCTTTTCCAACCACCTCACTGGACTGCTCTGTGCATCATCTCACAGGGTTGGTGACCAGGTAACCCACATCCGCATCCAGAATACTGGGGATTTCTATGACCTATATGGAGGGGAGAAGTTTGCCACCTTGTCAGAACTGGTGGAGTACTACACGCAGCAACAGGGCTCACTGCAGGACAAAGATGGAACTATCATCGACTTGCGATACCCACTCAACTGTTCCGACCCCACTACAGAGAGGTACGGAGAAAGCAAAGCAGCTGGTGTGTCTGTGATGAGACATCCTCTCTGTTTCATGGCCTTCTTTGTGCCCTGCCTGCATCCCCAGGGCAAACCCTGCAAAAAACGACTCCTGCCTCCTGTATCCTCCTATGCTTCCACAGCAGCAGCATCCCCAGGAGTAGCTGGACATACCTTAACCCATCACAGCAGACCTAATAGGGCTCTATTTTTACTTGTGGTTTCCTGTTGCCCTTGCTATTTATATACTGTTCCTAAAAGCAAAAGTTGTGGCGTTAGTTATGGGTCTGCAGTGGTCTGTAGAGTGACATGCCCACAGCCTTGCCCCAAACCTCCTTGGTTATTCCAGGCCTGGGTGACTCACATATAGCTGAGAACAGGACCATGTTCCCCTGCTATTCCTAGCCTGCTTAGTCTCCTTCCTGTCCCCGCTTTGCATATGTCTCTGACACCAAGTTCCTAAATCAAATCAGCTGGTTTTGCCCTTGCGTTAAGCTTTCAGGTGCTTTGATGCAGCTTGGGGCGCAGTCGCACCGTACTCTGGGATGGACAGGTCCTCCTCAGCTCCTGCAGAGAGGGAGCAAAGATGCCCTGGGCAAAGTGCCTGGGTACACCCCTGCTGACTCTGGGGTCAGGCTGCAGAGGGGCCCGCATCTGCATGCTGGCTGTCCTCTCCACTCGAGGCCGTTGGGTTGTGGCCCTGCAGTTTCCTCCCTTCCTCCCTGCGGTTGGAAACTTCTGCCCCCCCCCAGGCTCTTACGAAAGCTCCTGCACTCTCTCCCCAAGTGATTTTCCATCACGTGGCTTTGAAGAGCTGGGCTCTACTGGGGGAAGGGAGGGAGCAAGGGGAGCCATTAACCCCTTCCTACCTGTGGAGGGGAGGCCCGGAGACCTCTTTGATGCGTGGTCAACCATTCCTGGGGGGCATCTGAGCACTGGCACATGGTGGCTGAACACTTCTTTGGGAGGAGGTTCAGAAATTAATGACTGCCATGCAGTGAAAATCACCGGCTACTTCTTGCAAGTGTGTGAGGTGAGGATCAACAGAAGTTACTTGCCAGGGCATGGTGACTGTCTGCCACATCTTGCTGTCAAAATGGTTCCTAGATGTTGTGTAGAGGAATGTGTTGCTCTGGCCAGATGCAGGAGTGAATGAATGCTTCTGTGACTGGGGCATGGCCTCCTGAACTCCATTTCAATTCTTGGGAACAGATAGACTTAGCGATGTGATCATAGACACCAGTACCACCCCAGGCCTCCACTGTTACCTGCTCCACGGGCAGCAAACCTGCTCCCACAGGTCTAACCACACTGGCTGATCTACCGAGCATCAGCCTGGCCTTGATGGCAGGGCACGCAGTGACGTATGGAGCGTGGCTCATTCTTGTTGCGGTACCTGCAACAAGCAGGAGCAGGGAGGGGCGTTGCAAGTCAGTCTGATGCAACAGCTACCTGCTTTTGAAATGCTGTTCGCCAGGGCAGATGGCCAAGAGGGCTGTGTCTCCAGCTGCTGAGGCAGCTCTGTGGAAGTGGGACAGAGCTGCAGTGAACACAGCCTTCGACTGGCATAGCAGCAGTGCTGCAAAGGCCTCTGAACGCAGAGCCCAGCACACGGCTCCAGCTGGAGATGGGCATGTCCCAGGACCAGAGGGGCCTGTTTGAACCAGGCCCATCGCTGCTGGAGAAGAAGGGCCCAAATCTCCTCCCTTACACTGAGCTGGGAAGGAGGGAAGGGGCCGGGGCAGGAGCACCAGGGCTGTGGTGGCCCCTCGGCTGAGATGGGTCCAGACCCAGCAGAGACTCCACCAGAAAATGGGTACCAGGAGGAGTGGGATGATTCAGAGCATCTCCCAGCTCTCAGTTTTCTACAATTTGCACCTCTAGCTCTAGCTTCTGAGGGAGTTTTGTGGAGGCAGGACAGAGGTGCAATGAACACAGGCTTCCTCATCTCTACTTGGCGGCTCAGCAGCGCCCCCCAGGACCCTCTGATGTGGTCCAAAGAAGCTGTGGAGCATGGGACAGGCATGAGGAACTAGAGGGTCTTCACAGAGACAACCTGGGTCACGTCTGGAGTTTCTGCAGGGCCAGAGCCTTGCAGTAGGAGGAGAGGCCAGGATTCTCCCATCTCCCAGCCTGCTTCTGGTGACCATCACTTGCACCCACACTGCACAGTGCAGTGAGATCCCACCAGGCAGGAATAAACACCCCCAGAGACCTTTGCAGGTGGGAAGGGGCTTGGCAGCAGCTGTGCCATTTGCTTGTGTCCCTCTGTGCCCTGGGTCCAGTCCTGGAGCAAGGCAGAGAGCACCTTGGTCAAATGGGGATGCTCCTCACCTTGTGCTGAGAGGAGAGAAGGAGCTGCTGACTGGCTGTTTGCATTGAGGACAAGAACATGCACAGGGATCAACAACAGGATAAGGAGCAGAATATGGACTCCAGGTGGCTCCTGGTGTTCACTCCCGTGGCTAGGGAGTGATGTGGCCAGAGAATGGGAATTATCCTTTGATTGAAGGTGACCGAGTTTCAGAAAGAGGGGTCACTGGGATGGCTCTTTAATGGATCTGATCTCAACACAGCCATCTGGGTGCTGCTAAATCCGATGAGAAAGTTTCTGACTAACTGGAGGTTTATTTTTGTTGCCCTAGTGTTTGAGTTCCAAAGCACCCTGCAGCAGTAAGGCTAGAATCCCAACAACGCTGGGAGGTGCTGAAACCCACGGACTACCCTCTCCCAACTGGTCTTCAAGCCAGCAAGCATTGCTTACCTGTGCTTGTGTGTATCACACAACTGGATCACACTTGGTGCTTTCCCACTGTGTCCTCTGATACCAGCGTTCTGCTCCCCAGGTCCCTTCTACCTCCACACATCATCCCTTGCCCTTTCTCTTTCTTGCCAGCTCTCTACTTCTTTCTGTCTCATCTGGTTTTGCCAAGATCCTGCTCCTCGGTTTCCTTCGGGCTCTCTTTCCCTCCCCTCTGTCTCGCCCTTCCTTTCTTCCTCCCTCACCCTCCCCCAGTGTTGCTGTCCTTCACTCATCAGCTGAAGGGCATCCACTTACCTCCTTCTCCACCTCTCTTCTGACCCTCTCATTTTTCCTAGGTGGTACCATGGGCATCTGTCAGGCCCTGCAGCTGAGTCACTTCTCCAGGCCAAAGCCACCCCTTGGACTTTCTTGGTGCGGGAAAGCCTCAGCAAACCTGGGGATTTTGTCTTGTCTGTCCTCACTGACCAGCTTAAACCTGGGTCTGATGCTCCACCAGCGGGGGCAACCAGTGCCTCTGGGGCCCGACTCAAAGTCACGCACATCAAGATCATGTGTGAGGTGAGCAGTTGGGAGAGCAAAAGGAAAGGGAGTGGAACAGGTCTCTGCTGCTCATGTCCTCAAAAGTATGAGCCCTGTCAGCTTGAATACCACCACCAGTTTCTGAATTTGGATCAAACTGCTGTCACCTTACAGGTTCTTTATGTCCTCGCTCCAGCCTGGGTGACCATGGGCAGTGCTGGGTGCTCAGACACAGGAGGAAGCAGGGCTCACTCTGTCGGAGCACTCCAGTACAGGGAGTTTGTGGTGAAAGAGAGAGGAGGATTCACAATCTAATTATGAGTTCATCAAAAGAGTTAAAAGCTGTTGGAGGAGGAGGGGCATCTGCAAGGCTTCCACACTTAGTCTGAAGGATGTTACCAACCTGGCTGTCACAAGTTCTCCTATTTCTTTCATGTGGGATGATGCAGAGAGTGCAGGTTGATTTCAGGGACTGAAAGCAACTGACCTTAAATACCTTCTCGGGGCTTCCATCCACTGAGAACAGGAGTCAGTTCACCATGCTATAAACTTAAGTGTTCTCAGGGAAAACTACCGTTTGGCCTCCCTGCCAGAGGAAATGCTTTTCTAGATAGCACAGGGTGGTGCCTATGGCTTTGCACCCCAGTGTTACCTTTTTCCTGAGCGTTATCAGCTTTGTCTATAGGACTGTTACGAGTGGGATGTTACACATTCTTCCTCCATTTAGAATGGACGCTACACAGTTGGAGGTGCTGAAATGTTTGACAGCTTGGCAGATCTGGTGGAGCACTTCAAGAAGACTGGAATTGAGGAGATATCTGGCTCCTTTGTGTATCTGAAGCAGGTAAATCCCGTTTCCTCTGTTTCTTAGGGATCCTTTGGAGGGGCCCACTTGCTGTTTGTTTCTGCTTTGTGTCCCTCTCCTCCTTTTCTGCACAGCACACAGAGGAGACTTTGCTCCCCAGCAGTGTCGTTCGTTCATGCTTATGCACTGTGTTTTCCCATCCCCAGCCCTACTATGCTACGAGGGTGAATGCTGCTGACATTGAGAATAGAGTGCAGGAACTGAACAAGAAGAGCCTATCTGAGGAGACATCCAAGGCTGGCTTCTGGGAGGAATTTGATGTAAGAAACTGCTGGGGGACATTATTCTGACTTTTTGGGAAGTCCCTATGCACCACCTCATTCTCCATCCTTGATTTCTTCCTGGATGCAAACTTCTCAGGTGTCTTGTAAATTCTCATCAATTTATCTCTGAAAGAAGTCTGTTTGGAACCTGTTCCTCTGGGGAGTGAGTGTCAAGTGAGTGTTTAAGTGAACCCAGTGAGGTAGAAATGCCCTTTTTCATGGTTGGGAGAATGAGTCACCAAGACAGTAAGGGCATGAACCTTGGACTTTTCAAGTCTAGGTTTGCTTTTTACTTCTCTGCTCTCCCACAAGCATGCCCATGTGTCCCCAGAGTCACCACTATTCCTCTGAGTGCCCACCTCCCCTGTCATACATTGTGACCTTGCCATGACTATTCTCTCTTCTGCTCTCAGAGTCTGCAAAAACAGGAAGCCAAGCACCTGTTTGACCGTCATGAGGGTCAGAGACCTGAAAACAAGAGCAAGAACCGATACAAGAACATCTTGCCCTGTGAGTCTTACTTCTCCACTATTAAAAAAACCCAAACAAATAGGCACAGACAGGCAATGAAGAGCTGTCCGAGTCATCCCTGGCCCTGCCTCAGCCCGCTCTATCCTCCTGAGCAGGTTACAAGGTGTGCGGCATTGAGGATTTAAGAGCTGATGAGAGAGGTCACAACCTTTTCATGTCCTTGAACGAAGGAGGGAGGGATGCATCAGACTCATTAGCGGCTGATGGTCCATCATAGGGGTAGAGAGATTTGAGGATGGGGTGAGATTGGTCTGACTCCAGAGAAGAAGAGGCGAAAATATGAGTCATGCTGCATGCACTTGGGTAACATGGTGTGGGGCAGTGAAGAAGCTTCATGTGGCTGGGCACAGAGTACCTCATTGTTCTGTTTATTCTTTCACTGCATCCCCAGTTGATCACTCCAGAGTCATCCTCCAAGGAAGGGACCCAAATATCCCTGGATCTGACTACATCAATGCCAACTATGTCAAGGTGAGACTCTTGAAAGATGGCTGTATGCCCAAAATGGGGGAGGGCCTGCCTGCAGCCCTCCTGATCTCCCCCTGTCCACACTCAGAACAACCTGATCAGCCCAGATGAGCGCACCAAGACCTACATCGCCAGCCAGGGCTGCCTGGATGCCACAGTCAATGACTTCTGGCAAATGGTGTGGCAGGAGAACACACGCATTATTGTGATGACCACACGGGAGGTAGAAAAGGGGCGGGTAAGTAGCAGTTTGTAGGTGTCTCGGAGCTGCCCTCTTTTCCCGTTCAACCACTGCTCTGCTGTTTCTCTCTTTCCTGCCTTCTGCCCATCCTCACCCAACCTCTCTGCCCACACAGAACAAATGTGTGCCTTACTGGCCAGAGGTGGGCAGCACGAAGGAATATGGTCCCTACCTTGTGGAGAACACTGGGGAGCATGATGCATTGGAGTACAAACTCCGGCACCTCCATGTGTGTCCGATGGATAACGTGAGTGTGCCTGGTTGAGGGCTGTCATGGAACCCATGGGTCTAATGGTCACTGTATGTCTAAAGCTGGGAACTGGTGGGTGCTGTGGTGATGCTGCTGTTGTATCATTCTTGGGGTTGCTGTTCCCACCTGGTTTGGGCTGGAATCACACTGTTGGAATCAGCAAGAAGTGCGCAGGAGACAGATTCCCTCTGTTTTCAGACCCACCTCTCCCTGGGACAGAGGCCAGGGGTAGGACTGGGTTGCAGTTTTATCAGTAGGGTATTTTGTTATTATCAGGGTAAGGCTGTGCGTGAGATCTGGCACTACCAGTACCTGAGCTGGCCTGACCACGGTGTACCCAGCGAGCCAGGAGGAGTGCTCAGCTTCCTCGACCAAATAAACCAGAAGCAGGAGAGCATCCCAGATGCAGGGCCTATTCTGGTGCATTGCAGGTTCGTACAGAGGCTGCGGTTTGAAGAATTTTTCCATCCTTTATATAGGGTGAGGTGTAGAAAGTCTGTCCTGCTGCACCAGCTCTTCCCCGGGACTTGCAAGTGAAGCTTATGCCAGCTCTGGTATTTGCTTTTTCCTCTTTGATGCCCCCAAACCAAACTCTGCTGCCTGTTGAATCCTTGACTCTTTTGTGGCATTGCTGAACCACTGCTCCAAGTGCCATGTCCTTCCCCAGAAGCAGCTGCATTTTGTTTCAGGAGCTGTATTGCTCTGACCTCTGCTTGTCCTCTCTTTGCAGTGCTGGGATTGGCCGCACTGGGACTATCATCGTCATTGATATGATAGTGGAAACAATCTCCACCAAGGGTAAGAGGACCCCAAAGTGTCTTGAAGTGAATTGGCCTACCCAGTAGGGCTGTGCCCTTAAGTCCAGCTGCAAAGGGATGAAAGCTATCAGGTATCACTGGGAGAGATCCTGCCACAGCCCTGAGAATGTTGTGCTGTCCTTGCTATGTGGCACCTGCTGGATCTCTGCACTGTATCCACTTGCCGTGGCTTCAGCCTTCCCTGAGCTTGGGCTCTTCCTCCAGGGCCAGACTTGGAAGATGCTGAGCTGGAAGGAGGGATAGGAGGTCCATACAGAAGTAAAGAGTCTGGAGGGAGGTGGAAACTTCTTGATTGACCTCCACTGTGACTGCTTTTAGTGGAGAATTGGGAAGGGGGTGGTCAGTGGACACATCCATAAGCTTTTCTGGTGCCCCTTGCTAGGGCTGGACTGTGACATTGACATCCAGAAGACCATCCAAATGGTGAGGGCCCAACGCTCAGGGATGGTGCAGACGGAGGCCCAGTACAAGTTCATCTACATGGCCATCTGCCAGTTCATAGAGACAACCAAGAAAAAGCTGGAAGTTATCCAGGTGAGAAAGGGGACTCTACTTTCCTGTCCTGTGAGTTTAGGCCCTGCATGGTGCTGGATCTGAGCCCAAGTGCTCCGTTTCCCAAGATTTAAGCTAGAACTGGGACTTAAATAGACTACAATCGTGCACCAGGATTTGAATACCTATTCCTCCCTTTAAAATTCAGCAGACAACGTTAGCAGCTCAAGTAGCAACCCCTTCTGAACTGCTAAACAGCAGTAAGTTTTAATGCAGTTATTTCAACTATCTTCTATATCACGTCTCCACCAAGTGCTGTTTTGTTAAAAGCTGAATGTAAGACAGCCAAAGACTTTGCCCTCTGCTTTCCTCTTTGTCTTTCCCATCCTGGTTCTGCAGTTGCCTCCCAAGCCCTTGTGGAAAGGATTTTCTCCTACTAGCTGATAAGTGGCATCTTTTATCTCTCCTTGTAGCCTCTGGCAGCATCCACTAGCTGCTGCTATCTGTTTAATACTCTCTAGCTGACACGTGGCACTCCCAGGCATTCCAGTGCCTCTAGAAATCTGTTGCCCCACTGTTCACCCCCATACATTTGCACCGCTGCTGCTCACCTCTGCAACAGCAGTGGGTAGAGTCCACTGAGCCTGAGGACTTCAGCAATCCACCAAGATCCACTGAGATCCTAGCATGAAGCATGGTCGAACAGCCAGAACAGTTCACATGCTTCTCCCAGACCACACTCTTCTCAGCTTGGTTTTTCTCTCCTGTAGTCTCAGAAAGGCAAGCCGAATGAGTCTGAGTATGGGAACATTGCCTACCCCCCTGCAGTGAGGAATGTGCACACCAAGGTTTCACGAAAATCCTCCAAGTAAGAGCTCACCTAAACCAGAGGCCCAGCTATGCCTGCCCCTGGCAACAGTCTCCCTGCTGGCTTGGCTGGCTTTTTCCTCTTGCTCACTTTTTCCCCTTGTTTTTTCCCTGGTGTTACAGGCAGAAAGAGGAGTCAACAGTTTATGAGAACTTGGGGAAGAAGGAGGAGAAGGTGCGGAAACAGCGCTCCTCAGAGAAGAAGCTGAAAGGCTCACTAAAGAAAAAATAAGCATACATTGCAGGTAGCCCCATGGGGGTTTTGAACCTGGGGTGCAGGACTGGAGCTCATGTTCAAGCTGGCCTGTCTCGCATTCCTTGCTCTTGGACTGGAAGTAGGCCTTCCCTTTCTTTTCCACACTGCCCTTCAGTGCCCTGAACCAGACTGCTTTCCAGCTCAGCTGACCGACTTCATTGTCCCTTGCCTATGCAGGCCAGCGAAGTGTCCTGCTGTCCCTTCATCATTCATTAACTGGTAAATAAATCACACTCCTCCTTTCCCTTGCTCTCTGCACACCGAGGCCCAAGCTCACCTCTGCTGTGTCAGCTCCAGCTGACTCCTTGAGGAAGAGCTAAAGAAGCTCTTTGCAGGAGCTGCATCTCTGCCCACTGCTGAGAGTTAGAGTTTAGCCTGTTAGTGTTACCTGAAGCCTCATCTTTTAAAGTCTGGAGTTTTTGGCCCATTTCAGCTCAGCTCCTCTGCAACAGGAAACTTCCTCTTGCCTTAATACCAACGCTCTGCCCTATGATCCCTTTTCTACTTGATCCTTTGATTGGATGCTGTAAATATACCAGAATTTGATGTGATGGCCATGTTGTCTCCTTTGTTTGTAAATAAACCTGTATTTGTTTGAATGCCAAGTCCCAAAATTTTTTTTCTATAATGTCTCTTTGAGTATAGCTGTACTCCTGGCTTCACTTGAAAAGCCTTACAAGAATGGCTCTAGCTTAGTTTTCATCACTTCCTGCAGTCTTCAGACTCCTGAACAGAAGCTGTGACCAATTATGGTGGCTCCTTGCTGTGAGACTTGAGTGTTGGTAGTCGTCAGGTAAGTGAGCACAAAAAGTTAGCTGTGACAAACTCAGACACATGGTTTTGCACTTAAATTTTGGTATTTGGAAGTCACGCTCATGCCTCCAAATCATCAGTCATTTTGTCATCTGCCTCATCTGTCTTTGGTGGTATCCAACCTGAGCTGGAGGATAAGGCATAAGGACTGCTTCAGCAAACAGCCTAACTGCTCCTTCCTAGATACAACTTGGTAGAAATGAAACTTCATCTTTATGGAGAAGGTAGACCAGAGCATGGCCACATTGTGGCTTCACAGCTGCTAGTCAGACATCTACAAGGAGGGACTAAGGTAGCTGGATTGTTTAGTCTGATGAAGAGGACGCTGAGGGCTAAGCAACTTTCATCTACAACTACATGGAGGGGTGGTAAGAAGATCATGGTAGTGGCAGATAACAAAACCAGAGGCAATGGTCCCAAATTGCAGCTTGGGAGATTCAGGTTGAACACCTAAGACTGCTTTCATCAAACAGATGCTCAGAGAGGTAACTCTGTCCTTGCAGGTTTTCAATAATCGAATGGACAAAGCCACAGCTGATCTGACCTAGTGCTGGTAATAGTGCCACTTGCAGCAGCAGCCTGGACTGAAGACCTCCGGATGTCCCTTCCCACCACTATTTATACGATTCTGTGAGTGACAGAGAGCATTCCTTAGTGCTGGAGCCTAAGGTGTTAGAATGGGATTCAGCATAGTTTTTAAAGTCTTGCCAGTTAAAACTAAGCCCCAGCCTGTGAACTGTACCCAGGAACCATTTGGGAGAATGCTGAGAGTTTGACTAAAGTCACCACTAAAGAGTGCAGACCTGAACTTTTCTGTAGCAGCTGGCTTAGATTGCAGAGAATGTGCTGGGGAATCCTTAATTTATGGGTACAGATACTGCTTAGGCTGTGGACATTTGCTACTTAAAGAAAAAGATGGCTTAGGTGTCCTGGACTAGGACCTGGTTAGAGCTGATGGCAGGAAGAGCTCAGTCCTGCTTAGGGAAAAGTCTGAGTGACCTAGGATCCAGACCAAGAACACTTGGAAATGTGGGACAGGGAATTTCGTCTGGTCTGAGCCACATCTAGGCCCCATGTGGGAAGATAACTGCACAGTCACTATCAGCCATCTGACATGGGACCATACTTTAAAAGTCCAGCTGTAATCGTCCCCTGCTTTGGCGTGGGGATCTTAGGACCAGGCTCTCTGTTTTGAGCACAAATCCAGATGGGGGAAGGGGTAGAAAAAAGAAGGAATGAGACGTACCTTGAACTCTGTTCCATGTAGCTCGTGGCAACGGCCCGTGTGCCTGCAAGGTGATGTACCTGCCTGGGAGCCAGCAAGGTGAAGCAGCTACCAGTCTGTACAAACCAGCTGGAAGCAAGCACTGCATCCTTGTAACTGTGCCACCTGCCAGAGGACATGCCCACACTCATGCATTTTCCAGGCGGGAGCAGGAATCCCATCAGCAAGGCAGTGGCAGGATGATTTAGGCAACTTAGCTGAAGTGCCCTGCTTTGATCTGGTGCCAAATGCATAAACGGAGCCAAGGCAAGGCTGGACAGTGTACAAAGGAGTGGGGAAACTTTGTGGATGCTGTAGTGATTTCAGCCATGCTAACACAGAGTATAGCATTCCCCAAGCCAATACTGCATGGCTCAGGTACAGCAATAATGTAATTCCAAGATGAATGAACTCATCTCGTTAGAAAAATCAACTTCACCCTATGCCTAAGCAACAGGCACGCTTATGAGGGAAAAATCACAGCACAAAGTGCCACATGTTGTCCTGCACATACTTGAGGGCATTCTGTCCCTTCTTAGCTGCAAACTCTGCCTCAAGCAAGCAAAGGCAGAAACAACACCACAGTGGCAATCCCATCCTTATTGAGTTCAGCATCTGGTTCTAGAGCATGTGGCTAAGAAAACTGCCTGCAATAAAGACACAGACCTGAGACACAATATATTGGGAGGAAGGACATTGCTTGCTGTGACTTGATATGGCAAGAAACTTGGTTGGAAGCATTCAGAAGATAGAAGATACTTCGTGATCAGACCTTCTTTCCCACGTGCTGGACTTCAGGTGCCAGTTGACTGGCAGCTAGCAAATGTTATTCCAATTTTCAAGAAGGGCAAGAAAGAAAACCCTGATAATTACAGGCCTCCCAGTTTCACTCTGGTGCCTGGTAAAATTATGGAGAAGATTATTCCAGGAGTTTTTGAAAAAGACTTGCAAGACAATGCAGTCAGCACAGGTTCACGAAGGGAAAGTCATGCCTTACTAACTTAACGTGGCAAGGTTACCTGTCTAGTTGACAAAGGGAAGGCAGCAGATGTGGGGTTTTTTTGGATTTTAGCAGCTTTTGATACTGTCTCTCACAGTATCCTTCTGGACAGTGTCCAGCATACAGCTACACATGTGCACAATACAATGGGTGAACAATTGGCTGAAGGGTCAGGCTCAAAGGGTTATCGTAAATGGGGTTACATCAGGCTGATGGCCAGTCACTAGTGGTGTTCCCCAGAGCTCAATTTTAGGGCCAGTTCTCTTCAAAGCTTTTATCAATGACCTAGATACAGGAATTGAATGCACACTAAACTTGCTGACAATACTAAATTAGGAGGAGCCGTTGATTCCCTTGAGGGGACAGAGGCCTTACGGAGAGATCTTCATAGATTAGCATGCTGGGCATCACCAACCATATGAAATTTAACAAGAACAAATGCCAGATGCTGCACCTGGAATGGTTCAATCCTGAATGTATGTATAGACTGGGAGACAAGAGGCTGGAGTGCAACTCCGCAGGAAGGGATATGGGCATTTTGGTTGACGGTGAGCTCCGTGCGTCAGCCATGTGTCCTGGCAGGCAAAAGGGCTAACGCTATCCTGGGGTGCATTAGGCACAGTATAGCTAACCAGTCAAAACCCAGCACTGGTCCAGCCTCACCTCGAGTACTGTGTGNGTGTCCAGCATACAGCTACACATGTGCACAATACAATGGGTGAACAATTGGCTGAAGGGTCAGGCTCAAAGGGTTATCGTAAATGGGGTTACATCAGGCTGATGGCCAGTCACTAGTGGTGTTCCCCAGAGCTCAATTTTAGGGCCAGTTCTCTTCAAAGCTTTTATCAATGACCTAGATACAGGAATTGAATGCACACTAAACTTGCTGACAATACTAAATTAGGAGGAGCCGTTGATTCCCTTGAGGGGACAGAGGCCTTACGGAGAGATCTTCATAGATTAGCATGCTGGGCATCACCAACCATATGAAATTTAACAAGAACAAATGCCAGATGCTGCACCTGGAATGGTTCAATCCTGAATGTATGTATAGACTGGGAGACAAGAGGCTGGAGTGCAACTCCGCAGGAAGGGATATGGGCATTTTGGTTGACGGTGAGCTCCGTGCGTCAGCCATGTGTCCTGGCAGGCAAAAGGGCTAACGCTATCCTGGGGTGCATTAGGCACAGTATAGCTAACCAGTCAAAACCCAGCACTGGTCCAGCCTCACCTCGAGTACTGTGTGCAGTTTTGGGCTCCACAATGTAAGGATATAAAAATATTAGAATGTGTCCAAAGGAGGGCAACAAAGATGGTGAAAGAAAGCATGACTTATGAGGAGCAGCCGAGGATACCAGGTTTGTTCAGGTTAGAGGAGACTGCAGGGTGACCTCACTGCTGCCTACAATGCCCTCATGAGGGGAAGCAGAGAGGGAGGTGCTTTGGTGTCCAGGAACAGGAAAGAGGGAATGGCTTAAAGCTGCATCAGGGGAAGTTCAGATTGGGTATTAAGAAAAAGTTCTTCACTGACAGTGTGGTCACGCTCTCCAGGGAAGTGGTCATGGCCCCAAGCCTTTCTCTGTTCAAGACGTGTTTAGACAACACTCTTATCCATGGCTTAACTTTTATGTTGCCCTGTGTACAGTGAGGAGTTGGACTCAATGATCTTTGTGGGTCCCTTCCAACTCAGCATATTCTATGATTCTGTGAAATCTCCAAGTCCTAAATCTGGTATGGGGCAGCCTAGCGAGACAGGGAAAAAGCTAGTCCCTGAGGCAGACGAGATTTTGCCTTTGAAACCCAAGCACAGAAGAGAGCTTAGGCAGTGGAGGAAGACTTCTCCTATGCTTTTGGCCAGGAAAGCAGGGGGAAAAAAAGGTGTAAGAATGGAGGTCAGGACACAGTACATACATGCTGCTGTGACACAGGAAAGCAGGTAAACTTATGCTCATCTATAGCATCTATAGGCAGCTAAGAAACTGGCCCTGGTCACCCATGCAGCTATATGAGCATCCCCACCTGTTCATCCTCTCCCCACCCGGCGATCTCTCCCGTTGCACCTTTCTCCACAACATTCTGACTCTGCCTTTAACCAAATAAAAGCTCTATTCCATCTCCCCCTATGGAAAATAACCTCTTTTTCCACACTAAGCACACTTAGACACAGTATAAATTTTGGGCGTTTTAATTTTTACAAATGTTTGAAAGAATCACTGAGCAGACAGTGACACAAATAGATATTCCAGCAGTGATGGGCACCCAATGAATGACATTTTCCTGAACCGAGTCCCAGGTTCTTTTGGGATCAAGAGTGAAAGAGAAACAAAATTTACTAGAAAAAAAGCCTGGTGCTGATGGCAGCAGAACTCTCTCGCTTGGCCAAAAAAATATTCTGATTTTACCCTACAGAAATCTAAAGACTGATGAAGGTTAGAGGTGAATTACTATATCCACATGGGTTAACACCCATAAGCACCATTGCCCCCTCCCCAAATTTAACTGGTGTGGTGAGGAAGGGATTAGAGCTGCCTAGTGGCAGAGCCCAATCCCATAACTGGATCACCACAGATGGAGCAGGGGCATGGGAACCAAATCTGGCTACTGGATTAACAACTTCAAAGTGAGGGCAAACAATGCTAGTGGAGGGAGTTCAAAGTTCCTCACTCATATCTTCTGCTGGTCAGTGCCGGTGGCTCTAGGAGGCTTTAGTTTCTTTCATTTCTTCCCTTGTTTGAGTAGCAGACTGTCACTGAAAGGGAGACAGGTGAGTCATTAGTCCAGAAAGCACAAGCAAAACTGAACCAGACCTTCACTACAGACTTGGGGGTGTGGGGTGTCACACCTAAAGGATCTGGACTTCAAGTCCTTCCTACTAGGTACTTTTTTCAAAGCCTCTTAAGCCTTCCGGGGTGAGTAAGACAGAATCTGGTCAGAGGGAAGGAAGAAGGATTTTACAATCAGAGACCCCACAGAAACCACCTCTGGGTTCCTTTTGCGATTCTAAGCAATCTAAGCTTTTAGGTGCATGCTATTAGCCCAGCTGGCACTGCCTTGTCCAGTACACACTGGACAGATTAGGCAAAGCCATGACATTCCTGCCAGCTCTGAAAGCAGGGAATGGGGTTTTCTAGCATGGACTGGAAAGCTTTTGGAGAATAACAAGAGCATCTTTCCTAGAGATCGTTACCCCAAAGCAACACAAATTCCTACACTCATCTGTCTTCTTACAGCCCTCTTTGCCACAAATGCAGGATGCCCTGTATACATGGGATGGATCAGAGGACGTTCCTCAGTTACTCCTGCTCTCGCCATGCAAGGTTGCTTATGGACACACACAGAGCTCCAATTACTGAGTATGTCCTACTTGATGTAGAACTTGGTGTGGCCCCTGCAAAGAAGGGCTTCAAGCTTCACATCACAAATGGGAACTGAGGTAGAGACAGAAAAAACTTCCTGTGGCCAGAAAGGCCCAAGCCAGAAACATCCCAGGCACCAGGGAAACATCAACATCCTTGTTCCTAGTACTAATAAAAGGATCAAAATAAACAGTGGCTTACCTTCCTCTGTGTGTCAGGAGATGCAGTGAAGGCCAGGGCGGTGGGGGGAAAGGAAGAAAACCAAGAGTAAATTGATTAGATTTAACAAAAATCTGTATTTCCACAGTAAGTAAGACTGCTCCCTACTTGGCTGTGTCCTCTGGCATCAGGATCCTCTCAGAGGAAAGATCCCGAGAGCACTCCAGAAAGGGGACCAGCTTCACAAGTAGGGTGCAGATAAATCTACCCACAACAGCCATCTGGCCCCTTTACCTGGTGAATCCCTCATCCTGCAGGTTCAATACCAAGTTATCTGCTGTGAGATACACGCGGTTTTGTGAACCAGCAATCTGAAAAAGAAACCCATTACAGAGATGGCATAAAGGAGAAGAATATAAATGCACATGGAAGAATAGCACTGAAGAAGAACCTATCTCCTCCTCCAGATACAGCACTCTTGTTTGCATTCACCTAAGATCTTGGTTAAATCAAGGCAATTCACCAAAACAACTCTGTAACTTCCTGACTTCCTATCCCAGTGCCATCAGACTTTTTATAATAAGTGCTCATTCTGTCTCCCTGTCAGACAGACCTTTGATCCCACGCTTAGCTGTCCCCTTTTCTCAGCCTGCAGGAAACCAGGAGCTTTTGGTGGCTGCAGCTGGGCGTTGGGATCTGATGTGGATCTAGCCTTGTCATATGGAAGGCATGAACTCCTAGCCTCACATCTAATTGCCAATCATTGCAAGCTAAATCTTAAGCTCTATTTGAGCAGAGAAGAGCTGGGCAGGAACAACGGTAAGGACAGGGCAGGTCACATTCGCCTTAAATTCATCATGTGGTCACTGGGCTGGGAGGACAGCACAAGGACAAAGGAAATTCTGTGCCCCATTGCTCACCGTTTTTGAGATGTTTTGAGCAGCTCGGATCTTACGTAGCTTGATGTAGCCTGGATTCCTGCTAAGAGCTTCACCGAGGTACAGGGGAGCAAAAGTTAAGGAAAAATCTGCTATCAGAAGCCACCTACCCTCAAGGAATTCTTCCTAAGCCATATCATCAAACATCTTAGGGGAAAAAGCAATCTCTATCCCAATAACTTGGGCTTTTGGGCAGCGATATTTTTACTTCCCCAAATCAAAAACAACATTGTGGATTATGGTCACACACAGCAATCAGAAGTTAAACCTTACAACACGGAAGCCAACTGTATGGGGAAAAAAATAAATGACAGGGATCTACTTGAAGCTATCATCTGATAATAGTCTCCTAAGCGTGAACCCAATGTGACAGACTCTCAGAACCGTCAAGCTCTCAAAACACATCCCACAAAATCTCCCAAAGCAGGATATCATCTTGGCAGCTGTAGCTTCCCCTTCAGCCTGAACAATCTTCTGCTTCTGCTCCTGCTTGGCCTTCTCCACCAGAAACTGTGCGCGCTGTGCCTCCTGCTGGGCTGCAGAGAGAACGGCCAAAAGCATTGGAAGCAGATCCCACCTTCTGAGCCCTCCACCAGAACCCTACAGCTGAGGCCTGGGGGCTTCACTTCTGAAAGAACGGATAGCATTCTGGGGCGACACCCACAAGTAAGAAATATATCTGAGTGTACTTCACTTTTTCTTAAATAAAATCAACAGCATCTAGACCCTCTAAACATAATCTGCGTACTAAGCGATAAGAGTCCCAGTATGAAGAGGAACCCTACAGTCTTGGGAACTCAGTCCCACTGACAGTCTACCCCCTTAGCTATTACCCAAAGTTTTCTGAAAAGACTTGTGAAATAACCTGTTTGGCTCCATTACTAAGGAGGCAGAGATTTATAACTCTGTAGCTGTAACAATGCAAAAGCAGTGACAAGCGAGCCCAAATTCTCCTTCCTTAACAATTCAATAAAAAGGCAAAGGCAATCCACTCTTTCCAGGCATAAACTGAACTCACCCACTTGCTTAGCCTCCACAGCTGCTGTGTATTCACGACTGAAACTGAGCTCTGTGATAGCCACATCATCCAGGATGAGGCTGAAATCCTTGGCTCTCTCTGTCAGTTCTCGTCTAATGAGCAGAGACACCTGAAATACAAATATAGCAAAAAGAGTACCAAACACAGGCTGATTCTCACTTCCTGTGCATTTCAAAAGTGAAGCACAACTGCTCTTCACAGTTCATTCATATTGGGCCTGAGAGAACCATTACCTAAAGCAAACATTGAATCATGAACATTAATACCATCTCTGAATGTCACCTCTAAATACCGCTGCATATCCACAGCCACATTCAGCATTTTCAAAAGTAAATTACAGCTTATTTACAGTTATTACTTAACTATACTATACAACTAATTTTACAAAAATAAAAACCTTCCTGAAAGTTTTTTTGCTTTCACATCCTATCACATCTAGTCCCACAGTTGCCACACATGTTTTGGCAGTATTTCCTTGAATTTGCCACTGTTGGCAGTTTGGCTGTCTCCTCATCCTTGTACTTGCATTAAGAAAATAAAAATTACCACTCCGCACTGCTACACACTATAGACACATCATGTCTCTTAATTACTGTAGCTACTCATTTAGCATGGCTACTCTGCTTTTTTCAGTCTCTTTGGATGAGTGTTGTTGGTAGATCTTTTTTTTTATTTTTTTTTTTATTCTACTAATTCCTGAGTTGCCTTTAACTTGCCAGTATCTTTTTCAGGCAGGCTGACAAATCCCGCACCAAATATTGACTTAAATAGAAATTACTACTACAGTATAATATCCTTGACCAGTCTAACATTTGCTTTCACTTTTATTGCAGCTGTTTCTGAGCAGAATTCTAAACCGATGCCAGAATCCTTTACTGTGTGAACTGTGAGCACGTAACTACATAAAATCACTTCGTTTTCTTCCGATTATCAACTGCTTCAATACACATCACTTTACAGTAATGAGTAAATGAAAAGAAGGCAAATTCAATTCAGTTTGTTCAGGAATTTCGGAGATACCAAACTTTGCTTCCAATAAACTCAAATCCCTTGCAGACATTGTTTATGTGCTGTCACATCCTTCCTTTCTACATTCCCTTTATACAAGATTATTAACAAATCCCTGCAGTGCACACCACGTGGCCTAGCACAAAACCCTGAAGTCCCTGTTCTGGATCAGTTCTTACAAGAAGACCTGGACACAGCTCTACTCTCTGCTTTTTTGTCAAGGATCAGCAACTAGTTAAGAGATGCTTTCTATTTCATGTTTCTGATAACTCTTTAACAGTCTCATGCAGGATCTCCTCTAAAGCCTTTTAAAAGGAAATCAGCAATTTCTCTCTCCCTCAGATGCGACAGGCAACAAATGCTCTCAGAGTCCCTGGCAATCACATTATCACAACACAAACTTTCAAATATAGGTTTTTTAAAGCTGAATACTTCTATTATTTTGCAACCCCTCCAGACTACCCTCTGATCTTTTTCTAAACACGAATATTTGCTACCCTTCTGTAGCATCCATTACTGAAACTTTACTGCTTTGTTCACTGCTCACCCACTTTGCTTTTCAGATCCTTTAAAACTGTTTAATTTGCTCCGACAGCTCTTCTGACATCCACGAAGGGACAGGTAATCATTTTTTCCAAGCCGGTTCTACTGTTGCTTGTAGACTATGATGTGAATTAGCTCTCCCTCCCCCATCATTACATTATGGTGCGGTTTTGCACTGTATATACCAATGAATCCAGTTGTCTTCTCAGAAGCTAGTGGTACAGCCTCAGTGTTTGTATCTGTATCGGAATCAAACTGATCAATGTGATACAGTTCCGTACCCTTTCCTTCTGGATGCACCACCTACCAACCTAACATATTCATCCTTCATCTGTTATAACGTTCCCCATAGGTACGGTTTAGCTGTTTTTTCGCAATCTGAGTGGCATTCTCTTCCAGAAAAGTTCACCTGGGCTCTCTGAGTGATGAGCTGGGAAGCGTTAAACTTGGCTACCACGCTCTTGAGCACTTCATTAACGATGGAAGGCAGGACTCGCTCCTCGTAGTCCAGGCCCAGGCGCTGGTACATGCTGGGCAGCTCTGCAGCATTGGGGCGTGTGAGAACACGCAGCGAAATGTTCACCATCTGCAAATCTGAAAATGAGAAAAAGATATGAGCAAGGCCAGCGCTGCAGCCGGACTCCTGTCCCACCCCCCTCCCCACCGAGAGGCGCAGCCTGGGCCTCCTGCTCCGGCCTGCGGGGCCGCTCTCACCTTTGGAGCCGGTGGGGGAGGAGATTTTCCGCGGCCGGGCCCGAATGTCGTAGATGATGGGGTACTGGAACCACGGGATCCTGCGGGGGGGCGGGAGGCCCGTTACTAACGCGGGGGGGATGGGGACCGG
>VYXH01009541.1:213892-231044 GCA_013397275.1 Burhinus bistriatus
GGCTGGGGGCGGGGCGGGGCGGGGCGGTGCTCCCGTAGCAAAATGGCGGCGCCCAGGCGGCCTCGTGAGGAGGAGGAGGAAGAAGAGAAGGAGGAGGCTGAAGATGCTTCGCTGGAGGCGAAGCGGCCCCGCGGGCAGCGGCGTCTGTTGGTGGTGCTGGAGGGGGCGAGTCTGGAGACGGTGAAGGTGCGGGCGGCGGGGGGGTGGGGGGTCCCGCCGGGCCGAAGACGGGCGCCCTTGCCTACCTGTCTGTACCTTGGCCATAGGTGGGGAAGACGTTCGAGCTCCTCAACTGCGACAAGCACAAAGCGCTGCTGCTGCGGAACGGCCGGGACCCCGGGGAGGTGCGGCCCGACATCACCCACCAGGTACCGGCTGGGCCTGGGTGGCGTCTGTGCCGGCCTGGGCTGCCCGGAGCGGCGGTGGGGCGGCCCGGCAGTCGGCTTGGGGCAGGTTCTCCCTCAGGTCTGGGGGTCTGCTTTGTGACCCTGGAACGGGGGTGAGTTTGGCCTTACCCACTGTGCTTGTGGTTTGTTAGTAATCACCTTTATTGGGATATGGGATTGCTTTGTCTCAGCTTTATGGCTCACGTGGCCAAATGAACTCCTTTCTGCCTCAACATCGGTCCCTTCTGCATTCATGGGGCCTAACTCTCAAGTTTTCCAAGAGCCCCTCTTTCTTGTGCCTTTCCTATTTCACCTACTGTGTGTTTTTCTATTTCAGAGTCTCCTAATGCTCATGGACAGCCCACTGAATCGGGCTGGTCTCCTGCAGGTTTATATCCATACCCAGAAGAATGTTCTAATTGAAGTCAACCCCCAAACCAGAATCCCAAGAACTTTTGATCGATTCTGTGGTCTTATGGGTAAGTGGTTCAAACTTTATACTGGCCACAAAATAATGCAGGAAGGTGATTAGGAGGGGAAGAATTTTGGGAAGAGTCGAAAAGTTGCAACAACCTTAAAAATGCAAGAGTCAGAAAAGAGCAGAGAAATGAAAGCATTGGGTGGTGAGTTCCAGGATGCATAGGTCAGCTATGTGTTCCTTAGCACAGTGGGGAGTGCCAACATGAGACTGACTGTGCTAGCAGCAAAATAAGGCGCTGATCAGTATTTCTTAGGACTGCTTTAGAAGATGCTGGGAGCTCTAAAGATGGACTTTTTGTCTACTTTAGCTCTGATCACCAGGTAGAGGATAGGATTCCTCCGGCAAAAGAACAGACAGCTTAACTAATTTTCTTCTCTTGTCAGTTCAGTTGCTGCATAAGCTCAGTGTTCGAGCAGCTGATGGGCCTCAGAAATTGTTGAAGGTAAACGTTGACTGTTCATAGGTAACGTTGCAACATTCCTCCTTTGCAGCTAGTGATGTAGGGAGTAATTTTTTTAAAATTTTTGTACAAACCGTGTACTTAGCTATGTGGCAAGGCCTCTTACCTCTGTGCCCCTACTAACTTTCTGCTTTTGTGTAGGTGATTAAAAATCCAGTCAGTGATCATCTCCCTGTGGGCTGTATGAAGATAGGTACCTCTTTTGCAGTTCCAAAGGTGTCAGATCTGCGTGAACTGGTTCCTGCAGCGGAGCCAGTTGCCATTGTTGTGGGAGCTTTTGCCCATGGTTCAGTAAGTGCATGTATCCCTTACTTGGAGTTGTAAAAATCTTTATTAGGATAGATTTCAGTCTTGTTCTGAGTATGGGGTTTTCTTCTTCTCTCTTTTTTTTTTGCTTGGTGTCCCCTGTTCCAACCCCCCCCTTTTTTCCCCCTGGGTAGGCTTGTCAAAAAAAAAAAAAAGGCCCAACGCTGCAATGCTTGGGATGTTTTTCTCCTTCCCGAGAGAGGGCACTAGTGAGGGCTAGCAGTTGTTCTGCTGTGTTTTATTATGGCTGTGTTCAGCCTTGGAGAAATACTGTGCCTCTCCAACCAACGGAGATGGATGGGACTAAGTGAAAACTTGCAGCTTGATTTTGGTTTTGTGGTTTGTTTTTTTTTTTATCCCCTCTTTTTTTCCTCTTCCCCCAGGTCAATGTTGACTATACAGAAAAGATGGTCTCCATCAGCAACTATCCCCTCTCTGCTGCCCTGACATGTGCTAAAATTACTACTGCCTTTGAGGAAGTCTGGGGAGTAGTATGAGCTTCTGCTGCTACTGCTGTCATCGTGGATTCCTATACAGTGAGTCCACATTCTGGAAAGGCTCTTTTACTTAGCTGTGGACCTGGAGGACTTTGGGCTCCTGGAAGGGAAAAGACCTCAATTTCATCCTTGCAGCTTCTGGAGCTTTAAATGGACTGCCCCACTGACCTTTTTTCCTCCTATTAAAGGTCATTTTTGATAAAAGTGCTTGTGTATCTTAACTTTCTCATGTTTAACACATGGGCAGGCTTGATCCCTTTATAGCAGGGACTCAGCCCAAATCTGTCATGGAACTGAAATTCTTAGCTGTGCCCTGCTCACCCTACAGCTGAAGTTACTGAGTCCTGTAGAATCACCGTGCTCGGTGGTGTGTGACAGTTCATACTCCCACACCGAGGCACCCAAGAGGAAAGGAGCTGAAGCCAATATGAAAAAGACCAGGAGCAATTTTTATCTTGGATGACAAACGTAGAAAAGTCAGAAGGTGGCTCCAATCCAATACAGTGCCTGCGTTGAATTTTACAATCGTCTGATATCAGCAGAGAGACACGAGTGTCCACTGGAGGGCGGCAGAGAGATAAGGCAACATACAGAAGGTGGAGGATGTGGAAGGAGGCTTACTCCGTTCCCCTCCTTTCGGGTCTCTGACCCTGGGCTTTCTCTTTCCCCCTCCTCGCATTGAAAAAAGTCATACTTCAACACAGCAAACTTGGCAGGTGATGCTTTGCTTCTGGAGTGTTAAATCAACTCCTACAAATGCACAGGTGGTACAATCTGAAAAAGAGAAAAGTGCTAGATTTGTTTTGGTTGTTTTTATGTTTGCCTTTCACCTTGGCATGTAACATTGCTGCCCCACTTCACCTCCCAGTCCAAGCGTGGGATTCTCTCCACATAGTACAGCCTTACCTTTTGGCTGTTATTCTGCTTTTTTTAGCTTTTCTTTTCGTGGCACAATTAATCTGCGAATGTAAGGCAACACCAGCAATAAGGTGAAGAACAACACATGGCCGAGGAAATAAATAGACCTGTACACCTGTGAAGAGAAAGGCAGGGTTAGGGATCAGCAAGCAGCTTTGAGCCAAGAACATTTGAGACAGGATGAAGGGAAAAGGGTTGGTTGCATGGGTTGTCTGTTTGTAGCTACTAAATACCTTCATCCATTTGTCCCAGGTGAAAAGGCAAAATGGCACCAGAGAGTAACCCATGAACATCCAGTGGTTGGCCTGCTGCAGCACATAGAAGATGGGCTGCAAGGCAGTGATGGACGCCAAACTGCTTAGGGGAGGACTGTCCCGAACAAGGTTTATCACCTAATTTAAAGAAAAAAACATAATTCTTCTCAGTTGATTACCCTATGGCTATGTATGCAGGCTCTGGGGCCAAAGTATCTATCCAGCTGTATAAAATGAATTTTAGTAAGCAGTTAGTCTAAAAAAGTAGTTAAGTACCCCATCCTGCTCAATGTTTTAATTAAGAAAAAAAAAGTTGAAATACGGAATATTGTTCTCTCAGTAGTGGGAGATTTAGCAGAGGCATTCAGATCATGTGCTTGTCCTCCAACCTTTCCAGCTGCCAAGCACTTCAGTTGCCCTCTACTCGTATGCCAAGTTCTCTGCTTTTCTTCCTATCAGCTTCTGCAATAAATTTATGGCTTGTCCATGCAGAAGCCAGCAGCCTACTGAACTCTTGAGAACAGAATGGTATCAAGTTTGAACACTAATTCCAAAGCGAGCAGCTATTTTTCATATTTAATCCAAGTAAAGCCTTCAGTGTGGCAGTTTCCAGACTCATGGGGAAAGGCTAACACAGGCCACCCCATTCTGGTAAGTCAGACAAAGCGCACCTGTCTTTCAACGATGACTATAAGCAACTCCATTTGAAAGCACACCAGGTAGCCAGAGTGCAGCCCATGCCAAATGGCCAGGAAGAACAGGGCCAGTGCCTGTGACAGCAGTTTGTTACCCAGGAACTTCAGACGCTTGAAGATGTAGCTAGAGCAGAAAAGAAACAAACTAAGTGCTTCTAGTTTATCGTCTGTCCTCCCCTCTCCATGTCAGAGGTGTGGGGCCCCAGGGACCATATGCCTTTGCACACCCCTGAGGTGACAGAAACAGCAAGACAGCTCCCCTTACCAGGTGCCTCAGCCCTTGCCTTAAGGAAATCCCAGCTAATGGGGAGAAGTGGTTCATCCAACACTGTGTATAGAAATTAAAGTATTTTACAATTCAGTTGTGTGTCCCAGCAAGTGCTGAACCAAAACCCAGTTGAGTCATTGCACAGGGAGCATCAAGAGACATGACGTAGGGACCAGCTGTTAAAGCAGTTCTGTGACTGACCAGGCAGGCCGAAGGGCTCGCTGTAGTCTCGTTCTAGCCTCTGCCCTCCTGCTGCCATTATCTGCTTGCCTATATTAATGAATTGCCCTTTTAGACTGAATTAATAGATCTGTCTAACCCAGTAACCTGTTTCAAATGGGACAGCAGCAAAACGTGAAAGAAAGAGTCTTAAGAACTGAGAACTGGCAGATTCTTCCTCCAGTGCTCCCTCTCAGCCTAGGATCTTCATTCTGTTGACACAGACGTTACTGACATGTTACAGAAGGGGAATTTTGTCCTGCTCACCGGGCCACCCAAGCATTGGTGTTGATGTTGAAAGAAGCAATGGTCCCTGTGAACAAAGGTGTTGTCTCATACAGCCAGACCTTCATGTTGGCACAGGCATCCCACAAAGGCTTTCCATTCTGGTCCTTCCCATTGTACCCCAGACCAACAAGGATGCAGACACCTTCCTGCGGAAAAAGATTCACAAGAAAGATGAGAGGAAAACATTGCCCCTGGTTTTTGTTGGTTTTTTTTTTTTTTTTGAAAGGCAGAGCTGGGGAAGCTCCGACTCTCACTGTGTTGAGTGGCAAGCACCACTGCAGATGGAACAAATGGACTAAAAACTGCCTGCTTTTCAGTTAGCTAGCCTTTGCTAACTTAAAGCAAGCTAAACTGACCTGCATTTATCTCCAGAAATTTGGATTACTTCCATTTAGCACTAAGTCCAAAAGCCTGCTAAGTAGCTGCAAAGGTGCTACCTTTGTTCATTTGTCTTTTGCTTCTCGAACGACATCTAGACTCACCGTAACAAGCCAGCAGGTTACATATTTGTAGAGTATAATTTTGCCCCAGATCAATATGTAACCACAACGGAACCAGAAAGGCTTCTCCTGCAGAAGTGAGAGTGAAACAGAATAAAAATAAAAAACAGTTGAGTGGCAATAATGAGACAAGGTAGATGAGATCTCATCACTGTCTTTTGTTGTAATCTGATGCATATGTTGAGGCTGCTATATGGACTGGACTGCCGGGCTATTGGCTTATGCAAATTCACACATCATTCTCCTTCCTTTGGTAATATTTGGCTGTACTTAAATAGGTACTTTGGGAAGACCCTGGGATTAGCATAATCACTGCGGAAGTTACACCCTCATTTATTCATACTGACACAGAAACACTGATAATCTGCAGGTAACTTGTTAAGAGTTTTCTGAGAACATCAGAGATTCTGGTAAGCCTTGCAAGTTACTCTAGTTCTTTGCATGTAATGGTTAAATGGAAGGTCATTAAGACGTCACAATATACATCTATTTGGTCTCCAAAAACAACAGTAGCTTCTAAGATTAATTCTCTATTTGTAAAAGTTTTCATTTGTTTCAATTCAGCTTAACACATTCCTGTTCTGTATCAAATGGAATCCACATGACAGGCAGTAAAGCCAAATCAGTTGTGGAAAGGCTTATCACTAGTTGCTGACTGATCTTATTTTTAAATTGAGGCAAAACTGAAAAAAAAATCCACTCTTGTAGATCCAGTGCCCTCCAGAGAAATGGAATTCTTCCACACCTGAGAACTGTCAAATGAATACATACCATGTAATCATCTGAGATGAGGTATTCATCAGAGATGTACAGGCTTGACAAGGTATAGGTTACTAGAAACAAGAGACCCAAACTCAGGCGCTTGAGAGCAGGCACAAAACTGAGAAAGAAAAATATGAAGGTCAACAAAAAGCCTTGGCAAGAGATCATCAAACTCATAATTTTAAAAACAGAAGTGGAGAAGAGGAGGTAAGGGAGATAGCGATAGGGAGTCACCATGTTCCACTGCAGCAGATGCCTCTGTTTGGAAGCTGGGATGCCAACGTTACCAGGTTGGGACCAACTCTGTACTAAAGATGTCAAATGGTTGTTGACATTCATGCCCTGAAACAATGCTAGGACATTAAGCAGAGAGTCATGAGCAACTTTTGAAAGACTGCCTTGTCTTATAAATCACTTTTGGTCATAGTACTTCAGTGTCCAGGTAAAAAGGCACTCTCCTGCAGGGAACATGTGGAGGCTTCAGCATTCTGGGATCTTAGGAAGGCGAGGAACTAAGTGGCTTTTTATTACCTATTGGGTCTCTGGCCTTGAACATCAGTCATCTCTCCCCTTGCCAGTTTCTGATAGTCTGTCATGGAGAACTGAGGCCCCACCATGAAGGCACCATAGAAATAGGAGAATCCTGAGACCTCCAGCAAGGTAGGAACTCCCCGGACAGCAAATCGCCGTTGCTCAAGGGTCAGGAACTCCTGCACCAAAGGGAGTGGCATTAACATCATCCTACGGGATCTCATACTAGCTCTGGATTTTATGTTCTCAGCCTACCTCCTTAATGGTCTCAGTTCTTGCTCTCCATGTACATGGAACTTTCCACTTTGTATTTCATGTCCATTCCTCTCCCCAGCCGTCTCTGTCCCCACCCCCTCTAAACAGCAACAAGATCCAATTGTTGAGACCAGTTGCATAGATCTCTGCTCCAAAATCAGCTCAAAACATGGAAGGGATCTGTTGACATGCATCCCCAACAGCATAGTAAAAGCACTGTAATTGACCTCTACCAGTCCCTGACTGCATTGCATGTACTCTCCCAAGACCTTATCGTCCTGCAATTCCTACTTCTCAATGCAAGAATTCATCGTCTTTAAATACTTGAAACTTCAGCTTAGGAAATTTCAGCTCAACCATGTTTTCTTGCAGTCAGCAGTGATTCCATGGATGCTACAGACTGGGTCAGGCCCCAAAGAGGAGGTGGGGAATGCAGATACTAGAAGCAGAATTAAGAGACTGTAGCAAGTGTTCCGTCCTTTCCCACACACTGTGATGTGTGACTTCTCTCACTGTCTCAACTGGTCTAAAAACAGGGCCCTAACAAATGGCAGAGGGCAACCATTCACAAGGATATGGTAAGACTAAACAAAGGAAAGGAAGATGGGAACTGAGAACCAGTGCTGATGGTCTGCAAGTTAAAGGTACACTACCTACAACACACATGAGCATTAGGGATCAAGAATCTAAAGCAACAGATTTGGGGGAAGGAGATGGGGAATGGGGAATTTGGAAGGGGGCAGAATTATATTTTGATGTGATTGAAACAACTGTTGTCCATCTCTAATCACTACTGTCTCTGTTCCAAATTATTTCTTTCCACTTCAGAATTCAGTGCCCTCAGACACTCACAGATGCTCCCCTCTCAACTATGGCTTTTACCAAGCAATGAATGCAGCTTGCTAACTCGCATCCTTTGAACTTGATTTTCTGACCTCTAGCTTACTGGAATGACATGGAAGAGGGATGGAGGAATGAAGGAGAAATGGTGTCTTACTCACCGGATCTTTTCCTCCATCATAGTAATCGATGGCCAGACCTAGAGGTGAGAAACAATTATTTGAAGCCCTATGATGGGCTGGTTGGGCTGAACAAGCAGCCCTCTCTTCCCTGAGGCATGGCTTGCAGAGTGGAAGAGATAGGAAGGTGTCACTCACCAATCAACTTGAGAGTCAAGACACAATGTGGCATTGTCCACTTGATGTCATAATGCTCTGTGGCTGTGAAGTAATATCCAGCCATAAGGTACGTCTGAAAGAAACCATTGTTTGGGTTATTCAAACTAATTGCACCAGCTGGTTTTGATCTGTCTCCACTTTTCCACCCACAGTTGCTACTGAGAAGTGCAAAACTGAACAGAGGGCTCCTTTCTACAAACTGATACAGTAAGAAAGAGAGTCTTACCATCTGAAAGAAGAATGTGGTGAAGACAGCAGTGATTGTACGACCCATTAGTCTCAGTATGAGGAACTGGATTAGGACACATAGCAGGGAATGAAAAAACTGCATCCCTGTGGAAGGGGGAAAGAGAGAGAGATATGAAGTAGAAATGACATTTTCCCATTGTAAGTTCTCCCAAACCACAGCACGCCCTGGGCCGGGCAGCTCTCTCCTCCCAAACTCATCTTACCAAAATTGAAGTAAGCAATTGACAGTCCTGTGAACACATTGTAGAGATGAATGAGGTAGGTCTCCTTCTGGAAGAGGAAATAGCGCTGGAACAAGGCAAAAGGATATCCTGAATAGAGGAGGGAAAAAAACCAAGATGAAAGAGTTGTAAATCAGTGTAGACAAGCATTTGTAATGGCTCAGATCATAGCCTTCTTGAACATGTCATTAGGAACATGTACTTTACATAGATACATCATCAACACATCATCAACGGTATACATTCCTGATATTGTATTTCCATCTCGGGAGATAAGTGCCAAATGAATTACTCTGTATATTATACAGAAGAAAATACTTTAACAGGAACATAGTTATATCAAAGTTTATATTGAAGTGCAAGAAATTACAAGATTACAGTTTCTCAATACATGAGATGGATAATGCTGAAATACATGAAATAGACTTGTCTCTGATTCATTTCCAAATTCTGTGGCAAATACAGTGAATGTGGCAAGAAACTAGATTTTTAGGAAAAAAACCAAAAACAAACAGGGAGGGTGGAGAATTTTATGGTTGTCCTAAACCTATTACATTGTCCTAAAAAATTCAATCCCTGCTCCCACCTCAATGAGTTCTTACACGACACTGACCAGCTTTAATCCCAGAGTTCCTCAAGTGACCTCCAGCAGCATCCGCTTTCTTTTCTAACTCTCCGACTTCAGGTTTGCATCCGATTTGTGAACTACTGGGCACACAAAGCTGTAACTAAAGTCCACTGGGACTATGTGTGTGCTATTTTTGAAAAAAGCAAAGTCAGAAGCATTTCATATGGAGCAGCTAAGATAAATGGAAGGAGTTTTTTCCTTGCATTTTCTGCATGTTAGCTCCCAGTCTAATTTAGGAATGCTGCCAGATTATTCATCTGTGGCTCTAGCAAGAAGCAAACATTTGTAAAGCACTCTGGTAGTACGGTGAGAAGGGCCATACAGAAACCCATAAGTAAATTAAATTCTGTGGTCTAGGTGAGGTTCACATAGCACACAGTAAACATTGCCACATATTAGACAATAAATATATTATGTTTTAATACATATTGTCACAGGAAGTGTTGTCCAACTCATGACTATGTGAAGTCTGTTCACGCAATTAGTCTTTCTAAGGCATGTGCACAACAAGCTGAATTGGGATAGCAGAAGCAACTTTAATTCTGGCATTTTGTAACTTGATTGCTTTACTTTGCAAGCTTGTGTTCTTTTATCCTGATTAAAACCAAAACAAAAACATCTCTCCTACCAAAGAAAAAGGGAAATTAATCACATACCACAATACTGGCATCCACACTGCTTATTAGCCTAGTTGAAATCTGTAGCAGTGGATAGATCTCTGCTACTTGCACTAATGGAGTAACAGTAGCAGTAGGTAGTCATGTTTTATATGGAGCAGTAATAAAAGGTGACAAAATGCACATTTTGCCGAGAAGTGTTTGACGGATGGAAGGTTTCCAATAAGCAAGGCCACATCTCGTCACTACTGTGTGAGGAAATGAGAAACTCTGTCATGTTATGTAAAATACATGTCTTGCAGTCTGTCAGTGCTAATAGGGTGAGGTATGACTGGAGCCATTTTAAGGTTCTTTCTGTCTCCCCAAATCCCTTGTGAGGGAGTCCAAGAGTTTGGGACTTTTGGGCTCCCTTCTACATCCCAGACGGTAGCACGCTCTACTGAGCCCAGGTGTGTACCTGCTGCTTCTACAGACCGAGCTGCTGCTCCCCATTTCCTCAGCCCCCTGCCACCCCTCTCTCTATCTTCCCTGCCTCCTTGTTCCTGTTCCTTCCTCCTTTTGTGTCCCATGCTGGTCTCCACGCCACAGGCTGCCTTCTTGGTCTGAGTGGCCGGCCAGCCCCACATACCATGGCCCTTCGCTCGCAGAGCCTGGCAACCTCGCTCCCTCATGCTCATCCAGCTCGCTCTTCCCTTCACAGCGGCTCCAAATTCCCCTACAAAATGTCTTACCCAAATCGCCCCTTTCTCTTCCTGCTCCCCCATGTTTTTTACACAGCCTTCTTTTCGTTAGCTGGCATGTGCTTCTGTCCCATTTCCCCCATTTCTTCCCTGAATGCCAGCTGAGGGGGAAAGAAGGAATCGGCAAAGAGAGTTCATCACACAGGCTCTCTGGGGATATAAGAGTAACTCAAAGAATCAGAACAATTCACATGATTAAAAAAAAACCAAAAACCACCGTATTGTCTACCAGCCTTATACTCAGAAACATACAGACTAGGATTCTTTTCTCACTTGTCAATTTTCCTGATGAAGTTTAATAAACACATTAACAACAGATTTGTGAAATGGGAAGTGGTTAAAAAATATAAAGCATTACCATCAGTTTAGATAAAAAGTTAAAAGGCTGAGATTTACCGTGGAAAAATGTTTCCCCCTTTTGAGCAAGGGGAGGAAGATCTGATCAGAAATACAGGCAAAGAACAATTTATTGCTGTTCGTTGACACAGTTTTAAAACTACATTTTCAAGGATTTCCCACTCTCTCAAAAATCAGTACAATCTTGCAAAACATTCAATTTTCATCAGAAAAAAAAAAAAAAAATTGGTTTTGGCTCCAGCCATTGCTGTACACAGAATTAAATTACGACTGAATACTATAATACACCTCAAGTTTCTAAAAGCCAGAAATTTTATCTATTTTCTCCCATTCCCAACTAGTGTTCCTACTCTTTAAAAGACCTGTCTCACTTGTCACACGTACTCCTTTTTAGCTCTATACAGGAGATCACATTGTGGTTTGGGTAATGCTGCTCTGAAGGAGAAAGAATTATGAGCCCTTGCAAACACAGAGCTACTAGTATGCACAGCATGTATGTTTTTAGAAAACCACAAATTTAAATCCCGGTCTTGTACTACATGGGTGCTGTTCCAGTTCAAAAGTCACAACATCAGCCTAAATTTCTTCTGATACCCAGAGCAAGTTGCTAGTACTCTGGACTGCAATTTAGTTACAGTTTTGCCGCATGCAAGGTAGTTTTCTCAGTTTTACAACTGGGCCAGTTCCACATTGCAGATACAAACTTTAACCCCCAAATGGCAGTGGATACCAAATATCAATGGCCATCCTGCTGAGGCCCGTTGCATTTTTGAACACTGATAAACTATCTGTTAAACAACAAGCTATTCCTACCAATAACAACGGCAGGACTCCCACCCCACTACGGTGTTCTTGAAGCAGCCTGAATTAGCACAGCAAAAGCTGGAGAGCAGTTTTTGAAGTTACCATTGCCACCTGGCAAGCTCGCTGTCACATTTGGATACGTCAGCGCTGCAGGATGCCACGCTGCTTTGCTTTTGCCATTCAGAAACAACAGGACGGGAGTCCTCTGCTCCGTGCTGCCAAGGGACCCTGCACAGCAGCTCCCAGTCTGCCAAACTCCTCTTCCACAGCTCCCTCAGGCAGAGCGGACCGAGGCAGGAAACCAACTGTAACAATCCAGGAGAAAACAGAAGGTGATCTCCCGATCCGAGGTAATTCTCCTTCTCTATGCACCATGGAGTTGAAAAGCAGTCTGCACGCAGAGTTGATTTTTGCCTCTAGAAATACTTTCTATAGAAGGGAATTAGCCATTGATTAAAAGGGGCAAATTAGCTGAGACATGCTGCTGATGATAAATTACTCCTTTTTTTTTTTTTTTCCTTCACAGGAACAAGAGGATGATCTCTGGTTAAGAGAGCCCCGGTGCTGGAAGGAAAGGACAAAGTCAGCTTCTTCACCACGGCCATTTGGGAGAGTAATGGGCCACTGCACAATGCCCAGGTTGTCCACCGATACAAGAATCTAATTGAGCAAAAGAAGTAAATGATCAAGAGGCTGGATTAGGCAGGAGGAAAGTTCTACTAATTCTAAGCAAAAATAGCACTGTCAAGTTTGCCATCTTCTGGAACGGGTGATTAAGATGCCTGTCTTTTTCCAGAGATAAAGCTGCAAATAAGAACGCTAGAAACACTCTTTTCATCTCTGCTCCCTTTATTTCTCCTTTTATATGCATTAGCTTTGTTTCATCTTCAAGAGAGCAGATCAGAATATTTTTCCTCTTTTCCCTTTTGCTGATCGGTTAACTCCACCTTTGTTAACATCTAGCAGATCAATTGTCTCCATTTTCTTATTAGAATGCTAAAACTAAAAGGAAGGGGACAACAGGAAAAAGACATGTTAAAATACAAGCCTTACCTAATATTTTGACTTCAAAGATACTCTCTTTCTGTCTACAATACTGCAACAGTCCCACACCTTGTTTAACACCGGGTGCATATACATGAGTATTTTAATTCAGCTCAGGAGTGTACTTTTGAAGTCCACTTCCAGTGCTTTAGTTTGCATAGCAGAACTGTCTCAAAGCATGTGAACAGGACTCTTCTCGGAAGAAACTGAACTGAAAATGCACTCCAATGGGTGCTCAGTCTGTACGACCGGACTGAAGCAAATCCAGAGTAAATGCCCAAAACCCATGTAGTGAGGACATCAGGTACTGTACACAAACTACTGTGCTCTAAAGACCTGCTCCTACTGTGACATTTTACTTGCTAATGTAGACACAGTCGGTGTATAGCATTACACAGCTCTCTCTTTTTTATTATTATTTAAGGAATAAGATGTATTTGAAGTTAAGAGTTTAAAAAAGGCAGTACATGAGTACTCTGTGACAGAGCTGGTTTTAGCACCTGTGACAGGATGGTGCTGCCTCTTACAACTTCTCCCATCTCTCACCTATTGGAACCAGTTGCTTGCTGTCCCTTCAGTAAGGTTCTTGGTTGGCTGACCAGCCAGGTGCTTGGTTTGGGATAACTCATCAGCTGTGGGTGACCACAGGGAGAATTTCACTGAGCCTAAAATTCTTCAGGATGCAGAGAACAGGAATAAGCAGAGGATGTAAAACAAATTGTGAGAGGTAGAAGAGGAAGAAGTAAGACCACTTGCAAGCAAAGCAGCTGGTTTCTAGCACCTGTTCAGTAGGAACGTGTTAATTTCTGCAGGTCACTGCTCTGTAGATGAGGGAACACTTCTGCAGTGCTTTTCCTGGCAGGTCTGGGCAGATCAGCAGGGTCACTTCTGGCTCAGGGCTCTAAACAGTACATTGGCACCCCTCCATATTATGCAGCAGAACATGCCAGGTAGCTTTGCAAGCCACTGTGTAATAGTATGGCCAGATAAACGCCCTTAATTCTTTGGGATCATACAGCTACACAAGAAATAAGATCAAGCTAAAGTTTTAAATACACAGTGCCACGAGGCCTTCTTTATCTTGGCATACACTTTGCGCAGTGAAAGCAGGGAGAAATCTGTCTCCTCTCATGGGAGGAGAAGACCAGCAGCATAGAAACCCTCTTCTCTCCTTCACACCAGTGGAGGGGCTCCCTCCCTTTCTCCTCCGAGAGGCTAGGACAGCATTGGTTCAGACTGCTTACTCTGCCAACCAGAAAGTAACTCCGTAGGTACGGAGCTGAAATCATTGGTGTCTTCCATGCTGACCTAAAGACAGAGTTTCTCCTGGGGGAACACTGGGCCCTGGACCTCCTGAAGAATACAAGGTAGAGTCTTTGCAAGAGAGAGAATGCAAATGTCTCAAAATACATTTTCATATCATTGGCAGGCATTAGTGTACTAGACATACCAAAATATTTTAAATGACAGGGTCCAGAACTATGCTTTAAGTATTACTGCTGTTGATAATACCGTCGCCAAATTACAGCCTAATTTCTTCAAAGGTCATTTATGCAAATTTTCACATATGGGAAATCTCAAGTAAGTTTTTAATCTTGTACAATCTGAGTAATGGACTCTATTCTAGTTGTATGCCCTGCTTCAAAATTGCAGGATGTATAAAAGGTGTCTCTGATTTAAATACAAAGTTGTGACTAAAAACCCCATCATGTACTCAGCAGTGTGCTGTTAAAATCTTCACTTGTTCACTGAGGAAAACGTGGTGCCCTTTAGGACTACTCCAGTTTCTGTTCTTGGTTGCTCTTCCTTCCTTGTTCTCTCATTCTCCCCTGTATTTAAATTTTTTTCAGTAGTGGCAGAATTTTAATAGCTTAAAACGATCTCTTTTGGTTATTTCAGATCATGACTACGTGAATACTCTTATTCAGAATCAAGAAAGTCCATTCAGACTATTTTTTCAACAATAATGCAGCTTTCTCCAGAAATTGATGTAAGAAGTTGCAAAGCCCTTTGCGATTCTTCCTCTTTTTCAGAGGGTTATTTTTACTAGTTTCTGGTGATCTCCTGAACAGTGAAACCCTAGAAACAGTTGTCACAGTAGAACTGCATAGTTTAGATGGGGAACTGCATCACAGAGGTAGAAATAAACAACAACTTTTTCATCCATCTTTGGAACAGAGTAATAGAGAAATAATTCAGCAGTATTAGCTGCAGCCAACAAAAATAATTTTCTTCCTGGATCTACGCAAACATCTGAAATGGAGGGAATGAAGGAAAAGCCATACCTTGCCTGTCCTAATGCCATTTCCAGCTTTCAGAAATGCCTTTCATTTATACCCCACGCCATCCTATGAAGTGGTCATCGGCACTAGTTGCATTACCACCAGGCTTAAGGCTTTCAGTCACGTTAAAATGATTGCAAACTAAGCTGCAATTAAATGAACATTTCTTTTCACGTTAGTGCTGGGTTAAGGAGCGCTTCTCACTCTGCTCTCATGTTGCTCTGGAGTTGTGCTTGGCAATTCCTTTTAATGTAATGGTATAATGCTTTACTACCCATCCATTAAGCACGAAAGCTGGAGTCAATCCCTCTGCCCGAGTGGTTCAATCTACATGACCTGCAAGAGTACCAAACTAGAGGCGAGACTGTTTTGCATGCCTTTAAGCCTTCCGTCTGAAGCTATGCCTTCAATTGCATGTAATTAAGAGATACTGAGAGAGGGAGAGAGGACAAGGAAAGGTGCAGCACTAGCCTCCTGGTTTGGTATACATTTCAGGTATGAAGAGTAAAGATGTGAGTCGGTTCCCAGTCCCTGATCGCCAGACTTTCAATACAAATGACAAATTCATTAAGACTTTATGCAAAATAGTCAGTGGCCTACACCAGGAAGGGACACTGTGCTACCTCAGTGGCTCAGTGTCAACACTGTTCGTGGAATGTTTGTAATGACATGCATGAACCTCAGACTTAATGAATCTACTGACTGCAGCGGGCATCTCTTCTTATCATTAAGATGGTAATTATCTGCTGTTAATTTCAAAGAAATAAGAGGTTTTGCTCACCCATAGGACATGAAGCAGGAAACAGCCTTCCAATGTCGTGTTCTGGCTTATTGCTAGTAAGAAGGAACCCTGAGAGTATGTTCAAGGTGCACTCTGCAGAAGCATCACTCTACTGTAAGTGTCTGCCTCTGCACATGCTTTCTAACACCTTTTCTGCATCAGCACTTGTTAGACTAGTCCCTTGGTTGGTTGACTAACCTGGTAGTAAACTATCTGCTTTTTCTGGTTTAGGTTTCTGCCAGGCAAGTAAATTCTGATCACAATTAAAGTACCAGAGACAGATGTGGGAGAATGGAAAGTAGGACTTTTCCCATTCAGCTGTGGGGAGCTGCTAGATTAATTCCTACTGACTTATGTCCATGTTCTGTATATGTTTCCTATCACTTTCTTCTTCATAGAACAAGTTTGGTTTAATGAACTTCTAAGTTCAGTTTAAAATGACAGTCAGTTCAATTCCTTACACCTACCCTTGATGTGAAGCATGTTTTGGTTCAATTGGATCTTACATACCATAGATTAAGCCAGGCAGAAACAAGTCTGGTCCAGACCACAGTTATGAAGTGACACAACTTTTCTTGCATCCCTTTTTAAAAATTATACTTCTAGTTAGCCAGAGGAACTCTATTTTGACAGATCACACAGTAGCAGCTGTACCCCTTCAAATATACTTCTAGGTTCAGAGAAAAGCTGCTAGGTGACTATACCACCAAAAGCTTTAAAAAAACAGAGTTTCATTGGGCATCTGCAGAGATTTATGTAGATAGCATGTATACATACATTTGAATTAATGTTTTGGGAGCTATAACCTCCCCCTCAACTGTCAGCCCACATCGTAACTCTAGCCCTGCCTTAACCATTTTACATGTGACTTAACTATCTCATGTTTAGATAAGCGTAAGAAGCATGTGTTTCGCAACATGCTTCGCATTGCAGGTGGAGCACACCACAACATCCCAGGTCTTCTGGCCACTTAGCTGGCACACCCTACCTGGTGGTCCCCATGATGGCACGCTGCTCCCGCAAAGTTCCGTGACTGCTGCAGACACTAATAACGTCTCTTGGCAGAGACCTCCCTACACTTGGACATGGCAACATCTCAGAAGGGCCGCGGAGATTCCGAAGCGTACACCCCTCCCGACACCTGCTCGTAGGGAATTTGATGCACACGCAGCACCTGGCACTCATGCAAAGACAGCGGGGCAATTCCCAACAAAGTTCTTGTGCCCAAAGCACTGCTCAGGACACAGACCCGAACCGGACTCATTCCGCAGAACGCCGAGCGCCAGCCCGACGGCCACCAGCTCCGCAGGTCTCAAAGCCCGGCTCTCCTCGCGGCCCCAGAGGCGGGGGGGTGCCTGCATCCCTTCCACAGGCAGCCTGCCAGGACCGCATCCCCACCTCCCAGCGGGGAAACCCACCGGCTCGCCCGCC
>VYXH01009541.1:235931-263273 GCA_013397275.1 Burhinus bistriatus
CCCCCCCCCCCCCGAAAGTAGGGAGTTGCAGCTCGTGTCCCCTGTTTACGGTGAGTGAGCTCAGACACAACGTGACCGGCACACGCTGGTGTCGCCCGGGGGGTGGTCAGGCAGCGCAGCAGCAGGCACTGCCACTCCGCTGAGACCCGTGTTGTCGCCGGGAGGGCCGGGCGGGGCAGCCCCGCCCAGGGCCGGGCCTCCTGGCCCTCGCCGGCTCCGCCGGGCCGGCCGGTCTCTGCTGCCGCCTCTCGGTGCCGGCGGGACCGGCTGCAGCGGGCGGCCCTCGGCGGCGGGCTGGGCCTCCGCCGGTAGCGTCAGGCTGGGGGGAAACGGGCAGGAGACCCTCGCCCGTGGCCGCGGGGCTCATCCCCCGCGGGGTGGCAGCTCTGCCCTGCCTGGGAAAGCTCGAGCATCTTGTCACCGCCGCCGGCCCGGTCTCCTGGAAGTCACTGGTCCTGCTACAGAAATGTCACATTTCCTCTCACAGCAGCTGCTCTGCCACCACAGTTTACAGCCTTGCGGTTTAAAGTAAGCCAAAGTATTTAGGAACCTTTTACGCTAATAGATACAACTCTAAACTGTTCCTCTTCAGCAGCTGGCTCACTGCTCGAGAAGCCATGCTTGCGGTGAGGATGGAAATCCCTAGGAAGGTCATGGTAGAACCCACGCCCGTAATCCCACAGTGGGATAGGTCCAGCTGTGAGTCAGAGCCCCTCACCCACGGGGAAAAGGCCTTGGGTATGAACAAGACTATAAGGCTTCTGGTTTGTAGGAAAGGTGGTGCGTTGCCTGTGCAGGCATCATCCGCGCTTAACAGTCATGGGCGCTTGACGCTACACGCAGGGTTGCAGGGGAAGGAAGTCCAGAAGGCAGCAGGCACCTCGGTGTGGTACAGTGCGTGGAGCAGAATGCTCCCGAGTCCCAGGTTTTACTGGGAGGCTGTGGGAGCTTTGCGCTCAGCCTCAAGGCTGGAGGGAGTAAAAGAGGTGAACAGACTCTGGTGACAATCCCCCTGGTACAGTACGCGGAGGTAGAAATCAGTTGGTTACGCTGAGCAGTTCTGAGCCAGCACACAGGCAGGTTTTCCTGGGGCTTACCCAAGGCTCTGAATTTAACCACTGGCAACACAACTAGCCTGGCAAGGTGGGGAAGTGTGGCATGCAAGAAACCCATTGAATCTTCTTAATGGCAGAATGGGAAACAGGCAAATTACTACCAAGGTCTTGGTGGATCAGGGATATTTTACTTGGTACTTACATATCGTTGATTCCCTGCTGATGGATTTCATCTTGTTAATGTTATGTATTCTCTTTTAATATTTACTCCCTCTGTTTTATGTACTGACTCAGTGTTTCCAGATGGGAAAGTGTGGCTTTTCTTAAGAACTTGGGAAAAACTTTTTTTTCCTCCCAACTTCCTGGGGGAAGACAAGCCAGTCAAACCTGTTTTAGATGGCAATTTTATGAAAACCGGAACACTACTGCTCTTCATGACATCTGGCAGAAAGGTTACAGCTGCAGAGCTCTGAGTCACCTTAAGACAAGATTTGTCTTATGCAATTTGGGAAAAGTAGTATGTGGTCATGTAATTTAGGAATTTAAAAGAATTTGTGTGCCTCTGAGCAGAATTATATTGCATTAGCAACCTTGATGTTGCCATGTATTAACCTTAATGGCATGATTTTGCCTCTTTTAAATTATTATTTTAATATAATTTCTGACATAGTTTCGGTGAATTGTAAAATATATTACCTAGCTGTTTCATCTTATGAATTGTAAAAAAAGTACAGATCTAGGTAAATGCAATCCAATGCTGTATGTGTATTCAATGTAACTATATACATAAACGTCACTGGTCTTCTGCATAAATGGTTAGCATTATGCAGATATGTGCCCATATAAAAGGCAGCTACCTTTTTATTTAACTAATTTCAGCAATCTTTTTCTTAATAAATAGATATATGTCTTCTGAAGAATTAATAAATATTCACATACATATTAATTGACCACTGCTACAAACAAGTTGAGTCAGGTTTATATGAAAATATACAATTCCCTTGCTATGAAATGACATGCTTAATAGATCAGCCCACAGTCATTTTACTTCTGCCATGCGCATTTTAAAATACGATTGTGACTTGAAGAGTCACCGGCAGAGTCTTTACTTTGCCCAGTTCAGAGGAGAAAATGTCTCCCCATGATTTGTTGTGTATCTTTTCATCACCGTTTTCCTGGTTCTCAAAATTCCAGTTAGAAACATCACGCTGTGCTCCCAAGAGACATCAGAAGTGAGATGACACGCTGTTTTCTTTCTCTTCCCATTCTCAGTTTGACAAAGAAAACAGACTAGACATGTTCTTCAAGTAAAGCCTTTATCCTGACTACGATGAAGTCAGTTATGATTCATCTGTAGGTGTTTCTCTCCCTTGACAATATAAAGGAGTCTTTCAGCTGGGCTTTGCTAACACACTTTGCCTATGGCCTGTTGAAACTTGAATTGTTTTTTTCCTGGCCAGAACAAGCCCTGGAGTGTGCTGTGCTGATTGTAAAGGGTAGAGGTTGTAATGGAGTTTTAAATTTTCATTTGTAGTCCAGTCCTGGTATAGCTGGTTTGTGAGGAGGAGGGGTTTTCTACAGTATTAGTGACAGATCTTTTGTACGGTGATATTTTGGTCTTGGCTTGTGGGCACTGGCTGGATTAAGAGTCCTACCTGGCATAAGTCTTGAAACTTCTTTCAATAAGGGTCTTAGATCTAATTTAGATATAACTCTTAAGTCTGATGAACAGTTGCTCTTACATGAAATTCACTTGGTAAATAAAGAGGTAGTTCTGAGTTCTTAGTCAAATTCTTATTTACAGGAGTGTTCCCATAACAAAACCCAGCAAAACAATGCACGTTAACTCCTGCTGGTAGCCTCAGAGAAGCACGACATTGAATAGGCCACTATCTTTTTCTTTTTTTTCCCCTAAAAAAGGGATCTTTGAAGCATCAGATAAGGAGCAGTGGCAGTAGCCCAGTGGCCACCAGATTGCAGTAACAGAGCGGACTCTGACAAAGTGGTCTCTGGACAGGATGATCAAACATTTTTTTCCATGCAAAAGCACTGGACCAGTTCTCTGCGGACTGTCCTTTTTCTACACTTTTTGGATTTTGTGCCTAACTTTTAAAAGGGAGGGGTAAGAGAAGGAGGGGGGAGGCAGCCGAAAACTCTGTTCCCCTCCCTTTTCCCCGAAGTCATCTGATTTCCCGAAAATGCTTAATACAGACCAGACCTGTGCTCTGCCCCGCGCAGCCTGAGCCAACAGGATTGTGCAATTTATTTGGTAATTCCCTTTCCTGCCGAAAGCCGGCAAGCCGAGCATCCCACCCCAGCGGGGAGGCTGGGAAGCAGCATCCCACAGGTAGAGGGTGCTGCGATATTGCGAATTAAAGCTCTCTTCCCCAGACCCCAGCCTTGGATACGTTTGGAGGCGGGTGTGAACAGGAAGAAAAAAGAAAAGGAGAAAGAGAATGGAAGAGAGAGGAAAACAAGACACGAACTAGGGAGAGAAGGTAAATATTGCAAGCATTAGAAATGGGAAAGAAAAATATTCCTGAGCATTGCTGCCCCTGTACTCAGCGCTGGTGAGGCCACAGCTTGAGTACTGCGTTCAGTTTTGGGTGCCACAGTATAGGGGGGACATTGAGGTGCTGGAGCCCTTCCAGAGAAGGGCANACAGCTTGAAAAGTCAGGACAAGCTGCTCCCCAACCCCAGGGTCTTAGCATAAATTTTAAGGTGCTGGGAAGAATGGATTTGTTACCCCAGGGGGAGAGGTACTTTCTGTCTTAATTTACTGTGCACCAGCATGGTGTTTGGATACCCTGATGGTCATAAGGGAAGAATGTGAGTACCAGTGAGTACCAAGATAGAGATCATCTCTCCATTTTATCAGTACGGAGCCTAACAGCCCTTCTTGATGCTTGGGGTTGCTGTATGCAGGAAGGAACAGAGGTATAAACTTGCTTTTGAGGCAAAACATTGACGTATTCTCCACAGGCTGGGGTTTTAGGGTCTTTGACCTGCCTAGCAGACACGCAGAAGCACAGGCAACATTAATCAATCACACTGTTTTCTGTCCCAGACCATAACTCCAAAGTCCAATTGCTGACAGTTTTCAGAAAGGAAGATCTGCTTTTTCCAGATGTGGTGAGTTATTGAATCTCCAAGGGGAACTCAGGTTTATTAATAATTTCATTTTACAAATTAGGTGTTTCTCCTGTAGTACTGTACTGATTCTCATATCTGACTGTGTCTGTAGCCCAAGTAGCCTCCAGAGCAAGACAGTGAAGTAGGGAATAGCACTTAAGACCCTTGTGTTCAACTCCTGCAGTATTACCAGCTCCTATAGATCTGGAGAGGAGCAGAGGGCACGACTGAGATTGTACTCCTTCTGTATGAAAGGCTACAGGAGAAAGACAAACACCACAGAGCCACAGCATTGTTCATTAAAACTCCAAAGCCAGGAGCTATGCTGCATGCTACATACAGCCAAAGACTAGCTTTTTCAATAGGGACTGCGTGCGTATGTGGACAGAGACGACTACTGCAATGTCATCTTCCTTCCTCTTTTCTCAGGTACCTTTTCTTCTGTCTCCCTGTTTGGGCTGGTGCAGCCTCCATGTATGGTGAGATCTTGTCACCCAATTATCCTCAGGTGTATCCCAATGATATGCAGGAATCTTGGGAAATCCAGGTCCCTTCAGGATATGGCATTCGCCTTTATTTCACACATATGGATCTTGAACCATCACAGAACTGCGAGTATGACTTTGTGAAGGTACTGTCCCCATCCTCAAGTGAGAAAAAGACAAGAAAGCAGGTTAGAGCACAGAACAGCAAAGCTGTCCACGAAGCTAAGGGCTGGAAGAGGAGATACATCCTTCCTGTTCTGAGCTCCAAGAAGCCCAAATGACTGAGTATATCTGCACTAGCAGTCACTAAATTGATTTGAGTTTACCTCACAACCACATGAGCATTGACTGCCAACTGAGTGTCCCATCTATACCCCCTCCCCATGTATCTCCTGTATTCATAGGAAAAGCCTTCTTTAGCCGTCGCTGACACCTCTCTATTGCAAGGCATATTCTTAGCCAGTGAACCATAGGTATAAAAGACCATTTTCTTAGGGCATTAATTTTCTGTCCCTGAAATTATTCAGAATTAATCCATGAGTGGACATAGATGATTTAATGTAATCATAAATTGATTGGAAATGATGGTTAAAAACAATCAAGAGATTGTGTATGGATAGTGGGCACTCAAACCTTTGAGGTCCATTGCACCACAGTTTTCTATGATCTATGCACTACAGCTTTCTTAAAACTTAGAGAGCCACTAGGTCTGCTCCATGTTGTCCCACAAGGCACAAAAGATCAAGCATTTCCACACAAACAGACAGAAACAAGACCATCCTATCCTGCAATAGCTATGTGAGAAAAAGGGGCAATGAAATCAGGTGCAGCACCAGAAGGAGACCTTGGAGAAGGACCAAGGTGGGACAGTAGGATGGATGTGCTCTGCTGGGAGCTGTAATAACATGTGTCCTTTTGCAACAAACCGATGAACCTGTTAGACTGCTCTGCAGACCATCAGTGATTGGTTTTGCTGTTTTGAACCATGGTGCTGATTTTTTTGTACAAGTGGGCCTCAAGAAAGGATGTTAACAGAGAACTCTCTGGATTAATTTTTATCTGAGAAATTAAGACAGGTATTTCACAGCTGGGAAGTCAGTAGGAGGGAAAACTCCTCAAGCATCTTACAAATGTCATGAAACTGGTTGTCTAGGGGCTCCATTCAGCTGTACCTTAGCTGGCTGTCTTCCACCCTTGGCCAGCTTGGTGGATGACACAGCAGCCTTGGTCCCTCCTGCTAGCTATATGGCATAGCTGTGCCCTGGGAGATCTACCTGAATGTTGTGAGAAATGCATGCAATTTAGGAGCTTTTGGTTAGCCATCTATAAGCTGAAAGACTCAAGTGTTGTTAAGTGCACATATTCCAGTAATGAGATAAGACCTCTCTGCATTCTTCTCCAGATCCTGTCTGATGGCCATGTTGAAGGCGTGCTTTGTGGGCGGAAGAAACCTCGTGCCCCTGGCTCCTCGATTGTGGAGGAATTTCATGTCCCTTATAACACCCTCACTCTGAGCTTCCAATCAGACTTTTCCAATGAGGAGCATTTCACCGGTTTTGCAGCCTACTATGTTGCAGTGGGTAAGGTTAAAACAGCCTCCTCTGAATCTCTGTAGTGTCCAGGCTATGGGGGGAGGAAAGCTGACATAAGGGTTTTCCTTACAAGAATGCCTTATTTAAAAAAGATCCCAGCAGACAGGACTGCTTTCCAATGTGGCCAGTATAAATGCTGTCTTAGAGATACCTTTTCCTTGTTGTCCACCAGTTTGCTTCACTTTCTCATCTTCCTCCTGCCTTTAGGGCCCTCTTCTAGTCTTGGCTGATTCATCTTTTCACACTTGCAGACTTGGATGAGTGCACGGATTTTGTGGAGGAACCTTGCAGTCATTACTGTAATAATTATATTGGAGGTTACTTTTGTACCTGTCCACCAGATTATTTCCTCTATGATGATAAGAAAACATGTGGAGGTAAGAGATCTACATGAGCGGTGGTCAACAGCAAGAGTTAATTTAGGCCAAGTGAGATGTTGTACGTGGAAGACCTTCTCCATCAACCTTCTCAATCAGTTGTGACAGATATATTTTTGGGGAAAAAACATCCCGGTACAAATCTGAACTGGCAGTAGACCATGATTTTGGGTATTTCTATTAACATATTCTTAACATTCTTCTTTTTTGTGTCAGGAGAATTAAGAAACTACTAAATGACATTCTTTAAAGACTGTGATGAAGACCCTTATTAGCATACTGCTATCTGTGAATCTTTTAATCTCTGACAAAACAGGGCAGTTCAGTAAAGACACAAAAATAGCCAAGAGGCTGCTTGGCTTGAATCAAAAAATTGCAAAATCACAAATGGTGCATGTTGAAAAGAGAAGAAGAAAATGAAATTGAAATATAAAGACCTGAGCATGAGGGAAGGGGGCCTAAATCACAGGCGGAAGGTAAAAAGAAAGGCCGCTAGAAGTTAAAGTCCCTGGGTAATTGGATAGAGAATGGCCGTGGTTTCAGTTTCTTGGAAAGTTGCAATGTTTTGACATGGTTAATGCAGGTGACTGGGGAGACTGGAGATGTAGTGGAAGAGGGAAAGCTTGTCAGTTTCATACATGGACCATTTGCTTTCTGAATTCTACCTTCCTTAATCCTAGTGAACTGCACTGGAAATGTCTTCACTGAGCCATCAGGGGAGATTACCAGCCCCAACTATCCCAACCGGTACCCAGAGAACTCACGGTGTGAGTACCGAGTGGCTCTGGGGCCAGGCTACTTTGTGGCCTTGACCATACGCAGTGGGGACTTCGACGTGGAACCAGCCAGCTCAGAAGGGAGTTGCCACGACAGCTTAACAGTAGGTGTGGGGCTTGGGGAGGGAGTCAGGATGCTCTGGATCTCCCCTTAATCTCCTCATATTCAGAAGACCCTCTGACTCCTTAACTTTATTTTCAACTACGTTGCCTTTTGAAATTATTGGGAATATGTCTCTCTCTGAATACATTTGGTATTTCTCATTTCTTCTTGTTTGTTACTTTCCCAGCTTGTCTCTGGAAAGCAGCACTTTGGTCCCTATTGTGGCAGCAAATTCCCAGGTCCTTCTGAAATCAAAACAAGGAACAACATTCTTGACATAATCTTCCAGACAGACCGCGCGGTAGAGCACAAAGGCTGGAAAATACGCTACTATGGGGATCGTGAGTAAACACTTGGGAAAGAATTCCCTCTGCTGCTGAGTTAGGAAGAGAACTTGTCCCAGTCCAGATCTATGGTACAACAACATGTTAACGTGTTCACAGCTGCTGGTACTGAGTAAACAGAGGATGCCTGTTTACTAGGGAGAAGGAAGTTGTTTACTGTTTACTGGGGAGAAAGAAGTTGTGAGCTGGAAGGACAGTAAGTCTTGAATGAGTTAATCACTGTTTTCCACCTGTGTCTTCAAAGCTGTAACCTGTCCCCTGAGTGTCATCCCCAACTCTGTTCTTGACCCAAAGAAGGATAGGTATGTCTTCAAGGACAATGTGAAGGTGACCTGTGTGGAAGGCTACGAAATTGTGAGGGTAAGTTACATAAAAAAAGCATATATCCTCACTGGCCCTCTCAGCAGCTTCCTGGTGCCATTTCCCATCAGGTGTCCTGAGCACCTTTAGGGACTCAAAGTTTTCACCACAGCTGTAGTAAGTGCAAACTTCTCCCAGCTATGGCAGCATTTTGAGGACCCTCCACTGGAGTGCCTGTGTCAGATACATTTCATGGCCAGTGATTTACATGGGTCATGTGTTCTTTTCCCCAGCAACGAGACAGCATCATGACTTTTCATTCCAGCTGTCAGGACAACGGTGAATGGAGCAACTCCCACTTCAGCTGTGTTCGTAAGTGACCCATCTCTGTGCTGTGGGAAGCAGACTGGAATGGAGCTTTTAGGCTCTAGATCCACTGTATCTCCAGATTAGGAGGACACTGAAGGACTGGGATGTGAGGATGCTGAAGGGAGAGAGGAAGGGAGCGCTGATGACTGTACAGGGACCAGAGGAGCTGAGTGGTTCCCCATCATACAGAACAATTATATTGTTGGGTGAAGATGCCCCTTTCACTATATTTGATCATTTTTGTTTCTTCTCTACAGCTGTGAACTGTGGTGATCCTATTCCTATCGACAATGCCCAAGCTGTATACGTGTCCGAACTTCATGAGCCTCTGTACAAAGCTGCTTTCCGATATCAATGTGATGCACCTTACTATACCCTAAAAACCAAAGGGGATGGTAAGTATTGCCTCTGCTACACAAACATATTTCTTTGATCTGAGGCCTAAGAAATGGTACTGTCATCGTCATGGGGCTGGGATTATATCCCATCGGGTCAAGACTGGGAAAATGTTCTTATTCATGTGGGGTTGCAGGCAGTAGTTTTGTGTTGCCTTTGTGTTTATATACTGTAATAATGTCTGTACTTGGGCTGTTGACCTTAAATGCATTAGCAAGTCCTCTCTCCATTTGCCTGGTGTGTGAACCATGGAGATTTTTGTCACATCTGACACACATTTCTGGTCCCTCCAAAACAGGGGCAGAAGCACCCCAGTGTACTTCTAGGGAGATTTCAGCAATGTTTACCAAGCTGTGCTTGCTTTGGAAATGAGAAGGTTAATACATCATCTTATACAGTAATGCTACTTAGCCTCTCTTCATCTTGATTGTATCCTTATGGCACTCTTTTTTCTTGTGTTTTCCAAGCAGTGTATCGGTGCTCAGCCAATGGAGAATGGGTGAACGAAGAGATGGGAACAAAGCTACCAAAATGTGTCCCAGGTACTACCAAAAACTGTGTATATATACATGATGCATATGAAGACCAGGGCTTCTTTCATCTCTCTGTTTTTAAACTGTTAAGCCTGAAAGTACAGTTGATCCTTTCTATGTTGTTTGAATCACATTGGTCAGGGTATTTCTGAAAGCTGTGAGCCCCAAAGAAAGGTCAGATGAGGCAACAGAAAGAAACTGGAAACAAAAGTGAGTGACATAATAAGACATCCGGTATAACAGGACCTCTTCAAGTATCAGTGTGTGTTTCTGAAGTTTCCCCACCTTCAAGTGGGGACACTCTCAAGTTGTTCAGTGCTTTAGACCTCTGTCTGCATTGTAGGTAGCAAAAAGACTGACAGGTCAAAAGAGATGTTCGACAATGCTGGACCTTTCTTTGGTCCCTTCCAAGCTACACTGAGAACTACAGCTTTTCTTCAAACCTCTCCTGGGAGTAGTGTCCAGCAGTCCACTGTGCACTACAGATGTAGCAGTATAGAGAAAGGTCTTTCACTACTCTCACTGGAAGTCATAGTCTAAACCCTTAAGGTTTAATGTGTCCTTCAGTATTCGGATATCCATACTGTGTCTGAAAGCTCAAACAATATCCCTGTCAGAGACCTTCTCATCCTCTCTTTGTGTACTTGGGAGACAACTGCTTTCCAGAACAAGAATTTGAGAATGAGTATTTTCAGCCTAAATTGAATTTTGGTAGTAGTTATGCTTGAATTTTCTTGAATTTCTCTGTAAATACTAGTTGCAAACTCTGTGACATAGAATATAAATATTGGTTACTCAGAATCAAAAATTATTTAGAGGACACAGGAAGGAGGGGACTATGGGCTTTTTAGCAGTACCGAAGAACTCCCTATTTGTAATTGCTAATTCTCCCATCTGGTTCCTCTTTTTGTCTTTTCTTTCCAGTCTGTGGAGTGCCTAGTAATCCCATTCAAGAGAAAGCAAAGATTTTTGGAGGCACCCGTGCAGAAAAGGGCAACTTTCCCTGGCAGGTGTATTTTGATTACCCAAGAGGAGCTGGTGTACTCATCTCTGAAAGATGGGTAATGACTGCAGCTCATGTGCTGGAGGGATACGACAAGCCCAACATGTATGCTGGGGTAATCAATGTTGGTAGAGAATCTCTGTACCGGGAGGGCAAGCAGCTGATCGCAGAGGCTTCATTCATCCATCCTGATTGGAAGAAGCAGCCCATAGAAACCAGGACCGATTTTGATAACGATATTGCACTACTGAAGCTGAGGGATCCTGTGAAGATGGGCCCAAACATCTCACCTCTCTGTCTTCCTGGTAAATCACCTGAGTATGAGCCGCAAGAAGGGACTCTGGGCTACATTGCTGGCTGGGGCCAGAGAGAGAAAGGACGACTGCCTATTTATCTTTGGAAGGCCCAGATTCCCATGGTGGACATGGATAAGTGCCGATCTGTGAAACCAGAGGGCTCTGCTGATTCCAGGGCTTACCGGTTCACTGACAATATGATCTGTGCTGGTGGTGACAAGGACAGCTGTAAGGGGGATAGTGGTGGAGCCTACGCTATCCAAGATCCTCTTGATGACAGACGGTACTATGTAGCTGGGCTGATCTCCTGGGGACCAAGATGTGGTACCTTTGGTCTTTACACCAAGGTAGTGCGTTATTTGGACTGGATTACAGAGACCATGAGCAAGCATGAAGATGCAGAAGCTTGGCAGGATTAGCTCTTTCTCCTTTCAGCACAGTCACCCTTTCTAAATGTGATGGTTACATGTTCAGGCTGGCTGGGATCCTGTTCACTCTGTGTGTATAATGGGCCTACTCATTGTGTCTGTGCTTAGTAGAGAGTCAGGAATATGTATCTGTTTCTCCCACTGTCATCGTGTTTGGGAAGGGAATTTCTCTTTCTTCTTCCACTCATAGTAGCGTAAGAGGAAGATGCTATTCTGGATAAAGAGGCTCCTTCTGCTTCCTGTCATTTTTTTTCTATCCCATTTTTTCCCACTTGGAGAAGACTTACCCATGCTCCACCTGACAGGGAGATTTCAATGAAGATGAGAGAGAGTAATGGTTGGTTCCCAGGGTAGGTTCGGAGCCTGGTTTCTGATTTATGTATTTCCTGTATTGTTCAGAATATCTAACAGCATTAAAGAATGTCCAAATTGCCTTTTGTGCAATGTACTGTTGTGTGTGTTTTGCCTTTCTTCTTTTCAGTCTAGACCTGGTTCTCCTTGAAACTCCCTCAATCAAGCGTCTAGTCACATTTTGACCCACTACACTGCCAGCTTTTGTCAAGCTGTAACTTGTGCTACCTCACCTCTCTACCTAAGAATCTTTATGAAGTTCTTCTGAGACGGTTGCATGTCATTGGCCAACCATTACCAGCAATGAGGACTTCAGACTTCTGAATCAAGCTGAGCAGAAAAGACATCTTCAAAATCCTTTCATTCATCTGTCCTCAGGGCTTTATTTTTCAAACTTTATTGTGTTAGATAAGAAATATAGGTTGCTTAATTTAGGGAAGGTAGTGTTGTCGGAGAAGATTACCTGACATGTGTGAGGGGTACCTTCTGCTCCAGAAAGTCCTATATGACTCACAGATATCTTTCCACTAAGATGGTCAGAGAGCTGGTGCAGATGGCATATGATGAAAGACAGAGTAAGCTGGGTTTGTTCAGCTAAGAGAGGGATCTAACTGCAGTATTCAGATCATAGAATCATAGAATTGTTTAGGTTGGAAAAGACCTTTAAGATCATCCAGTCCAACCATTGACCCTACTCTACCAGGTCTGCCACTAAACCATGTCGCTAAGCACCACATCTACACGACTTTTAAACACTTCTAGGGATGGTGACTCAACCACCTCCCTGGGCAGCCTGTACCAATGTTTGATAACTCTTTCAGGGAAAAATTTTTCCCTAATGTTCAGCCTAAACCTCCCTTGGCGCAACTTGAACCCGTTTCCTCTTGTCCTATTGCTAGTTACTTGGGAGAAGAGACCAGCTCCCATCTCACTACAGCCTCCTTTCAGGTAGTTGTAGAGAGCAATAAGGTCCCCCCTCAGCCTTCTCTTCTCCAGACTAAACAATCCCAGTTCCTTCAGCCACTCCTCATAAGACGTTCTCCAAACCCCTCACCAGCTTTGTTGCCCTTCTCTGGAAGGGCTCCAGCACCTCAGTGTCCCTCCTATACTGTGGTGCCCAAAACTGAACACAGTACTCAAGCTGCGGCCTCACCAGCGCTGAGTACAGGGGCATGATCACTTCCCTGCTCCTGCTGGCCACACTATTCTTGATACAGGCCAAGATGCCGTTGGACTTCTTGGCTACCTGGGCGCAGGATACCTAAGGGAGGGCTAGAGAGTACACAGGGTAAGACTTTTCAGAAACATGAACAGTGAGAGGACAAGAGACAGTAGCCACAAATTACAATAAGGGGATTTCCAATTGTGTTTTTTCCCAGGGTGCGGGTCCGCCCTGGAATAAGTGCAATAAAAGACTGGGGAATCTCTGTCCCTGGACATCTTCATAACTTGCCCAGGCAAGGCCCCGAGGCTCTGACGTTAGTCCTGCTGTCAGCAGTGGATTGGACTAGAGACCTCTTCTTCTAGCCTAAGTTTTTCTGAGAGCCTAGGAAACGGTGAGGAGGATGCGTGCAGTTCTTGGGAGTTTTCATATAGATTCCTGCACCTTCAATTTTGTGTAACAAGCAAAAGGTTATTTTGTTGTTGGGCTAGTAACCAAGGATCTCATGCTACATTCCTGAGGAACTGTGACCTGCAGTTTTTACTTTTATATCTGTATTTGCCAACTTTAAACTAGTATGAAGTTTTATAGCCATTCCTTCTTGTTGCTATGTAGGTGGACTCATCTCAGCTTTCATCTTTTGGAGCACAAAAGGGAAGTGTCCATTCCTGGTAACTAGTCCAGGTTGCAATCTTCGCCCATGTTCCTCTCGTACTATGTACTGGCAAAGAAACAATAATGATGCATTGGTGCCATTGTAACAATATTTTATAACTTCACAGTATGTATTAGAATTTCATAAATCGTACAGACCTTCCCAAACATCTGGGGTAATCATGAGCAAAAGCCACTGGAAATCTTACAGACTGCTATGTCTGGCTATTAGGAAGCTTCTGCTTTAGTATGTGATGGATACTTCAGCAGAAGAAATAGCTCAACAAAGTACAATTTGGGGAAAATTAATCCATTTTAAGTTCTGGAAAAGTGACCTTCAAACCAAGGTAAGATATTTCCTTAGCTTCTATGACTACAAAGGTGCTCAAGCAAGCAGTGTTGCATCATTACTCACTAGCTCACTGATTAACTCCAGACTTTCTGGAAAAGGAGAGGAAGAGAAAATGCTGAAATCAATTCGGGAGAGCAGAGGAGAAGAGAAACAGAAGTGTGGCTGAATGGTCTAGAAGCAGGAGTCAGGAAAGATACTTATTTAGCTGGGATTGCTGTTCCTAGGAGTGTCACAGATTCCTAAAGGGATTTTAGGCAAATAATCTATTTTGCCTAAAATGCTATGCCTCAACTTTCCAAAGTTTCCTAGTTTCCTGCAGAGCAGGAGACTCTTCAAGATGGCTTCTCAGTATTTTTTCCCAATTTTTACAAGGACTGAAGAGTTGGGTATTTTCTTGTTCTTGTCACCTGTACTCATAAGCATCCCAGAAATTCCCTGTTCTTCACCTGGAATACCCCCCAGTTGCATATGCCTCATTCTCATTCCCTCCCACAGACCAGAGTTTATCCATCACTCCTGTGCAACAGGACACCTTGTTTTTCCATGCTCTTGTTGCTTCTCATGCTCCCCTCTTGCCCATACAAATGGGAAAAAACAACAGAATTCTGACTTTTGAAGATCATGGATGGATTTATATCAGATGTGCAATTTCACAGATAACTCCCCTGGGTATATTATCTCAAAAGCAAATGAGAGATACTGACACCTGAGAAGAACTGGAGCTGGATCTCACAGAAAACAGTGTGAGAAGGCAACTATGACCTTAACTCCAGAGTTCCCCTGTCAAGGTCTTGCAGAGTTCATTTCTCTCAGTGACTGCAGTAGCAAAAGTAGTTAAGAGACAACTCCAGAGAATACCCACAATACAAGAGGGGACGTCTTCTCTCTGAGTCAGCATCATTTTAGAGCTGCTGTCCTGCAGTCAGAGCTTATTTCATATAGTATATATATAAAAAAATCCTCAAATTCTGATCAGTAAAGGTTCCTGGGCTCTTTTCTCCATGAGAGTGGTTGTTGTCTTCCATGTCTCTTGAACATGGCATTACACAGACAACTTATTTTTGCCTCCCTTGAAGCCACCTGGAGTTTCAGACTGGGTAATCTAATGGTGGTTTTATGACAGGTGAGCAACTGCCATATGCCGTTGCAGAACTGGAAACACTTTAGTGGTAGGTAAAGCAATCCCTCCATAAACTTTGTAAGTTGCTTCAGTGATGGGGAATATGTAGTAGTTGTTAAAAACAAAGACATAAAACCATAACACACCTGGTTTCTCCAGCAATTATTTTATTGTTCATAGAATCTCACTGATGCCAATGGGCATATGCACACTGTACTCAGCACAAAGTACCACATCCTTCAAGAAAGTCTGCTGCCCGGTGAACTTCCCACGCAATAGAGTACAAAAGTAGACTGCAGTAGTCTGATGATATTGTCAGCACTTCAAACAATAACATGTTTACTGGCATGAGATTTCCTGATATTATTAAGGCTTCATCCAGGAACAAGATTTGGAAGAACTAGAACATCCGCAAAGGCATTCCACAAGCTGCCAATGGTACAGCAGCTTTGGTAAGTTTTGATGGTATCTCCAAGAATTCATCCAACAATATGGTGGCTTTCAGAAGTGCTCATGATGATGGTTACATGGTCTGCGTGTTTGAAAAGCCTTTGGGATGTCATCAAAAGCTTTAGATATGATTTGTTGTGTCTGGAAATGTATATGGTATCAGTGATTCTTCAGCTAGTAGGACAGCAACATTTAGAGCCTATCATCCCTTACTATCCCTTTGATCCAGTCCAAATAGTTGAGGATCTTGGTGTAGAAGCCATAACCTTCGGCACAGCCTATACCCCAAGAAACAATACCAGTAGCCACCCAGCGACCACTTTCTGTGTCTAACACTGTGAAGACACTCCCACTATCCCCCTGGCAGGTATCCCGTTTGACTGTGAGGAAGCCAGCACAGAACATGTTCTCAGAGAAAATCATAGGTGTATCTCTCTTCTTACTGTCTAGCCAACTCTGACACTTCTCTCGAGCAACCGCTGGTAGGCTCACATACTTCAAAGCATTTGAAATAAAGTTTTTTTCCACACCAAAGCCGCTCACATAGCCCACGTGCCCATCCATATAGAACGTGGTGTTGGTAGTATCTGGGAGACAGATGGGCAGTACTGTAGGGCTCAGGGTTACTGGGTGTTTCAGCTCCAGCAGGGCTATGTCCCCATTGAAGTTGTGGTCATCTTTAGGGTTGTAATCTGGATGGATAAAGATCCTACGTACAGGGTGGTTACCCATCTTGTGGAGCTCTTCGACTTTGGTGTGGCCAAGGAATACGTTAGCTTCCTCTGCTAGCTGGTCCAGGCTTACATTGTTCCCTCCTGCCCCTTTGGGGAGGATGGTGTGGGCAGCGGTCAGGATCCAGCGATCACCCAGGAGTGCACCACCCCCTCGTCCATGGATGCCAGTCAGAGCCTGCCAAGGGAAATTGCCTGTCCTTGCTGACTTGCCGCCCATGATCCGCTGGACTTCAGTAACAGGACTGACGGGCTTCCCACACACTGTGAAGAAATGCAAGGAGATCATGACACCCTCTGTTGCCCTGGCTTGTCTCTGTCTTTCCTACACCATCACTGTTCAATTTCACCTTATTTTTGCCTTCCTGGACAGATTTCCCTGTCTTCCCTCACTGATACCATTATCCTCACTCCCCTCCCTGCATGTTGTCCTGGCTTTGTACTGACTGTAAGCATGAATTGGTAAACACCAGACAAAGTCAGAGTTTTTTACTGACCTGGCAAGCAGGCAGGAATCCTCACCTGGCCATCTTGATCCACCCAGGTTCCCTCAGGAGAGCAGGTGAATCTGTCTGTAGGATGAGAGGGAAGTGAATGAGAACCAGGCCTGCAGGAATGGGGTGGGAAGAAAGAATAGGATAGGATAGGATAGGATAGGATAGGATAGGATAGAATAGAATAGAATAGAATAGAATAGAATAGAATAGAATAGAATATTTTCAAGGGGTTCCTCTCTCCAAGGTGTCCCACATGCTGCACTCAGGCCTACCATCCCAAAGGCACCCTTTCCCAGGAAAAGCCACCTGTGGTATAGTCTGGAATGTCTCCATCTGGGATAGCATGTACATCTCAAAGCACCTCAGTTCCAGGGGACCAGTAAAGCCCAGGCGCTGCTTCTGTAGAAGAAAAGCCTGAAGAGCCATCTGAGTGAAGTCTTAACTTCACTCAGTCCACATCTTCACAGAGCACTGTTTGACCTCTTTTAGCCCAAAGGAGGGAGAGGAGAAGTAAAGACATGGATTTTAGATTCAAGTTTCCAGTCTCTGTAGCTTGCAGAGAGTAGGACAAGGTGGTTTGTTCCAGAAACAGGAAAAAGATGAGTCAGTTATTGTACATGCTCAGTATCTATTTCTGAGGCTATATTGCAGGTCAGCTAACTTGCATGTCACCTCTCAACACAAACTCCACTACCTCCAACATTCTTGCTTTTCTTAGAAAGTTTGTGCTGGTGACTAAAAATAATTTATATGCAATTTAACTTACACTGTAGTACATGCTGCCAAGAAAGTGTTTGCTGTTCTCTTTCAAAATTGACTAAATCACAATGACTCCCCATCAGAATTTGGTTGGTGCTGACATTTACTTGCTCCTGATTTTTTTTCTGATGAGATTGAGCTCTGACTTTTTATGAAGGAGTTAAACTCAGATGCAAGAATAAACAAATTCAACATTAGTACCAACTTAAAGCACTCCTTAGCTGCTTGCTCCTGGCCCCAGTGCTAGCGTGTCACCTCTCTTGGGCATGCTGCCCAACTGTGCGTCCATGCTGGCAACCGTAGCCAGGAACTGATTGAGCTTCAAAAAAATCTAAGTTTTTTTGTGGAGGCTAAATAAGCAGCCAATGCAAGGAAATAACGAACTCCTTATACTGTTTTTGTAGCCAAAGGTGCTTTGTCATCAAATCATATCTTAGGTGCAAAAAGAAGGTATGTGGTTTTGAACGTTGTGTTAATTTTTCTGACCTTGCTGTGTAAAACTAGATTTTTCTGTATGTATGTTATTTAGCCCTTAGACTACAGATTAGAGACTAAAACCTCCCGCAAAAGTTAAGGAGAGCATGGAGGAGGGACGTGATTGACTGGGAATGAAGCAGGGTGGGAATAGGCAGAGACAACAAGCCTCAGGAGCTATGCTGCAGAGCCAGGGAAAGACTGGAGAGCCTTCACAGGAGAAAACCATGAGCCCTAAGCCTGGGGAGCAGAGACAATTCTAACTGGAAATCTGAGAGGGCTTTTCATGCTCAGATTTCAATGTCTGTGTGGGATTAGGACTCACCACCCCCTCTTCCGGTGACAATGTGATAATATGGCTCATTGCATCGGTATGTGATCACTGACTGGTAGTTGTTGTTTGCAGGTTTGTTAACATAGCTGAATGCCCCATTGGTCAGGTCTGTAGGGTTGCCACAGTTCACAACTACAAAAAAGAAAAAAAAAAAAAGGTGAATCAAAGACAGCCTTACTGCCTGCCGGCTTACGCTTGACTTGGGTTGTGGCCATGATGTGAAGGATGAAGAGGGCCAGTTAGTACAGTGAGGAGAGAGAGGGTGTTCCAAAATGGATCCCAAACTGCAATCTTTTGCTTTTAGATGTTACAGCATTGTATCAACTTTTTAGTGATATTTTATGCATTTTTGTAAGGGAGGAAAAACACTTAAGTTTTTGCAAGTGGAAAATGTAATGAAAGTCAACAGTGGACTCGGTGACCTCCACAGGTCCTTCCAACCAGCGTATCTATGAGTCTATGGCCACAGGAAAATTGAGTCATAGAGGCTGAACTCCCCATGCTCTTGGAGGGGGAAAGCCATGGCAGAGGGCATAATCCCCGTTCTCAGATCACTCACTTTCACAGCGGGGCATGGATTGATGCCATGTCCCATCAGCCTGGCAGACAGCCGTGAAGGACAGCAGCTTTCGGTTGCCCTGCATGGGAGAGAAAAACATCTCTGTTGGTTGTACAGAGTCTTACATTCCCTTCCCCACATTAAAATACTATTCTATCTGCCCATATTTTCACTGCTGTCCAATAGTTACCCCTCCACAGTTTGTTCCAGTTGCTGTCTTCTCCCTTTGCTGCCTTCCATCTATCCTGTGTTTGCCACAGGCTACAAATTCTTCATAGCAGGCCAAGATATCAGCAGCCAGCAACCGTAAAACAAGTCTGGGGAGCTACCCAGACCTGGCAATAGGATGGCAAAGGGAAGTAGGTAACATCTTCTACTTCAAATTTGATTTCATTTCCTTCCAAAGAGGTATTCTTGTTTATCAATGTTTCCTGGGACCTTTGTCTCTCATCATGAAATAGTAATTGCATAAGGAAGGGAGCTAGGAGAAAGGAAGGAGAAAACACTGGAAGAAAGCCAACAGAAGCAAGGATGAAACAGAAATTGCAACAGGTTGCCATGAGCAAAATCTCCAAAGAAAGTATTACTGAAAGGTGAAAGACACAAACTGAAGAGAAGCCAGAATACGGCTGAAGGCAGTGGAGAAGGGATCTCACCTCCATCAGGTTATACCCAGTCTTGCAGCTGACAACGAAATAGTCCTGAAATTGATACACAGGCTGCAGGTCCCTGATGATGGTAAACTCATCCCGTGGGACAGGCTGTGGGCACCGTATTTCTGTTAGAAAATGTGACAAAGTAAGTTGATATTAACAAATGGTGTGGATAGATAGGCTGTAGCAGCCTCTGGGGAAGAACCGTCTTACTCTCTGAGGTGTAGCGGATCTTCCAGCCACGGCTGAACCCTGACTCATCGGTGAGGAAGAGTATGTCCACCTCATTGCTGTTGGTTTCAATGCTGCCGGGTGACTCCTTGCCACAGAATTCACCAATCTGTCTTCCTCGTGCTTGGATCTGATGAGGAAAACATGTATCACAGGGACAGAAACACACGTGCCTCTCTGCCCCAGGACCCCTGTTTCAATCCAGACCAAGTTTGCCACAGTGCCTATGACAGTGGACAGGGCTGGTTGCGTGATCTGTCTTTGGTGATGTCTGCACTGACAGAACAAAGGGCTGAGCTATCTACAAGCTCTGCTTCTTCCTTATCATGGGTAGCAGAGCTATCAACCCCTTCAAATCCTGAGATTAAATCAAAGGGAGATAAAACTGGAAGGACGAATTTTTGGCCCCACTCACAGGGGCCTGTGGCCCAGAGCCTCTGACCTCAGGACACTGGTAATTAAGCACACTGAGGGAGGGACAAGGGAAGAGCTCAGTCCTTCATGCTGGGGCATTCTCCTTGTACGGATCCCATATTTCTCATCCGAATAGCGGTGTCTGCACAATTCCTGTCCAGGTCTGGCAGTAGGCTTGGAAGTAGAGTTTGCTAATCTCCAGTACCTTAAGCTGGTCATAAGGACAGTGGACTTGCTGGTGTTCATCAATCTCAAAAGGTTCCAAGAACTTGAGGATAATAGACAGGCCCTTTTGCAGACGGATGCTGTAGTTACACTGAAGATCTTCAGGATAGGGCTGGGGGTACTCAGGGCTGCTCAGATACCCAGATGCCTCTGTGAACAACTCACTGCTGCACTCCACTGGTGTAGAGGAAGAAACTAGAGGTCACATTGTGGAGCTGTGTCTTTTGCAGCCCTGTCAACTGCTCCCTAAGTCACTTCTCCCACCCTTCCTGGCTGAAGGGCTCCTTCCCTGGAACCCTATGATCTTTCAAAATTTCAATTTACCTTTGCAGGAGTGGTGGTCACTCTGAAGCTGGTAGCCAGTCTGGCAAGAACAGAAGTAGCCACCCACATAGTTGTGGCAGAGGTGCTGGCACTGAGGTCTTTCATCTTCCTCGGCAGCATTATTAGGGTCACATTCATCAAGATCTGAAGACATAGGGGATGCAGGGACAAGGGAAGGAAAGTGTTAAACCTCTCTGTTGTACACTGAAATTACAGAGATTCATATCCTTGCTTACAGCTTCTCTTGATTTTCCTGACAAGGAGGAAAATTGGTGGAGCCACACAGGCTTCTTTCTGCATTGCCTACTCACCTACAGCTTGGTAATAGGCCAGGAAGCCCCTGTAGGGAATCACTGTGCCATTGTCTTCATTGGAGAAATCCGAGTGAAATGCCAGGTGCATCCTGTTCCCCTTAGATACAAATTCCTTTCTTCCAGGGTGATTGCCTGTGGTTGACCCAAGCTGGCCACAGTATCGGCCCAAGTTCTTCTTGTCTGCTTTGATCTGTCAAGTTTAAGGGGAAATTACTGTAGCCTCCTAAGATTCAGCCTGCTTCATGCATCGCTATTACCCAGCCATGAGTTGCCGGTAGCTGCTCCACCCATTTCTATCTTTAATTCCTTCCCTTTCCTTTGTGGGAAGCATGAGAGGAGGCCTGGTGAATGAAGAGCCATTGCATGTGGTGGCCACTAGTTTCCCATCTCCAGCCACCCCTTGGCCCAGATAACTATGTACATACCTTAACATAGTCATAGAAGCAGGACTCAGATGGCTCCAGGTCAAAATATCTGAAGGTCAGCTTCACCACGTAGCCTTTTGGGACATGGATATCCCAAATGCTGATGTTATTGTTGGGATATGGCTTGGGATAACCAGGGGATCTGATCTCCCCAAAAAGCTTTCTTGGGACTGGACTGGAACTGATCACTCCAAAAAAGAGGAAGGTCCACAGGAGAAAAGGAACACACCTGTGAACATGGCAAGTGAACTATGACATTGCACAAAATTAGGTCATCCAAAATCAGGGAAGACTTCACAAGTGACTGGTGCACTGTCTAACGGAATTCAACATGGGAGGCCTAGTTGCAGGTCCAGCTTCTGGCTTTGATCACTCAGGAGCAAGAAGCACAGCTGAAATGAAGACACCAGCACTACCCAGGTTCCAGCAAGGCATTGTCACCCAGACAAAGAGATTCACCAACTAGGAATCAGTTTGAAGGAGCATGGGTGAATTCCCCGAGCAACATCTGCTTGTTCCCAGCAGGCATGGGGCTGGGTCCCTTAGAACCAGGGGAAGTTTGGTTCCCTTTGGCTCTGGGCCAGCAGGTCATTTCTGTTTACTGCTAGTTTAGGATCTCTACCCAGTTCACTTGGTGAGGGTCTGAAGAGCTCAAGCTCCATCTGCTGAGGAGCAATCCTGCGGTGCCTCCTGGGCAGCCCTCTACCCAGTCATGCCTCAGTTCCTCTCCTCCAAATGTTGGCCCTCATTTTTTTTTTCTCATTCTGCAGATGGCCCCCATTCCCCTCTGGGGAATGGGGACTGCCAGTCTCGCTCCAAAACGAGTTCACTGCCCAGATTTCATGAAAATATCAGCCAGGAAGATCCTTCTTCCTCAACCGTAGATGCTAGCAAAGCTTTAATGGAGGGACAGCGAGATGAGCTTAGCCCCTTGGACCTCTTCTCCTTCCTGGAAGGGTCTAACCCTCCCGTTCCCTCCCGGCAAAGATGTGGCTGCGCCTCCCCCCTCCCCAGCTGCCCCCACTCACATGTCCATGCGCTCGCCCGCCGGGCACGCACCCCTGCCCGTCCTCCCCGCTGCCCCCGCCGGAGCTCCGGAGCGGCGGTCAACGGGAATTCTGCCCGGAGGCCGGTCAGGTGGGTGGGGAGAGGCGGAGGGAGGGAAGAGAAAGCCGGGCTGCCGGCAGCCTGGCCTCGGCCCCCGCAGCCCGGCGCCTGCTGCCCTCTGCTGCCCAGCAGCTGCCGAGCCGCTGGTCCCCCCGGCCCCGCAAACACAGGCTGCGGGGAGTGCTTTTGGGGAGCCCTCGCATCCTAGCCGGGCAGGGGCGATCTGTCTCTTCTGGGCGAGGAGGCGGTAAAACGATTGCTAGAAGACCTTTCCTAGGGTCTGATCTGCAATTCAGCAGCTGCTCTGAGTTTGTTTCCCCCTAAAGATGTCCTCCTAGGAAGTATCCCCCCACTCCTTCGGGGCTGTTTCCCGGTGTAGGAAGACCAGAAGTTTTAGTCTTAACAAGTTAATTTAAACTGAAAAAAATCAAACTGCCAAAAAAGTCAAGTTTTCTCTGCTCTGGCTTGCTGAAGAGCGTTTCAGAGGTTTTTTAGGATGGGAACTGGGGTCTTCTTCAGGGAGGGCAAGAAACCTCAGACATTTGAGTTAGATATTAAGAAAAATGAACAAACCTATAGAATTAAATGCATTCTGAGAACAAGTCCCTTTTCAAGGACCCTTCTTGCTGTTTGTTCTGGAAGCATTTTTAGGAGAAACAAGATAGACAGATAAGGCCTTCAGTATCTAATGGGGAAATGAGAAAAGATAGCAACTTACAAACACATTTCAGGATTTTATCAGCATAGTATTGTGTGCCACCAACTTCGTGAAGTTTAAAATTTCTTGGCTTTCAGACTTTGGTGTAAGAGGTAAACCACTATTTTAACGTTTTCCCGTAGAATTATGGGTGGCTTCAGAGAAATTAGCAAGTTTCTTGCATTGAAAGCATAGGAAATAATTCACAGCTACAAACCCACGTTGAATTAAGATGAAAATATTGTTAAAAAGAATCAAGAAAGTGTCTTTGGGATATTTATGGAAGTGTACTAGAGAACCTGCTCATCAAACGTCTTTGAATTATTATCTGAAAAAGATCACATAAGCATGTAATTAGTGCCTCTGTAGTAACAGCATATGGCCCCACACATCAGAATTAAGATTAGGCTGGGGACATCACCCCAGTACTTCCTGATGTCCATACTTGGGCAGGCCCACTGTCGTGCTCTGCCGGAGCAGGTTCTGCTGGCTTACTGTCCCACCAGAAGGGACGCTTTTACTCAGAAACCACATCTGGAAAGTATCTGGCAAGCACTGGAAACTACTCTCTGAGAGATCTGTTGTGAACAGGTTACTGGTGGGAAGACTGTTCCCTGGCAAAGCATGGATAGACAGAGATGACTGAGGACCTTTTGTAAGGAAGTTGATCATTTCAGCGTGTTCTTGACAAGGAATCTTCTATCCAGAGGGCACTACTGGGATTTCCCTGTGGCACTTTCGAGGCACATCTCCCGTGTCTTCATTTCCTCCCCCTGCCCTGGTAACACCATCTGGGCTGCTAGGAGAGTACTTCAGCTCGTAAAGCAAGGGTGGTTAGCTGGGGATATGCATAACTGGAGCAGCTCACCTCTACTACATGTCGCATAGACCCACATGATTTGGACAATACAGCTGTGCCCTCAGTCCTGCTCCAGTGCTCCCACTGGTGGCGTTCCCCTTCGGATGTTCTATGCAATCCTGTTCTTTCTGTTAAGTAGGAGCCAGGAAATATCTGGTACCCTTTTTCCCTCGGGAGGATGTCTGTGCCTTTCTTTGCTTAAGGGCAGAATACATGTAGGACCACAGAACACATGTAGGACCACAGAACACTGAAACTAGCACCTGTTTGCTGCCTGCTTGACTCAGCTGGGTTACAAGGGGACTGGACAATAAATCCAGACAATATCAGAGCAAAGTAAAGAAACTATAGATCTTCAGCACAGTCAAAGATGCCAACATCCTCTCATGCTTTGAATACAGTGTGTTGCAGGAGGTCATTGGAAAGAAACCAGCTCTACAGACTCACAAGCTGTGAGATCATCCTCTGATGTGCAGTTCCTCTTATCCATTAAGAAGGAGAAGATGAGTTGGATACTTTACCCTCACACTTGAAGCAAGGAGGACAGAGAAATACCTCTGTTGGGCCTCCTACAGCTACACCATCTACCCTAGAGTACCCCAGGGCCACAGACCAAGGCTCGCCTGTAAAGCAGCTCACCTGAGCTGCTTTCCCAGGGCACTCTACCTTCAACTGCTTGGTTTGACTATCCCTCACAGCCGTCTGAGGACATTGCCAGTAGCCATAGGGCTTGGGATTCACACAGCCAGACCTGTGCTATCCAATGGCTTACCACTTTTTCAGACAAATCATGCCACTCCTGCAGCTCTGGCTGATACGAAGATGACATATACCAATTGAAGGCTTGGGAGTGGGTCTTCCCCCTAGAATGAGATCATGAGCAGCAGCAGCATCTTGGCAGTCTGTTTCTGTGTCTTCTAAATCAAGGAGCAAAGCCAAGTGTAATACCCCAGAAAGAATGTAGTTCTACAGCATTAGCCACTCAGCAAGGGGCAAAAACAAAGACAGTGTCCTCCCAATATCACACCTTATCCCCTGCCTTACGCTGGCATCCTCACCTCCCACAGGCTTGTGTCTCAGCAATACAATACTGTTGAGCAAAGTCAACATCTGACTTAGGCGTCACACCTATAGCATGATTACAAAGGAAAAAACAGTGAATTATTAGTGCTCATAGTTACTAACTGAAGCCTCAGAATAAGTTGGAATAGTATCCTTTATGATTATTATGAGTGTGGACCACATCAAGTGGGTATGATTCCTATTTATGGTTCTGGCACAACCAGATGCTTCCTGAAGACGAGAGGCTGTCATGGATATATGATGGCTAGCAACCAGTCAGAAGCAATCCATTCAGCATATCACCTTACAGGCTTACATGACAATTATGTGGATGGTTGGCATGCCAGTGGAAGAGTCTGGCTAACCACCTGAAGGCAATAGCTGTCTGCCATCAAACCAGAATGTAGGCTCAGAAAACGAAAGTTTGTACCAGCTTTTTGTACAGGGCCTGAAATGAGTTGATTTGTTGTTGATCACACAGTCTGGGAGATATCGGTCTGGACATGGTGAAGTGAGCTTTGTGTTGGGGATCGGAAGCATCTTAGAAGGGCTCCCATTGTATGGAGGCATGGGAAGAGGGCAGCAGTTGAACCAGCTTCAGCTGCTGTCAGTCAAAGCTCTGCCTTTTGCAACCTCGTGATACAACACAAAATAATGTAGAGGCTCCTTATGAGAGAAGGAATGATGGGTAGTGGAGATCTGCATAGAGCAGATAAATGACACGCTGGGTGGTGTGCCTATGATTGCTCGTTGGGTTTGATTGTGTCCCACCCAGTGGTACTCTTGCACTGTGGATATTGACAGGGTGCTGCAGCCTCTCATGACCTCAGAGACAACCTTGAAGAGCCAGAGGTCGACATTATAGGTACAGCTGCAGCTCCCCGACCCCCTGCTTATCACATGTTCTGAAGTAATGCTTTTCTCATGGCACTCATCTTTGCAGTTCTCCGAGAAGAAGCTCTTTGGAAAATACTACATTTTAGATGAGCTGCTGGAGGAAAAAAATTGCATTTTCTCAGCTCAGAAAGGGCCTGTATTTTCAAAATCTGCCTACCTCTTGGTTCTCCATGATGTCAGTAGCTACACATTTCTGTGTACCCTGCCCTTCAACCTTTTGTTGGGAGGCAACCACAAGTGTCCTTCAGAATTAACGGCCTGTGGGCTCGTGCACATCCCACCAGATGTCTTCATTAAAGGACATCTCTGTCTTTGGCACTGGTCTGGCTTTTCAGGGGACCTCGCCTCCTTTGATTCTGTCCCTTGGTCTCATTGTAGAGAGGAGCTGTGACCCAGGGGAGCTATGATGGCCATGGGGAGACACTGCCAGGAATGCCAGGACTGCTGGGGCTAGAGGCGGTGGCCATGGTTTCCTACACCGGGAGAAGAGCCTGAGCCTTCCTCACCCTTGGGACCTTCTCAGGAGCGCAGTGAACATGGGGCTAGTTCCCTTGTCCCTGCCCTCGGATTTCACACCATTTCGTGAAAATCCTTGACTCCGCAGGACAAGTTCTGTTTTCTACCCAGCCTGCTTGAGAATCCCGGGATCCTGAGAAGAATGGGGGGTCCCCAGGGGACAGGAGAAGACGGCTGGTGTCGGTGGCTGCGCAAGAAGGGGCAGCCTCAGCCACCCTTGCCCACTCGGGCATCAGTCCCTGCTTCCCGGCGGGGAGCCGGGGAGGAGGGCGGCAGCTGCGGGGGGCCGGGCCGGCCCTGGGGCAGCCCCCGGCACCGCTCTTATTCTGAAAGGAGCCTCCGTGCAGCCGACGGCCCATCGTCCTCCCCGCCCCGGCCCACCTCCTCTCCCCGCCTCCCACTCCCCGCAGGCCCGGCCCCGCCGTGACCCCCGNGCGCCACGGGCGAGAGGCGAGGCAGAAGAAAAGACGCTGCTACGGGGCGGGTTTGCTCGGCTCGCTCGAGTCTTGTTTCTTTTTCAACCCGGGGCAGGTTGCGCTCGGGAGCGAGGGTCCCGTCCCGGCATCCCTCAGGGGGAAGCGCTCACTTCACTTTCTGGAAAACCTGGACACACACCTCGTCTTCGGCAGTCATGCGCTGGGGAAAGGGGGGAGAAAGAGCAGTTTAGGCTGCGTCCCCTACTCCTCTCCCTCCCCAGCTGCCGCTGCTGCAGCCCTGCCCGTCCTCCTGCTGCTGGCTGGCGTCTCGCAGGCCACACGCTGCTGGGTGCCCTTCCCGCCCCCCCCCAAAAGCCCCAGCGGGTCAGGCTGCAGTGCGGGGACGGGCCATTGCCTTGGATGAGCTGCGTTAACTTTTAAACCCTGGAGGCGGATGTTTGTGTGAAGTGGTGGCTGCCCCTGAGGAGCCGGGGCTGAAGTCTGAGAGGAGCTGGAAGGAAGCTGCACGGATGGCTCAGAGCCTGCAGCACCCACGCTGTGTGCCCCCC
>VYXH01009543.1:0-19008 GCA_013397275.1 Burhinus bistriatus
TAATAATGCTAATGCCTCCCATACGGGCTTCAGTAGCGTTGCTAAAGACATGTTGCATACTAATACCAGGGTTAATGCTAATAGCAGCCATACCACACTGCTTAGCAACACAATTACTGAATTACAAGTACAGTGGTACTTGGAAAAAATACAAGACTCTGTATTAAGACAGACCTCGTTCACTGTCTCACAAAAATTAACATGTCCAAGCCCATTTAAAACCCAGAGAAAGAGAAAAATTATACCATCTGTGGTACTGAACACTTTTACTGACATCAGTCTAACCTACAAACAGAGGCGTATTTGGCTTAATCAACAAGAACATCTTATGGCCCACATTCTTCACTCAAGCAAATAAAGGTTCCTCCAAGAGTGCACCAGTTTAGTGAGGCTGTGCAGAATAAATTGCTGCTAAAGCAGTAAACCACTCAAAACTAACTCAAGTGGACCCCAATCCAAGCAAAAAATTTGTGTATTTCAAGATATCCTAAGTCCTTAATTTCAGAAGCTGTATCTACATAAGTGCATCTCTAAAAATGTACATGGTGGAGGAGGTGGGGGTGGGGTGGAGGTTTACAGTCTCAAAACTAATACTTTGTGATTTTGTACGGAATCACTCACATTCCTATAAAAGCACTGTAGCTGCATCAAAGAGATCTCAATGCCTTTGTCACACATAGTGGATTTCATTTTCTTTCTAAAAAACATAAAAAAACCTCTTGGTATGTGATGCTACCAACAGGAGATGACATTTCATGCAACAACTTTTGAGAAGTACTATCTCTTTAAGCGAGTAAGGTTTCAGATATTTCTCTGCTTAAAACATTTGTACCTCAAAGACCAAGTTTTGCCCCTTTAGAGATAAACACACACACAGAGGCATCTCAACTTTCCCATGAAACATTCCTCTCTATGGGCTGTCTCCTATGCCTTTTACTTATCTGTTGACACACCAGGAGGCAAATTAATAGCTCTGGATCTTCCCTCCCAGCAGACAAAGACTCCACTGCTGCAAAGTTCAGAGTCAGTCACACATGTCATTTAGCAAAACAATTATTTATTAACTGAAAAAATTAAACTTACCATCTTGCGTTATATACAAATGTTGAACTAGAGAGCTCTTAGGGTGTAAAAGAAAAAAAAAAACGCATTTTTAAAATTCTGTCATCTTCTCCTCCACCCCTGCTACAAAGTGTAACCTAGAATGCAATCCTCTGGCCCTTGCCATTCTGTGCAGGTGCACAGGATAAGGAATAGTTTTGTTCATAAGGTATATGCCTGCAAGTTAAACAAGTTATTGCTGAGGAATTCCGTAATTCCTACTTTATGATCTATAAGATCAAGACAAGGAAGCAATTGATTGAAATGGAAGTTGAGGCTGGGCTACGTGTTCTTCAAAAATAAGTAACAATACCATAGTGTACATTCTGATTTCTGAAGTTTTGTGTTGTTAAGGTAAACTGTGGAGACACTATTTCTCAGGGAGTTTCTGAAGACACACAAGAGGAAGCAGGCTAGCAATGAAGGTTAAAAAAAAATAAATATCAGCAAGTAAACAAGAACTAACTTCAAAAAGGGAAATAGATATTTCTATACTGGGGGTAGGATGCACAAGGAAGAATATACAGATTCCCAAAATCTACACTGAGTCTTAAAATGACAAATCTGAGAACCTGACATTGTGCTAAAATGTAAGATCACCACATCCATGACGCTCCATGACGCAGGAATCAAATGCAAAGACTACTTTTTGTCTACCAAAAGACTTAAGAGAATCATACAAGATTTTCTCCTACTTCCATTAATTTGTAATATGAAAGAATTTTAAGGATTATCTAAACTCCACGTCATTTCATGGAAGAAAGACGATTTTGTCTTAACAGCATTACACTTTAAATCAACTTCATAATTAAAACCTGTCTGCTTAGTATTTTACTTTCACCTGCCCTCCCCCCCCAAGAACCCAATTTTGACAATTACAGGATAAAATATTAAAGTCTGAGACTTTAAATATAGCATCCAACAGAAAAAAATCTAGATGAAATTTCAAAGACCAAGCACTATACAAAAAAACAGGTCTCACTGTTTTAGAACATTAATTCTGTCACAGTCTTCTGGTGAAATAACGTTAAGCACTGAAGACTCAGAAAACACAAACAAAAGTTCTGTAAATGAATAAAAGAAGGCAAAAGCACAGTAACACATAGAGAAGTATTATCAGTGTTCTAGGCAATTGATATTGTTGTTATACAAAGTCAACCCGACATCCCAAGACTCTGTATAAGGCCGATTACCTACCCTTGGGTTCCCATTATAAGACAGTATGTAATTCTTGCCAGTTTCAGGGATGCTTAGAAGCTCCCCAGTGAAACTGAAGGATGACGCTTCTGCTGACAATAATATCAGAAATGTTCCTGCCAATTATCATCTTTATGCCTACAGCATAAAGTCTGGCAGCATAAAGAAGCTAAACCAGTCCCAATACTCACCATAGCAAGTTTACCACGCACATTATTTTTGTTACCATATTTGTGCAAGAAACACCGTATCTCCATCAACACGATTTTGCTCTCCTGACTGGGAATCAGGCTCTTACTTGGACCTGGCTCTTACCTGCCATATTTTTTATTATCAGTTAAGAAGTCTTCTGCAATTCCCTACCCACTTAGTAAAATAAGCGCTCTGCAGTCTGCAGGGTGCCTGCAGGACTGCGACAGAGGAGCCCATACACCAGGCACACTGAACACAGGCAGGCTCTTGTCCAAAGACCAGTGGCTTAGCAAGGCATGGTAACGTCCCCATGGGACTTACTAGATTAGCCTGGCATACCTCCATGCCAGCGGGGCTACCTGGTTTCAGCATACTGCTAGTGTAGGGTACAGAAGTCTGTCTGCATTGGTCAAGCAGATATCCCCAGAGAATCAGCACCCTTAATACTGTTTTTTTTCCCCCAGATCAGAGCATGTCAGCTTTGATAGCATCATGGAGGAACGCCATCTGCTGCTAAGAAAACCTGAGGTGCTGTCTTCATTTGCATGGATGAAGATAATGACTCCTTTTCTTAAGAAGTTTGTCCCGCTTTCCAGATACAGACTGTTGTAGTTGCAAACTTAAATACTCAGCTAGGGCTAGGTAATATTTTCAAATACATCAATTACTGAAAAATCTGGTTTTGATCAGCACAAAACTATTCGTCATGTTGAACTGAAGCTTCCCTACTTTCCATAAAACAGTAATACATACAATGACCAAAAATGGTTCCAGTGTCAAATCTAATGAAAATGTAATTATCCCATACAAAGCAGAGCAGCATCAGTGGGAGAGATTCAGGAAACTGCTTTCAAAACACTGTTACAGTGGCTAAAAAATAACTTAGTATTTGGTAGTACAGGTTCAAATTCCTTCAGGTAGAAGAGGTTATTAAAGACGTGTCCAACATGGTAGCAGTTTAAAGCACTGTACCTATACCCTTCTCTTTTACATACAATGCATTAACTGTGTTTATCAGGTGAGAGATAGATAAGAGAATGAAAACAAGCATGTTACCATTTCAGTAATTAATTTAGAATTATTTAAAGTTAATGGATTTACATGTTTATATTTATATACATTTATCTTTACTCATTTCAACCTAAAAAAAGAAAAATCCATTCCTTGCACATGCTGCTACATTTTATTAGTAAGTGCCAGGATAGCTAGCAGTTTCAGTGAAAGCCCAATTGATCTATTCAAATTGATTAGTGTAGCCTTTGGGATTATTTTTAGAAATTAAAATTATTATAGTAAATAAATGAATACAAGTATTCTATCATGTAAGCATATATAACTGAACTTAAAAGTTCAACGATGCTTTATAAAGGTAAGTATTACTATCCTCCAGATACTACACTGAGGCACTTAGTTGATTTAAAATATAGGTATATAACTGGAAGTGTAAATTTCTCAGAAGTAAACTCAGAGGTTATTAAAATAACTCTTACGTCCTTTTCAAAAGATAGCATATACAAGTCCCAAAGAAGCTCTGCAGCATACTTATACAATTACCAAGTCTTCATAATGAATAAAATAAGCCTTTAATATTTAGTACTTCTTGCTGAAAAAACTTAATTTTCAATGGTTATTATTCATGTTCTCTGAAAAATTGCTCCTTTTGCAGCTAAAGACCTGCAAGTTAGCACTGACTTAAGCCTTTGTCTGGAACACAGAACTGTTCATAACTATGCTGGGAACATCCTACCAGAAGAGGGAAGCCAGTACAGAAAATACAGTAATAAAACACATTAAAGCACAACAGCAAAAGAAAATAAATAACTGTGCTTTGCAGTGCCAGAGTAACACTAACAAAACGTAACATTATTCAGCCGCAACAGTAAAAATGTAGTGTTGCCAATTCAGCTTGTACATACATACTGGGGGGGTTCAACTGACACAACCATACCACCTACAGATTACACTTTCTCACTCACTGCCTAAATTACACCAGTAAAAGCCCGACGTGCAGCACAGCTGTAAAGATGTATTTAATTTCACATTTGAGCAGCCCTAGTGAAGGAACTACTTGTATGCAAAAAATTGAGCATAAACGAAGGCCTTTGTGAAAAATCAAGTTCTGAGAACGTAACTGTACTTCAATTTCATTCAATTTATTTTTATTAGAGACTTTAATAAAAAATCCTTGGACTATAACAGCTCTCTAGATCACTCTGGCATTTAATCATTCTAATTGTAACTATGTAGTAATAATGATCACATGTAACAATTGCATTTGAAATATGAATGCAAAAATACATGCAAGAGATTCATTAGCTCTTCTTTCCTCTCAAAAATTATTGTTCCTTATACAAAACAAAATCAACAAAAACCACCCATCCCAAAAAAAACCCAGCCACTTTTACACTTTTTACACAAAATTCCAGAAAAGATCCATCATTTTAATCACTATTGCAAAATTTTCTGCAGTGAACACAGTGATTCCACAAACAGGTCACATACAAAGCAGTACAGAATTTGTCCTGGAAAGCAGAAACTATAATAAGAAGATCCTAATCCAAATTAGTGCTGCTGCACCTGCTGCTATTTGAACAAAATAGAAAAGAATAGTGTCCTTAAAAAATGGGGAAACTGACCTCCTAATTAAGTACAGTTGCCTACCCATAACTGCAAAGGACAAACAGGAATATGTTTATCAGGATTGAAAAATTACAGTGCAAGCTTTGTTGAATTTATCACAGTAATGGTGGAATACAAGTTAACAAATGGGCATATATGCAGGCTTTGAAACTACCTATTAAAACTGTCAGTTCTCATCTTAATTAAGGATAATAAATCAAAAAAGCTACAAAGCAGCTTCTCACATTGCCTGAATCTGCAAGAACCTGTTTTTCAGCAGGAATACTATTACACTAGTTAAGGTTCTGGCTTGAAATTCTCAGAAAAAACATTATATATGGGTAACAAAGTATCTTCCTTATGGTTTTGTTCTCCATAATCTTATGAATTCTTTGCAATTATAAAAATATAAAATGTTCAATAGGATCCATCTTTTCTACTGGAATACTTTGCATTGGCAATTATGAAGTGAAAATAACAGCAGAAGCAAGTAATTTGCAGATCTTACTTTTCCAAATGCTTAATCTATAGTTTAGTAGTTTGATATATTTAAGACAAGTCATCTATTAATTTTCCTCCTCTTAAGATTACCTACCAATTATATTACTTTAAAACTAGCCTATATATATATATATATATANTCAGGATATCAAAATACAGATCTAAAAACAAAACTGACATCCCCGAAGGTGTACTAATATCCATCTGAAGTAAAGAACAGATATCTTTGAGATGATACATGAGGAATATTCCTTTGAATGGTTTCACCTTGATTAAAGTAGTGCAAGATTACAAGATAGATTTTGTACCCAGATACAGCCATTTCAAGCAATACTTAACTGAAATCTCTATTACGTGATAATGTAACTTATATTTCAGGGATATAAAGCTTAGCGCCAACAGCTCTTACCTGATCTTCAGTGAGGACAATTAAACGTGTCACTATAATATTCACAACGTTTCCTAGACTGGAATCACGATAAAGTTTGGCAACCTGACCTCCAGAAAATAAGAAAAGGCACAAAGTCAGACAAGAAACACTACTTGTTTCCTAAATGGTTAAAAATTAACCTATTTTCTTGCTCAATGTAATTTCATAATGTTAATTATCATTATCACCAGAATGAGAGCTTCTTTGGACCAAAAAAGACCATTCAGTAAAACAAACTTCTTGGGTCACACTTTTCAATTAAAATTATTTATACCGTGTTTCATAATTGATCCATCACAAGGAGCATTTAGACTGTGGACTTAAAGAGAATAGAACTGTATAATCTAAATGTAATCATATGGACCTAAAATTAAAGACAAACAATTTAAAAGTGATTACAGTGTAATTCTTGACAGGAACACTACTGCATTTTTCCCACTATGCTAACATTTGCCATATTTCAACTATTAATTCCTGCAAGCTGATACATACTTTAAAGCATTATTCATGCCAGTAAATAAATACTTTACAGTTGCTTTATCATTTCAGTACACACATACTGATACGTACACAGAGAGGGATGAAACTTACAATATTCATTACACTCAAAATGTAGTGTTCAATATCTTTGCGACCATGGTATCCCACCATCATTTTGTCTGCTACTACCAGCGTTTCCACAAACCGTTCAAGGCTTACTGATCTCTTCTGTCGACTATGACTACTTAATGTGTCGTTGACTGGAAGTGAAGTTGGAAAAGCAGATGTGTTGCTCATCCACCAAGGTTTATCGCTTCTTGTGAGGTCTTCTAGGAACCAAAAATAATTAAACACTTCAGATGGGACACTAATAAAACTCATTCAAATGCAGCTGGTTTATGTTGAGATTACCATCTTCAAGTTTCTAAAAAGAAGCCTTTCTTGAGGGAAAGAAAAAATAAATTTATTATCTTTTTTTATTATTATTTTAAAATACCTTATACAATGTAAAACCAACTTTGAGTTCTAATAGTCTCAACTCTCCTTGACTTAGGATAATAAATCATCAACCTTCTCTTAACAGATCTGATTCTGTACATCTATGTTAATACTAAAGATTAATTATAGTTAACCACAAGCACACTTCAGAATTTTAAGGGTGAGAACAAGATAGCTATAACATTTGGAAAGAACATACCAGAAACCAAAAATTCAAAATTAAAATAGAAGGTATCAAAACAGGCTAAGGAATTAAACGTGCTGATAAGGCATCAAAAAAGCTTTTACCCTCCTGTGGAACTCTGTAATTATTAGGCAATTATGCTTACATGCCTTAATAGTTTTTGGGCCAAATAAATTAATTTTCTCTTCAGAAATCTATCAGATTATGTTTTATCTACCTCATGAATTAACTATAACAGGAAGTTTAAAACAGCCTGACATGGGATAACTGCTGTAGTTATTTTTAACAGTAATCTTAATTGAAATATGTTGATTCTTGTACTTGTTTCATGTAAATATATAGAAAAAGAATTTCTTTTCAGATTGATTATGAAAAATCCAAACAGCTGTAATTATCAGCAAAACAAACACTACAGACTTCCTTTCAATTTGAATTCCTGTCCTCAGGACAAAATTGGACCCACTCTTCTCTGCAAAACTGGCATTTTTGCATGTCTTAAATATTGCTTTTCTACAAAGGTCCACAAAGATCTCAAGCTTAAGTTTATCAAAGTATATTACTAGGCTGGTTCTACCTAAGTAGGATTTCAAAATATCTAAGGTATTCCTGCTGCTTACGGATGAACATAAGAACATTAACAGTTAATCACATTTATAATTGACTGAACAGGACTGCTCAAGTGAGCAATTTCCGAGATACATCCTTATCTGTACTAAAACGGGTTCAGCTAAGAATTTGTTCAGATAGGACCAGTACCTTCTGTGAAAAAGCCATGTTTTATGTAATTCAACTAAACATGCTATTTTCAAAGAGCAATAACTACACCACAAAGAACGTATGTTCAAGTCTAAATCTGGAATATAAAGCTTCAGCATTCCCACTGTTGCAGTGTTTCATAATTTTTAAGGCCACAGTGCTGGCTTTAAAAGGTATTTTAGAAAAGTCAAAAAATGATAATAAACGTGGCAGTTGAAAAAATGCCAGTAACAAAATTGTTCTCATTCTGCAACGGGTATAATCCATTCTAAAAAAACGTGTCAAGTATTAAAGCCTGTTGAGGAGTATATGATGAATACCAAGTTTTTTCCTGTTTTCCACCTCTATTGTAGGAAATTCAAAAGTTGCTTTAATTGTTCAAAGACTTTTATCTCACTCAAGCAGTGATTTAGGAATGTCTGGAATTTTCTCTGACAGTCTCTGTACTAAAATTTTTAAAAATCCACTCTTCATTTTCAAGTAACAAATGGTGACGCCTGAGGGTCCTGACGCTCTTTGAGTGCTAGAAGTACTTAAGAAATGCAATACTGTTTCCACATTCATTCATAATTTTTCACTCGAACATGCAAATCTATTCTGAACATTTGAAAACTGGTAAGCTCATGCAGAAAACTTTCAGAGAAAAAATTAAATTATTTTGGATTCATCTTGGTAAGAGTTTTTCAAACAAAGGTCTCGGAAGACTTAAAAAAAAAAACCAAACCATTTCTCCTTTTCTTATCAGATGAGAAGCTTAGGCTTCAGCTGGTCTCAAAGTAATGGGAAAGCTGGAGACAATCCTGAGGCTCACACTCCAGGATCTATCAATGCTTATGCTGTTTTACTTTAAAAACACTAAATAATGCTGACTGAATTTTCTTTAAAAAGCTAAAACATGTCAATAAAAGTTTGTAATATATTTAACAAAAATAGTTCTGTGGCAAGTTATGTCATTTTTCCACCATATTCCTAGATTAAAAAAGAAAAAAAATTAAACTTCATTAACATCCAACATAGCTATCAGGAAGTAAAAAAAGGCAAAAATGGAAAGAAAGAAAAAAAAACTTCAGAAAAACACTGTAATTGTTCCCAAAATAATGATTACAAAAGCAGGGAATTAGGTTTTAAGTTGCAACTGAAAAGAAATCCAAATGTGTGTAGACATGGAATTCACACCAAGTTTTCGTAAGTCAGTCCTCTGAAGATGTTAGGTGGGGATGAAGGTGTAGAAAGAGGAGAGAACACGAACACAAAAAAATCTCAAAAAAGCAATAGAAAGCTACTTATGTAAGATGCAACAACGAGAATATTTTGAAGTGAAGCATGATGTGCTTCTTTTTTCTTACTATTTAACATTATTTAATGTATATAGAAGCATTTTTTCCACTTTAGAATACACTGACTGTGAAGTCTGGCATGAGTAAAACCTCTACATAAGGCAGTATGTAGTACAGCCATCCCTAACTAATCTGCCACTCTGCAGCTTTCATGTCAGCTTTTGTTGTTTCTCAATCCTATCCAAACACAGCATTCTGTAAGATAACCCAGTGGCCTCAAATCCCATTGAAGCAATTGGAATTTGAAGGTGCTCAACTTCTTTGCAAGGCCTTAATGATTTCAGCTATATTTAATAAAACATAGTTAACTTGGTGACAATACACACATTAAATAGTAAATTAACATTCTTATTTTTTAAACATTCTTATGTCTAACTGCTTAAAATCTAATTTAGGTTATGAAAATCTGTCCCATGTTCTTACCTGAATCTCCCTGCCTCTCCAACTCTTCTCTTCTATTAGTCACCACAATTCCACTATCTACTATGAAGTAGTCCATCACTTGCTCATCCCAACCAATTCTGATCATCCTTTCACCAAATTCCCTGCCCCACTTTCTATCAATTACTGTAATTTTTTCTCAGGTGGTCAGAAATAACACTCCCCTTGTCTCTACCAACACTTCAAAATCCTGACAACTTCCCTGCTACAGAACAGGTACATGATAAATTTAGTTCTAGATTACCATAGGGGAAACTTGCCAGACCATGAATAGTGGCACAGCTACACAAGCAGATTCTTCCCAGCATATTACACTGCCAAAACTGTTCTGAAGGTAAAGCTAAGATCAGTCTCCAGGCAAAATAAATTATGTACTGGCAAACAGCAGCTACAGGTTTGTTACAACTGCATTTTAAAACACAAAATTGGACTGCTCGAAACTTCCAAAACCAGTCAAAGGCACCAAAGATTCATTCTACTAGCAAAATAAGTTATTACTGTAAATGTAGCTTTAGTCCTAGGGTCTGAAAGCTGAGAAACTGAAAATTAGTATTTGATTCTACTTTTTAGATATTCTGGGGATGCTTTGGATGCCATGTCACTTTGGGATAAAGCTGCAACAGTGCTCAGAAAATAAGTTTAAATGGTTTTCGTACCCATGAGGAGAACATTAAAAGAGCGTGTCACCTGGAAAAGTAAGACCTTGCAGTTTTGGGGGAGAGCAGGTTTTTTTTCCGAAATTTTCATGGAGTACAAGTAGTATACAGAACAACAGGAAAAGGATAAACTGAGATGAATGAGCATGATAGTAGTCTCAGGCTTGAAAAAAGCAATGCTTTAGTATCTCAGTAATTAAGGACTTCAGGATGTGACAGATATGAAAGCTCAGGAAATGCACAGGAGCCTTCAAGAACAAAGGCAGCATCAAGTATGCAAAGGAATAAACGCTAAAGATTACTGCACATTTCACAAAAAATGCATGCAAGATGCATAGCTCTGATCAACCTATGATCCATATGACAGATACCACCAGAATGACTGAATGCAACCTGACCAAACCAGCTGCCACTGCTTCATCCTCACTTGGAGGAAAATGACTTCCTAAGCATTAATCTGAAAGATAACATCTGACAGATGCCAATATCCTTCCTTTTTTCTAGGGATATAATAATGGTAAGAATCGCATCATGCTACATTTCATAATCCTTCCACTTATTTTAAGAGGCTTATGTGACAGCTTTCCCCACAAAATGAACATACATTAGTACTCTTATTTTACAATCAGTTTGCAAGCAGTAGTAGTTAGGAGGCTTGTTTTGCAATATTAGAAGCACGTACATGGAATAATGCTTCCAAGCTAAACCAGAAGTTACATATATGAAGTCTGACGTTTCCTAAACACAGTTAACTGAAACACTCAGGAAAAACTGTCTCCCAAGCATGGACCTTTGTACACAATCTGTACCGTTTAGTCAGCTGGTGCCAGTAAAAGTTACAAGCTTCAAAAGACGCTGAAACAAGTTACATCAGTGAACAGTGATATTATTTTATTTTAAGATTAGTATTCGTCAGCCTGCCCTGTGCACTGAATCTCATGGAATACAACTCTCCAGGACTGAACTTCTAAGAGCAAGTTATTTCTGATATAAACAAATGACAAGGTTAGAACATTTTTCTATTATGTAAAAAAACCATTATTTTAGTGCTCTAAAATAACTGGTCAGATTTATTGCATGCTCTCTTCAAGAAGTTAGTTTTCAGCTTCAGTTTAAGCAAGTGACAGTCATGTCAAAGAGTACTTGAAAAGTGTATTTGTGGAAGTTAAAACAGCTTTACATGGAAAATATCTCTCAAAACTATATAATCCTTCCCATAAGGAACCTGTAAATCACATATTTGACTACTATGAAATAATGTTAACCCACTGAACCAAAAGCCAGTATCAAAATACAGTAAACCTCCGTAAACAAGAAAGATGTGGACTCCAGTTCCAAATGTATTACTAATCACAGTACTAACACATTTATTGCATGTCAAGGCTCCTCAAATGAGATGGAACACTTACTAAACACTGAGCTGCAATACTCAGTCACTCAATCATACTTTCCAGTCGGGGGATGAAGTGCATTTGTAGTATATTTTGAGGAAGCCTGTGCTCATTACTACCACTGTATGCAACACAGGCATAAAACAAGACTTCCTCCCAGTGTTTCAGTTTTTGAAAGACACTATACCTGAATCTGAAAAAAAGCAGAACTACTTTTCAACCAGGCACACTGCACCACCCAAAAGGAGGATTCCCATTGCTACATTCTCCACATTCTCCACAGTGTCTGACGTGAAGCAAACAAGATATTAACATATATCTTAAGTTACAGTATTTTCTTAAAAGGATTGACACTCATACACATTTACCTGAGACTCCACAGTGACTGTGATCATACAGATGTTGCTGGTGCATGGTAGATTTTTTGTATATAACATGAGGATGACCATTCTCATAATTAAAGCTACTAGAATCTTCCGTTATATTCCTTAAAGGCTCAATAAAATAGTCTTCATCTTCTGTAGCAATGACTCCATGCTTAAAGAAGAAAATAAGAAAATTAAAACTTGCAAAAGACAATATAAAACTCCTAATAAAAAGCTTAACTTTAAAAAACATTTTATTATCATCCAGGTCTTTGAAGAAATCCACAACTATAAGCCAACACAGAAAACAACGCACGAGCCAGCTCTCCTCCACTGATTTTAGTGGAATCAGGACTAAGTGCCTATAAGCAATACAATGAGAAAAGAATAAAAGTATCATTGCCCTATTTCTGGAGTTCTTTCCCATCATTTTTGGTGGATGTGGTAAGAAAGCAAGAGATATTCTCAGTATATGACAAATAACCTCTTCACAGAGATGTTCCAAAACTACGTGATTCATATCCATTAAAAGTGATGCCAAGCCAAAATGGCCTTGGTCAAATGGTGAGACCAATATCCCTCTATGATGCCACACCAGTAGATGCTTAAAGCCACATTCTGCATCAAAGAAAAAAGCAATGAAGGATTAATTTTAGAACATACATTCAGGGAAACCATTCAGCATTTTACATTCAGATGCTTAATTGCAAAACTGAGCTAGTTATTAAAATCAAATTACTAATATTAACTTAGGATGGGTCTTTGAGCAACCTGGTCTAGTGGGAGGTGTCCCTGCCTGTGGTAGGGGGATTGGAACTAGGGGTTCTTTACGGTCCCTTCCAAGCTAAACCATTCATGATACACTATCTACAAAGCATTTATGCCTTATAAGGTCTCGCCGCAAATCTGAGTTGTTGCAGACTGTGCACTAGGACCCCATTCTCTATAACAAATGAACACTTTTTTCCTCATACTGCACTGCAGAGTAGTAGATATTCTATTCTCATAACTTTCACATTTGTGAACTCAGCTTCTTCCAAACAGGAAGTGGTTTATGGAAGAAAAGGGATATTTCAGGCCAACTATGCAATTTCCTGAACCTTCAGCAATTAAAACTGAACTTTAGCAGAAAATCCAATTTTTGAATCCTTTTGAATATAGAAATATTGCAGAATAAGCCCTGACAAACTCCCACACCTATATTTGATAAATAAAAAATTCTGGTATCCCTATCTAGAAAATTCTGAACGTATGAACTTTCTACACCAGAACAAAGAGCTACGCATGAGGTAGGAGACTGGAAGCAGGAATTTCTGCATTCATATCCTGATTTGGTAACTCACAAATTTCTACCACACCTTTGATCTGTAAAGCAAGTACTATGCATGGGCCTTTTTTTAAAGGGGTTAGTTTTTTCCTCCGATGAGACCTCTACGATCAACCATAAGACCACTTGCTCTGTATCTGCTTGAAATAGCCTAAAGCTGTTTCTAAGATCAGGGCTTGCCATCGTACTCTTGGTCAAAGCTCTCGTCCTTCTGCTGTTTTGTACATCAAATGCCTGCTGTTCTTCGCTCCAGGAATAACCAGATTTCAGTAACAACATAAAACTTACAAAATAAAAAATCCTGTATAACACATCAGAAAGAACAGTGTTCTCCAAATATTATAAATTTTGAAAATACATGTATAAGCACACTGCAGCTTTCAATTATACATTCCTTGCACAGTGACTATAACAATAAGCGTTCCTCTTCAGGGGTGTTTTTCATTGTGAACTCAATTGTTTACTCAAGAAGGCAACACCAGGGTCTATATTCACCTGGAAGATGCTGGTATCAAATTCCTCTCACAATGCCTTCTTGTTACTTGGAGTCTAAGATTTTACTATAAAATAAATCATTTACTGGTATACTGCTGCTTAAATAGTCCTGAAAATATAAACGAAATTGTAACTGGGTTTTCCAGATGTGCAGAAAGAACCTTGACAGTCTGGACTGCATCCAGTCTGGATGTCAGACATCTGGGTTCACACAAATCCCAAGCCACTATAAGCTCTGGTATCATGTTCCCACAAGAAAAGAGTCCTGCAGAGTGGTTCTAGCCAACACCTTCAGACGCCCGCTTCATGCCAAGCCTGAGGAGACAGAGGTACCATCCAACCTGTGGTTCCATCTTGCAACAGAGCAGGTCTTGACCTAAATGTGGTTACTCCAAGGCATATACCCTTCATGTCTGTACTCAAGTCCAGCCAGGTTAACAAGTCTAAACATGAATGAAACACTTATACAGATACTGAAACTGATAGTTTTAAGCAGCAAGAGGAGCAGCAGCAAATACGCAAAAACTATTATGAATGTCTGCAAACTATGACCACAGTTCCTTCAGGTACCAGCAGTGAAAAAGGTTAGGAGAGTATCACTAATTTTTCCTGTGCCTAGTCAACATCTGATCTCATCCGCCCAAATGCTATGGTGGTTTAAGAAAATAGAGATCTTAGTAACATTTAAGTGAGGAACTGCAAATAAAATTTAACTTATACCTACCACCAGGTAGTCAGAACATGTATGCAGTCTGCTGCTGCAGCTAGCCAAGTGACTTGATAAACACTGGAAACTCACTTCTCCTGCATATGCCCTTCACATAAGCCCTGCATACGTATACCATTTTAAACCTAACATTCATTTTGCTGGCAAACAAAACTGTCATTCCAATTTTAAACTTATGCAAGTGGTCTCACTGATTTTTAAGAAGCACTCAAAATTCCGTACATAAAAAGTACCTCTGTCAGTGACAGTCAGCATTTAATTGAGTTTAGAAAATTCGTGCAGCTAGAGATACTTCCATTGTATACGCATTCAGCAATGCCCGATTAATAAAGAGTGGCACGTATGCTATTATATCCAAGCCAATATTCTAAATACCATTTTGGCTTATAATCTACTATTTGAGCAAAACACGATGTCAGTTGAAAAAGGAGACTGAAATAATGCCCTTCAAAAGCATTAAAAGGAATTAATTTTAATTTATATTTTTTAGTTTTGCTATTGTATTTGAAGAGTTTGTAAATTAAACTTCTCCAAAGCATAAGAAATACTATTAAGACATAAGAATGACCAGCAAAAGGTTTTGACAAAATACCATGAATTTAAGGAACAAGCTGAATGCCCCAAGTAGGTTACTACAAGCAACGTTTCCCAAGATTATTATCTAAAACAGATTGTTTGAGGTCCTGTGTTATCCAAACCCACTACAGATAGCCAACTCCTGCTAACATATATAAGGTCTGGATCCAGCAGTTTGACATGCTCAGACAGATCTGTGAATCCACATGAAGCTCCTCTGGATTTGTGAAAAGGAATCTTTTTCTGTCAAGCTGTCCAGCTGGGACCTTAAGCTCCTTCAGATGGGGGGTGTCCATCAGTCGCAGAAGCAAACTGAATTATGGAGGACAATTAAGTGCGTGCCTTTTCCACACAGTTTTACTGTGTACTACTGTTTTATAATTTCTCCATGCCTTTACCCTTCTAGACTGTATGCTTTATCCATTTTTAATACAAAGTAGTACTACTGGAAACTTCTGAAAGCATGTCAGTGTTGTTCAGTGTGTCTACAGCTGGCTCCGCACTTCAGTGTGGTTTTATGACTGAGGAAGAGATTGCATTAGCTTACTGTGTTCTTAAAGAAAAAAAACAGCGATTTGGCTTGAGACAGTACATCACGGAATCTAACAAGACACCTTAAAACTAGGACAGGGACAGTTTACATGTAATTTTCTGAATACTAAGTCTATACTACACACACGTATTCGTACCAAAGAGAACTCCAAATACACCAATCTACAACACTGAATCCTTTTCAATATAATTTCTGATTGCTATAAGATATTTTATAAATTAGACATTATTTTACATACAATTAAAAAACACCATACTATATGCAATTTATAATCTATAAAAGTAGGTGTATTCTTTATAGTAGAATGTGCTTTCAAATGAGCTAATTTAAGAAGAATATGAATAATTTATACATATATGAATTCAGGAACACATGAAACAAACACGAAGTCTTCCAGCAAAATAATTCCTCCTTTAACCAAGTAAGGTCATGCTTTTAGCCACAGCCTACTTCTTGTGTTTTCTTTATCATTTCTCTTTGGATGGAGACATCGGTGCTACCCAGAACAAACGTTATTCGGTTCATGGAACTTCACATGCTATGGAAATACTTGGGCTTTTACATTAAACATTTCACTGGAACCATAGTAGCCTCAAAATATGATTTAAACTCTCATTCATTTTCCCTAATAATAATCACTTTCTACACATTTTAATGTATTTCCCACCACTGGGCTTTTCACCTCAAAACGGGAACATCCACTACTGCAGAAAACTTGTTTGAGCACTCAGTTAAGAGCTTTGATACGCGGCAGAGGACAGAGGTCGGTCAGAATGCAAAGTCTGGTTTCTGGTCAATTCCAATACTATGAGCTCCAAAACTTTTCTTCTTTAAGACTTGCTGCCCTCAGAATTAGACAAACTTCCTTGTGTTCTTCTCTCTTCATCCCGTCTATCACTGTTTCTTTTCTTCATTTCCTTTCGTATGACATACTCAGCTTAGGCAACGCCTCAGCCTTGTTGCCTTGCACCCAACATCCAAAGGCCCCAAAATACTGCTCACTGCAGACTCTTTCATGAGAAGGCCAAACCTGCAATCCATCCACAAATGTAATATCCACTAAAGTAAATATGAGTTTGGAAGCCAAAAAGCCTGCCGGACAAGACCTTCAATTTCCTCACATGACTCCTCACTGGATTACAGAGCTTTCCTCATAACTTCAGACAATTTATATAGCATAATCAGGGCCCAGCATATGGAAACTGCTGGAATGAAACTTCAGCAACTAGCAGCCTGTAACTCTGGGGCACTTGGTAATGAGAAATATAGAGCAAGGGGCTGAAACAGGAAACAGTGACAGGGAAAGGAACTGACTGCTCATCACTCTTATTATAACAGAACTGTGAGAAAGCCCTCCTTGCACTAGAACTCATCTCAGATACTACAAGTGTTCTTCAAAGTCATACAACTTACGTTAATTAGACGATGGTCTCACCTGACCACCCTGAATAACTAAAGAGAGTAACTCAAAGCATTCACTGAAGGGAAGAAGTATGACTCCTTTGGCAATACTGACGCCTAACAGGACAACTGGAATAAATGGAATGCTTAAATTTTGCTTGCAAGCAACACTCACTGTTAAAGATTACTACTTGTTTTAGAGTTAAACTTAAAACGACTGACTTTGAGACAGATGTTAATCAAGGACTATGCAGAATGTGACTGGCAGTCTCTTTCAGACCAACAATCAGACTGGAGAATACAACGAATGCCTTAAGCACAACATATTCTGAACTATCACTAATTCTAAAACAAATTAATATTGTCTTCAATATTCACTGCCAATTGCTTTATTAAACATGTTATAACCAGCAGGTGTATAGCAAAATACTCGTCAGTAAGATTCATCATTTAAACACCCACCCCTGCTGCTGCTTCTGGAGCATGACATGAGCCTCACATGCTTGTAGCTTGGCCTTTCTAGGAGATGCAATGGACACCTGACACTTGCAGTCCCCAAGTAAAAGGCATGACCATGAAGAACTCAAGAGTGCCGGTTGTGGTGTGTGCAGAGACTGGATTTTAATCCAGACCAGGAACACCTGGAAGAAATACCCAAGAGCTGACAACAACTAAAAGCACTGAAAATGATGACTTAACTGAGAAGCACTCCGCACTAAAGTTAACTTACAAACACACCAAGTTAATGTCCTGACACCTAGAACCACAGAACAACAGGCAGCTTCACTCCAGCAAAAGAGCAAGGCTGAGAGCAGAGGGAAAACACGCAGCAATGGGAATGCTAAATGTCACCTCAGGGTGTGAGGCACAGAAGGGAAAAAAAGAAAAAAAAAGATTCTGCTTCACTGGGATGACACCTTCCACGCTGCTAAATGCTTTGAAGAAAAGAAGTGCCATTAGAAGCGAGAGATGGGCAAAGCTGACAGGAGAACATGGACTTTTCCTTCTTGATCCCACTCTTGTTTTCCTAACATGAAAGGACAACAAGAGTCGGCTAAGGCAAGAGCAGGTGTTCTTGGCTGACTTCTTGGCCAAGGCCAGAGAGGAACTAAAATGGGAGAACCACGGCACTGACTGCAGGCTCCAAGGGGGGCAACCAGTCTGTGCCTCAACTGGCAGAAACTCTGGAAATAGAGGGGCATGCAGCCCCTTTTAAAGAAGCGAGCCCTGAGAGCGGGGACTTGGCTCTCCACAGTATCTTTGGCCGAAAAGAAATCAAAAGCAAAATGATCGAGTACATTAGTTTAAGAGCTTAACTAACTGTTGACAAAAAAGTTATTACAATGGGAAGTGCAAAACCAAAGTGAAAATTGTACTAAATTCAGACCTACCTGCCACAAGGCTGCATTAACCAAACTGTGATTATCACATTCAACGGAACACCACTTTAACTACATTTCTTTGAAAGTATTCACTTAGGTCTAGAAATCCCCATTAAATTCTTTTTCCTCAAGAGTACTCCAAAATGTTAACCTAGGCTGTATCAGGGATATTACAAGTAGCTGGGTGTAATGCAACCTATCTAGGTCTGAAGCATCTGGCTTTTACTTGTAAATAATATTCCAAGATGCATTATTCAATAGCACTTCCAAGGATAAATAGGAATTAGTTTACTAAGTTTGTGTAATCTTTTTTCTTCATAGTGATTAGGTAGATTTGTCTATTCCTCATGTCTTGGTTTGAGGTAAAACAGGACCAATTTTTTTCAGTATCTTTACTTT
>VYXH01009545.1:28419-51847 GCA_013397275.1 Burhinus bistriatus
TTTTCTTTTTTTATTGCCCCCCCCCCCCCCTTTTTTTTTTTGTGTGTGGACCTGACACAACAAATACAAATCCCAATTTCTCTTGCTGGAATCAGGGCTCTCACTGAGAAAGAATGTGTTGTGTGACTGCCAGTTATGCCACTTGTGAATAACCTATCAACAGCTTCATCTCAAAATATTTTCCAGGGAGAACAGTTAAGTTGTGAAATTGTCTTGTTCTGAGATGCTACCTGACACATCACATCTATTACAAGAGCACAAACTTTATAAGAGGGTTCACCTACACAGACTAAGGTATGCTTAACGGAAGGCTTTAATTTCCTTAGACCTAAAAAATCATTATAGTACTGATGAAAAATCCATTATCACAGTGGTGAGATGAGACGAGATCACCAAAAAAAAAAAAAAATCATTTTATGAGAATACTTAGGAAGATCACTTCCTTAAATGTTGCTTCAAAGTCATTGAAGAAAGCAGTCTTCAGAAGTCAACTATTGAATTTGTTATTTAAGACCCACAGTGCATTAACACTAGAACAATAATTTTCTGTGGGACAAAATGCAATTGCATTTTCACCTTTCTGCCCTATTCCCAGAGCTTTACACACTCTTCTCATTCTGCGCTCTGTTTCTTGTTCTGGCAGGTCTGAGTGACAGATCACATCATCATTCTCCATTTTTTAACATTAAATATGTTCAGAAAAGGGTAGGACACATTTCTGCGGTTGTTAGAAGCAGCAAACTGCCTATGTAAGTAGAATTAGGTTCGATTAATACTGCAGAAATCTGAAATATCTTCCTCCTTATCTCCCTAATTCCTGTTTGCTGCAGTAAGGTACTGAAAAAAGCAGCTGATGGTCACCTGAAATCTCTAACAAAACAAGTGAAACTTTAATATCGTCTTTTCTGATTTCTGTATGCAGTCACTCTCTGCAGAGCCATGTTGAACACTGAGTGTATGATACTTTTATCAGCAAAAGTGGTTTTTAGCGTGCTTATAAAGTACACAGGGAACACATTTAACAATTACAGAAATAAAGCTTAGATCAGGAGTGATCTGTGACTACATTATTCTCACTCTATTCATTACTCCATACCACCACATGTGATTAAACTGTTGCTTTGTTGCTTGATTTGGTTTTGTGGTGGTTCAGTGGTTGGTTTTTTTTTTTCACTCTGAGAACTAATATCACATGTTGCTTATTTGAAGTACTCTAAATAAATCTTACAAATATCTGACACTATAAAGAACTGGTGAGCACTTTTTTCTTCTTTTCACATTAGCTACCTTTTCTATTTATTTACTGTACAATGCTCAGTGTTTTGCTATATCTCCAAAGTGAAATGAGTTATTAGGGGCCAGATCCCTGATGTGCCACATGCTGCCCACTCCATTTCAACAGACACTCAACAGTGTGGAGAATTTACACAACTTTTGCTCTGAGGGAAAAGGAAGAGTAAATGAGAAAGCAACAATGCTGAATGATAGCTGTGAAAGTACCACACTTAAGATGAAGAAAAACCAATGCGATCATGCTAAAACCACCACAGATTTCAAAGGTTTCGGGCCCTACGGCACAGAAATAACAGTTACATTTAAATGTTTAAAACAGTCATCAACACATCAATAATATTGAAAAACCTTGGAGATGCACCAGAATTGAACTGGTTTGATTTCAGTTTGCCTCACGTATTAATCCCCTCATCTCTAACACAAGTGAGGTGTGAACAGGGAGGTCTCTGCACCCCTGGTATTGCTATTTCTCAGACCACAGCAAGCAAAGCCTGGTAAAGCCAGCCACCCTTCCTTCCAGGCGACCGACTCCTCCAGGAATGAACTTGAACCCAGTGAACATTTGACCATTAGGTCAAGACATTTCTAAGTGCTCGCTGCACATGTAGGATGAATATCTGTGCCCCTCAGAATTTTTAATGCAAGCAGCTGGTGCAGAAGCTGCTGCACACTGATTTCCATACTCACCTTATGCAGCCACCTAACAGGGCGGCGCAACTAGCAGAAAAGTCAACTTGAGGTGGTAACTAGTGTGTGACATCTGAGAGACCTGAGCACAGTTTATGACTTGTGTGACACACATGTACAAAGAGGAGTTACACGCACTAGGACTCATCACTTGCCACCATGATATGTTATTAATCCTGTGTGTCTGCAAGCTCACTGGCAGGTAAGCATATACATTTACTCACATGCATGCAGGTGTGTGACTAGCCCCTAGCCACTCCTCCACAAACATGTTCACACATATGAGAGTGAGAGAAGGAATGGCACAAACAGCCCCTGCCCTTCAAACTCTCCAGTATTAGCAGGTCACAATTTCCCACAGGTGTCATGCAAGAAGTTGAAGTGGAGGACCCTTACATAAAATCTGGATCAATATGGTTTACATCACTGTTTTATTTTTTTCCCTCTCTAACTCAAGAGGGACGTGAGCAGAGAGTTCTTCTTATCTGTGTAATTATTTTTCCAAGGCTCACAACAAGTGAAGCCTGGTAGAGCAGGTCACCTTTTACAGTCAGTTCCATCAAGGATGAATTTGAACATTATGATGCAATAATTCTTTCCAGTATTTTCAATCAAACAAAACATTTCCGTGTTCCTTTCTCTGCACACTGCTGTTTATAGCAGCTGATAAGTTTGCAAGTAATTGCAAGGCTTTTGTGAACAAAGAAATAATTTTTTAAAACTGAGAAGCAGAGTACAGTAGAGATGGGAAGCCAAGACCCCATTCCAGTTCACCTTTCCATATAAGGCCAACCAGTAAGATTCAGCATTTAACACCTCGAAGTTCAGCTCCTTTTTCCATTTATTTATCTCCTTTGCCCTATATCAACCAGTCCTTGTCGGCTGCTATTAGTCTTCAGAACAATTTACAAATGCAACACTAAGATTAAACACTGTTTGTCCTGCCCTTGCCAAACAGCTATATTTATTTCTACTCACAGAATAGTTTTCAGTAGCTAAGGGGAATTCCAACCGGCAAGGGAACACAACTTCAACAGACGACTGACTTTTAAAGTTGAATGTTTGCTACTCACGGTTTTCCTCCTGGGATGCCTGTGAGATTGGGAGGGATGCCTGGGACTCGCATGTGATGATGTGGATCAAAACCAACCTATAGTTTTCCCCAAGCAGAACAAAAAGGTGTATTAAAGATGGAGCTAGGCAAAGGAAGACTGTTTAATTCACATTTTCCATAGCATAGTCCCCATATTACAAAGAGACTGAACTAGATTTAACCCCGCAGGTCTCACATTTAATATAAACTGCTCTCACCACTGAATGCACTAGTGGCAAACACTTACCACTGGAGATCTCCCGTAAGCTGCTGCTGCTGCGGCTGCTGCAGCTGCTGCACTCATTTGAGGGGAAATATTGTGTAGACCGGCGTAGGCAGCTCCAGGGCTGGTCAGCTCCCCGTTCATACCAGCATGTGGAACGATCCCAAATGGAGTAGGATAAGGACACGGCACTGCCATAGGTGTCCTTAAACCTGAAGCTATTGAGGGGAAAAAAAGAGAGAAGTCACACAGCCAGCCCAGACCCATCAGATGAAATCTGATTTTGGCAAACAGTAAACGAGATCGATATATAGATACATATATACACACACTGTATTAAAGTGCTGAAGAACCAGCTCAGTGTTCAGTTTAAGCAGCTGTAATATACTGCCTTGTCACTGCAGATTTAAAGATAGTCTGGTTAGGGACAAATGGCTACCATTTCACAACATTGAAATACACAGACACTAACCTAGTGGGTCCACACCTGGGGGTTTGCCAGGCACTGGCCTCAGTCCGGGAGTGGAGTTGCTACCTGGAGTTGGGGCATCAGTCCGTGGAGTCGGGGTATTTGATTTAGACACAGGAGTGGTAGATTTCTCATTCTAATCACCAAAAAGGAAAAAGGAAGACAGTTTGTTAGTTATTTTACTTTCGACAGTGGTTGCAAAGAGAGCCAACGACAACCAGAGTGTACATGATTAGTGATATTTAGCTTTTGGATTTGGGTTTCAACAGTCCCTGGCAATGAAGAGCAGCTGCAGAGACACTGAAAAAGACAGACTGGCTTTGGGAATGAACTTCAGCCTTCACAGCTTTCCTCATAGGGAGCATCCGTATGATTCAGAATGAGGTCAATGACTGAAAATCACTGCTGTCTGACAATTACATTGGCAGCGTATGTGAAATCTGTTGGTAGTCTCACTCTGCTCATGGTGGATCTGCTCCCATTACGATTATGAGCTTCTGTGAGAGGCCACTGCTGGGTGGACAAGAAGAGCAAAAAAAAACCCCACAGCTGACGGACAACTCATGCCCAAACGTGGTGCTGGAAACACAGGATGGAGACAGTGATGGGTATAAAATCAGGAACTGTGCAGTGCCACTCTCGTGACAAGCTTGTTCATCAGACAAATCACTGACTCCCAGGCCTGAACCTGTCATGCCATCACCTTTCCTGAGAACTACATTCACTTTAATCTTTCTTTTTATTTATTTTATTTCTTTAAATAATCACGTACCCTGACCTGTGAAGAATTGAGAGGGGCGTTACTGTGCAGCTCAGGAAGGTGATTAACTGCGGTCACAAACAGGAAAGGAAAGAACACCCTTGACTTGCAGGCAGCTCTCTTTTTTTTGCATTGTGATTTGTGATGCAAGTCAAGGAAGGCTCTTGTAAATGACAGATTACTTTTTAGATAGAAAATAAAAATTATTGTTGTTGTATATGGCCTGGTAATTCAAACAAAGCTAACAACCAAATCACATCCAAGCAGGGAACTGAATTTGCTATAAACCACAGCACAGGAAAACAGCTCAAAGAACCCCTGTGTGCTTTTATTTATTCTCAGAATGACAGTTTTTCATATGGGGGAGGAGAAAAACATCTCTCAGCACAGCACATCCATCACCTACCCACACCATCAGTGAAAATAACCTCTTCCTATCCACAAAAAAAGGCTGTGGACTTTCTCCTTATTATTTTGTTAAATTCCCTTGAAGAGATAAATTAAAGGAATTTTAAATTGATGCTTCATAGTGCTTTACTGATAGCTGTAGAAATGCAAATTGTGTACAGACAGAAATCCAGTAAGCACTTTTTTCAGCATATGATCATGGGTCAGGAGCATTCTGAAGCGCTTACAAGGCTAAGTTCTTTGGATTTGGAGGAAGGAGTGCTGCTGGAGGATGCAATAGACGCCGGACTGATCGGTGCATCTTTCTTCAACAGTCGAGTCTTGTCCAAGCCGTTCTCCCGTGGAGAATGTGCTGGGCTCCCCCGGGGAGACGAAGGATCCTAAACATCAGCAATGCGGGTTAGTATAAAAACTCCATACTAGCCACGAGTGCTTGTCTTGAGCACTTCTCACTTTGGAATGAAGATCTGTCATAAAAAGTGACATCTTCCTTCAGTTCTTAATTGATTTAGCTGATAAAACTGTAAAATCGAGATGGATAATGAAAGACAACTTTTTTTTTTTAAAAGAAAGTCTTAAAATTTGATGCCATTAACCATGAAAAATGATGTTAAAAATCTATGGATATTGAAATAGGCAAGTAAATCTCATTTGTCAGGTGACAGATTGAAAAGGTTTGAGGCACTTGGCAGACCTGATAAAGTTAACAAATGAAGTCATGGCCAGAGTGAAAGAAAACACAGATACCATTACAAGCTGCATCCTATCTGCTGTGCTGGGCTGGCTTCAAATACCTCAAGCAGACTTCTGGTTCATACAAGAAACAAAAAGGTCCTTTGTAGAAATAAGTGTTACAGATCTGATTTGCATTCTAAAGAAAGATGACCTGACTGTATTCTCTCAGGCATTTCAAGCTCCTTTATGGAGGCAAACGCTGTAATATTATTTATATACACAATATGCACAGAAACCACTGAAGGCACTACCACCACTGTAAGGTAGAAAAAACACCATTGTGTATACCTCATTGGAAACATCAACTACCAAGTTGTCATCGCTCTTTTCACCATCGCTGTCCTGCAATGACAAGTCACAAAGTGTTAAAAACATTTATTTAATATCCCAACGTCTCTTAAGTACTAAGAAACAAAAAAGCAATGAAATGCAAGACTGCTCGCAACTATGCAGCAGAGCATTTTGTCTTACCAAGCTTTATGTGGTAATACAACTATAATATTTAGGTCACCTATAAGAGCTTCTGCTTAACAGGTTGCAATAGCTATAGAATTCTTCCCAGTTTTAACATTGATGAACAAGGACACAGGATGAAAAGCCTCATCCAAAGTTGCACTGCACTAAGAAGTGGAGCAAAGCTAGACTCCAGATCTACCAAGTTCCAGCCTAACTAATGCTCACTCCTCTTGTCACACGCTTTCCAAGTACTGTGCATTTATATTGTTAAAAACAGTATCAGTCCTACACACCAAAACCTTCCACCCAGCACAGATGTTAGAGGCAGGCAGTAAGAACCTATTAAAAATTTGACCCTCAATTTTAAAATTAGTTATGCAGCAGGAATCAGGTGAAATTACAGAGGAACATTTAAGTTCAACAACGTGCAATGTAGTCAATATACTCACGTAACGCGCTGCTATTTCCTTCTCTTCTGTTTTCTGCTTTTTACTCTCTGAAGAATAATCTGTTGAGTTTCTGTGCTTTTCTGCTGTTCTGAAACTGGCTGAGGGAGATACAGAAGAGCTCTGCAGTCAGAAAAGAGACGAAGAAAACATCATCAGATGCTTATTCAAAACAGTGGTTCATATGTCACTATCCCTCAATACAACTTAACCTGATAAATATGATTTGCAGTTGTTCCCACTTTGGGTTTTAATCAGCGATAGCTACTCAGCAACTGTCTTGTATTAAAAGTGCACAATGCATTGCAAGAGACAGATAAAGGCGATCAGCCAACAGATCATAGTTGCTATCTGCAGTGTCAACAGGATGAATGTAGAGCTACTTTGGACCATTTTGTGAATACTGTGCATTGGCCTAGTTTTGGCTTGTTTCCTCTACAAATATGCAGGGTTAAATCAATACTCCCAGAAGAAGGGGGTGGGGGTGGGGGTGGTGTTTGCCTGTGTAAATCAAGAAGAACAAAGTGGCTCAAGGTAAGCCACACTTCAGCAAAGGTTTGAATAAAGATTTCTAACAAAGAAAGATGCAAGCCGCCAAACAGTCTTGAAGTAGGAAAGAAGAGGGAAAAACACCTCAACTCATTTTATTTTGGCACCTTTTACAATTACAGGCTGTGCCTGCAGTAGATGGAAACACAACACAGTGGCTCAGTGAGTCTCTTGCCATTCTGCAGCCCTTGCTGAGTAATGATCATTAAAGAGCACGTGTACCGGACAGGCGAGAAAGGAAGGTAATATATACAAGGTAATATATACTTTATGCACTGTCATCCAACAATTTTGCCCTACTCCTTTAAACAAGGCAGGCGACATTTATCAACTCCTACCATATTTCCAAAGCTTGATGGAGCCTGTATCTTGGTATAGAAAAAAGGAAGTAATGAAAGATGCAAAGTTCCCTCTGGGATTGACTTTAGCAGCAGCAGCAGCTTTTGGCCCTAATTCAAGAAAGCATTTAAGCATGCGCTAAACTTTATCTCACGCTGAAGTCAATGGTTGAACATACGTAAGTAAGGATGTTTTCAGGCATTTTGCAGAATTGGAGCTGACAGGAATGAAGATTAAAGTAATTCTCAGTTGAAACCTTGCTGACTGTTTCCATCTCTCTGCCCTCCTTATATAAAGGGGTGGGAGGAAAAACAACCAAAGAAGGTCCTTACTGCCGGATTTTAGATCCTCCCATTCATCCAGAAACACTGGTTTTGGGGTTCTTCCTCCATGCACTACGGACAGCTGTTGTTCCACATAAAACCATACAACACAGCAATTTTTTTGGGGCGTTTTCAGTGCACACCTCCCTTGGTTGGTTTTATAGCTACTACCAGGAACACAAACCAAGAAATTAGCATTTACATTGTGCAACTTCTGTTCCATTACTATTATCAGATTTCTTCTATTCCTTAACTTATTACACAACGAACTTCTGGTAAGGATTAAGAACACTTAACCACAGAAGTTAAGCTGTGGTTGTTGCCCAAGTCACAAGAGAGAACATTTCTCCTTGCTGGGACATCAGGTCCTCCTCTCCAGTTCTCTAAAATTTCCAGTTCTTGTCAACAGCAGCTCAGATTAATGAGTGGCGGAATTTGCAAAAATCTTCCATCTTTTTGACTGGTAATTGTTAATTACCCTCTAAGTGCACTGAGTGTATTTTAGAATAACGTTAGTGCTGAACACAGCCTGTGCCTTGCCCGTTTGCCTGCCTGCCTGCCTCCTTCTCTCTCTCCCTGACAGTATAAAATAGGTAGACGAGGATTTCCCATCGTGAGCAAATACATCTTAAAATACGTTCACTGATTTAGCTTTAAAGTAGATCATTAATCAACTATTACAGTAAATGACACAAACTAACAATATTATTTTTTGCTCTGAAGAGACAACACAGGTTAAGACATTTGGAGACAGTACTGGCAGCAGGCACAGAAGCCCTTAAAATAAAGGCCAAGTAGAAATGCACATTAAATGAAAAATGCATTTGTTTACTGCAACAAAATAGCATAGTCTTTTGCAAAAGATTTTAACAGTATGCTGCTATTACATTTATATGCATTTACAATTTGGGAGGCAGTAGCTTGTAATGTGAATTCAATTCATTATTTCTCAACTTCACCCTACAGAAAGCAATTTGCTTTAAAACGAAGAAAAATAATCACCAGTAAACTACAAATTAGAGTGGTGTCTAAAGAATTAAAGTAAACTACTGCCCTTATTTAAATAGAAATATTTATTTTCATAAAGTTGAAACCATATAGCTTCATTTTTCACAATCTAGTTAGCTATGTGCTATAGATATCATTTTAATCTTTGATTTCACTGCTTAATAAAGTAATAAATTAAGGCTTCCTACTAGAATGAAAAAAGTAGCTAATTATTACTAGCACATAAAGGATGAGCTCCAGATTGGGCATTCAAAGATGGATCAGACCTGATACCAATATGAAAAGAAAAATGAAGACTCCTCACCTATTGACAGCAGGCAGAATCTCATTTTCCAAACTGAAATTTGGCCAGCGTACTAGGACCAACATTTTGCCTCAAGAGTGTATCACTACAGAACAAATCTAAACATTCTCACTTTTATCTGTCCTACCCCTTTTCTTGCATGGAGCCAGTCAGTCAATACCCCTGCAGTACTAGCTTCTTTTCCCTTCAATATGTAATGCACGTGCTGCATAAAGATCTCTGACTTCATGGGATCTCTGGTACAGGTGCTGACGGATCTAAATTTATCTCTTAAACTAAGTCATAAAGATATGTCATGTACATAGCCAATGAGCTATGCTCTAGATCTTCATATGGACCTAATGCCTACTATTTTCAGTGTGTGCGGGACAACATTATTACCCATACTGAGTTCCCACTATTGCTTGCAATAGCTTTTCAGCCCGTAAACACTTGTAAGGACCTATCTTCAGTGACAAATACTGGCATGTAACAATGTCCTCACAGTTTCCACTGACATCAGATGCCTACATATAATCCTGTACCCACGTGCACCTTGGTTCCTGAGTCTGCAAGTCTACATATACTTCAAGAAAGGTCCTTACATTTGAAGACTGTGCAAGAAAACCTCCATCGAAGCACACTGTTTAGCTGCCAGACTCTGCCCTGTCCCTTGATTAAAACATCAGTGGTCTCCTAACAGCTGACTTCAAGAAGCTGGAATAGGATAGCTACTTAGAGGAATTAAGTGATTCAGCATTATGACTTGGCAGGCTGTAACTTAATGGGCCAGAGTCCTCATTTTAGTAACTATTAAAATTTATAGAGAAATAAAAGTCTTTTCACACTGCTTTTTTCTTCAATAAAATGTGTTAATCTACTAGAGAGTGGCATTTTTCTACTAACCAACACTGAGCTGGCTCACATACAATAATTAGATCAGACACAGGAAAAAATAATCTTTGGTGAAAGTAGGTTATGTTTAGTTTCTGTTTTAGCAAAATGCACTGGTTTTTCATATTCTGCTTAGGCAGAACATTTTTATGCATGGCAAATACACCACAAAATGCTGACAAAAAACAACTGAACATAAACATTTATAGGAAGGTGGAGTACGTTGCCTTGTTCACATAATTTGCTTAAGAAGTGGGACAGTGTGTTTCTAGTGCTGGACCCACAGCATCTTTTGCACTAGGCTGTAAAGCATGGTATGCCATGCTTCAGTCTCTGTTTTGGGCAGTGCTGAGCACAGTGCTAACTGAAAAGATCTCTCACCACAACGACCATGCTGTTTCTCTCCAACATTGGCAGGACACTGCTCCTGGTGGAGTACCAGTGCCACACAGCTGCAAATTAAATGAATATAAATAGGGCCATAGAAGCCTCTTATACAGCTGTAAAACTCTCACCAGTAACACAGCAAACATAAGCATGCTCACTGTCTATTTGGAACAATTAATACTTCAAATTGCTAGGAAAAGAAAAAAAAAATCACCGTTTTACCCCAAACTTCCACTGGAAGTTACCTGCATTAATATAGATGACTCACACTGTAACATGGCAGAGAAGAAATCAATATGGTCAGATTGCACAGCCACCCAACTGCTCTCAAATCCTGCAAGCCCCAACTCCCCATATGCTAGCTCCTGCAGATGAATACCTGGCTTGAGCAGACTAAGTGATAATTAAATGTTAAAAGTAATGACTAGAGATGACAGGATGAAAAGCCCTCCCACATGATAAAGCTGGTAACTCTTTAAAGCATTCACGAATATAACCATTCCCCAGTGTACCCTTACTACTATGCCAAAATGATGTATTTGGAGTGTAATAATTAAAACAATAATTCTGAACAAAGTGGGAATTACGAGATAATTGACCATCCTGAAGTATTAAGCAAACTGCAGTAAAAGCCAAGGATGCTCAACGCTAAGGTCAATTACGGTATAATTATCTGAATGACATTATTGCTGTTATAAAGTCTGTTGAAAGTATAAAAGAAACTATAAAAATGGATACAATATGCATCGTAGGGAAATGACCAGGCAGTAATGCTGCTTGGTTGGCTGGTGCCAATGTTATAGATGGACGTACCAGTGCTGGAGCTTGGACTCCGGCACTGCTCCAGGTTTAGGCTTGGAGCACTGAACTCTCTAAGACAAAACCGTATGCTTAAATCCGAAACGCAAAAAAAAAACCCACCCAACAATTAAATGAGTGCTGTGACTTCTGACACGCCAAGGATGAGATGGAGACTGCTCTGGTGACTAACAAGTAGTACAAGGTGGGAGAGGTCCCACCAGAGAGGTGACAGGACAGGATGTAAGAAACACCCAGGTGAGAGGAAGGGGCAGTCCAGCACAGCCCACCGAGACCATGTGCCCAGGCAGGAAAACTATAACCAAGAGCTCCTACACAGGAAACCTTCTGCATCGCTCTAAGAAAACACCCATCTGTCTGAAAAAATGCATTTATTTACATACACCCGTAGACACAGCTACACTACTTTTATTAAACTGAGGGAGATGGTGTGAAAGAGCATGGGCTGCTCCGTAGACACCATATGGAGTGCTTGCATAGTGGTTGTGCTGCTGAGGTCACTGTTACTGTTACTACTACATCCCAGTATCCACTCCAGTCTCAAGGATTTTGTACTCTTTGCTTTAATTTTCCAACATCCCGCCTTTGCTGTCCTTACTTAGGCAAGCAGGTTTTCCTTACCATGCCTTTCCCTTTAGGCATATGCAGTGGGTCGTGACCAGGCTGACAGAGCCAGGCAGTACAGCCTGGAGCGCACCTCTTCTGAAATGGCTCACCAAAGGAGGGGAGGCTGGGAGTCAAGTATTGTTCCCACATATATCACCGATCATGGCAAACTTTTTTAATATTTTCACCTACCTCTTTTCCAACTTGTTTCTCGACTTACCCAAACTGAAACACAACCTCCACTCAGCCATACCACGATGAAATTTTTTTTTTTGTGTCTCATTCGCTGCCTTTTCCCTGCAGCTGCATTTTCAGACACCAAACTCTCAATAATTGTTAGTGAAAAATGGTACCAACTAGCTAGAAAAGATACAGAACAAAGCTGGTTTTAATATCACATGACCCTGTCTGAGCTAACTGGATTGAGTTTAGTAATCAAGCATGTGATAATTATTTTTAATACAAACTACGATTAAAATGCAAACTTTGAAGTTTTATATAGCATTTTTACCCACTAATTAACTTCACTAATTGCAAAATTAATGAAGTTAATTAGTGGATAAGAGTGTCATAAAAAACATCAAAGTCTAGATGTGCAGTGCTGCTGCAAGAGCAACAAGACGGCCATAAGGAAGCCAGGATAAAGCGCATGTGTAGGGCCAGCAGTTAGTCTTCAGAACACAATTCTCAAAAGTTTTACGTGGTAGAAGTATAGATATGTACATACACTATGTATATGTGTGTGTATTTTCTTTAAAAATATCCATGTAACTGTCTACACTGGTGATCTGCTTGCCCTGGTGGTACCACTAAGATATTTAAGCTAATTAAAAGCATCAAAGTCTACATGTTATGAAATGGGTGATGAAATGCACAATAAACCACTCCGGTTGTGCACGTTAATTCCAGTCATGTATTTCAACATACACTTACCAATTTGTTGGAAAAGCTAAGCGCGCCACACAGCAGAAGTTGGAGATACCTAGCAATTTTGACATATAATCCTATCAGCATGTGCTGTTGTTTCTCCGGCCCCTCCTGGTGTACAGGTGCATACTGGTGGCAAGAAAAGTAGTTGTTTGAAGCAATGGTGAGGGCTGCTGGCTAGCCTTTCACAGATGGATTTTTGCAATAAATCCGTTAAAATACAGCTTCTCCAGTAATCACTGGCTGAAGGACATAACACACATAAGGCCTAATCACTACTGACACTGTGAGGGTCAAAGGATGGAGAGAAGAACCAATGCAGCTTAAGTACAAGCAGTGAAGCAGTAGAGGAACACAGCTGTGAGGCAAAAAGGAAAGACAGGTTTAGGCTAAAGTATATCTTAGCACAGGCACATGAAGGTAGTGAAATCAAGGAGTGTGGCTAGAATAACAAGCACCCTTTGGTAAGCAAGACAGTTTGAACAAAGGACCTAGTTTCAGCAGGGAACAAAAGAAAAAGAAACAGATGGGCAGGAAAAGGAGTTAAACACTTCTGATAGGTTTACAGAAGCTTCAAAGTTCACAGACTACATTTACCATCAAGTCTGCTCTCGTCCACATCTGCCAACTCGTAAATATTGAATTTAATTGATAGTAACACAACCCAGGCATTGTCAAACATCCTCCCCTTTAATCCACAGAGCAATTCACCTGATCCATTCTCCACTCACCACCTGCGCTTCAATCTCCTCCCCTTTGAACAGACCCCAAACTAAGACCACATGCTTCAGCACACAGCAGAGTAGGTAATTTGGACAAAGTGAAAAGATTTGCAAGACGGTGTTAAGGCACAAATTGCAACTGGTATAGGCAATACGGTAGGTGAGCCCCAGGGCATATGAAGGCTGCAAAGGAATTCTGTCCCTAATGATCCTAGATATGATTAAGTGCTCCTGGATAACAATGGCACAAGCCTGGAAATGCTTCCAGACAGAGAAAACCATGCAGCTACCATTTTAGAAAACAAATGCCCAGATCCGGGACAAACCTGCATGTTGGTCATCACAGCACACAAACCCCTAAATGTTACTTTACCCAAAATCAGACATGCTGAAACAGAGGGGTCAAAGGCCACCAAGTTACAGAGATTCAGAAGAACTGAAGGTAAATATAATCATCTTCAGAAATCTGAGGAACAGAGCAGTGCGAAGCAAACATTGAACTACAGCTCTCCTCTCCTCAAATATTTATTTGGGGTTCCAATTACTGATCTTTCATGCTATTTCCTTCAGCAGAGACCTGAAACAGTTTGAGCAGCTCTAGCAAAATAGGAATAGAAACAGAGAAGAGAGTATTGGGAGTTAACTAGGGAGAAAGAGCAAGGGAGAGCACACAATCACAGGATAAGAGAAAAAGCTCAACCAGCTAGAGCATTCAATGCAGCAATTTAATTGTGGGCTCACCACCATGAAAGGCAGAGAGCAGGATAACCACCAGCCTGCATTACGGACTTTGATTCAGTGGCATGCCACGACGCAAGGAAAAGCAGCAGCGCTCCGTGAGCGTTCTTCAAAAGCCAACAACGGACGTGCGCAGAAAATTCCAAACATCCAATGTATCTCCAGCATATTAGCTCTAATTACATTTTCAGAGCTTCTGAATTTAAACAGAACACATGAGGTAATTCAGTCAGTTTTTGGAAAAGTAAGAAAATACTAAAAAGGGAATGTTTTATGATAGCCATTAAAGGCCTGTGTCAGTATGCTTTACACTTTGTTAAAAAATATCTGCAAGAATCACAAAATCCCTCTGAAGAATAACCAGCTTTTGCTTAGCGCTCGCTTTTCAGACCGAGCACCACTGTAAAACTGTTATCCTTTCACTTTGCACAGTGATTAAAATGGACTGTACGGCACTGAGCCAAGCTGAACGCAAACACTTTCCTGCAGCGGCTCAAGCCACAGGGGTTATAAAAATCTCATCAGTACCGGCAACAGAGGTTAGGAGGTAAAAACCTACGCCCCCCAGATTTTCCATGTTAAAGTAGTAATGATCAGACTTTAAGCACTGCCTTCTCTGTGGATAGCTAAGTGGATGCAGTTTTCATGTGACAGGTCCTAACAACTTTCTCCTGGGATTTACGTTCCCTATCTAATTCTTCATTTTGACCAGAAGGATATAATCCAGCACAAATTAGCCTTTTTTTGTTGTGTTAAAACCACAGAGACCATGTCTGAAGACAGTCCCACAAGACACTCCATTTAGCTGCCCTCAATCAGGTGTTGTGCCCCAGTGCCCCACATTTTTAGTTTTGGTTACATCTAACGTAGGCTACATTGAAGGCAAAGGTACCAGTTTTGAGTTTTCACACTTCTGCTCCCTTCCAATCTATCCATATGTATCAACCCTTCAGGGAAAAACGCTTTCATTTTCTTTCCTCCTGCCTGTTTTTCTCTAAAGGATTTTATAGTTGTTTTGCTGCAGAGATGACCTAGGAGACAATAAGAAAACAAAGCAAATTATTGTTCTAACTGAATACTTCACAGATAGAGATGATGATCTCTTTCCACATTTTCTGACTTGTTCCCTCCCTTCCCCCTATTTTTAATCCTATTTGTTCCTGACTTAATCAGTGGAAAAATGATGGGAAAAGAGTTAGCCCACAAGAGGCTACCATGATTACAAAAAAGCACCCTAAAATTCAATAGAAACATTCACTCCACATCACGATTGCTTCAATCAGCAGAAGAACGTTCACACATTTTTATCAGGTATTAACTAAGAGACTGGCAATTTGCTCATCTCTTCCCCTATCAGATCTTGTGTGGCTTCTGAAGACTTGATATTTCATGCTTTTCTAGTACCCTACATAATTTAGGAAGCCAGCTCCACTGCTAAGCATCCAACTCAAAACAGAATTCATTATCCAACCAGCCTCTTAATTGGGCAGGTGGATAAAACATGGTCAGGTGCTATTAAATATTTGCAAATTGCAGTTCATGCTGATTTTGAAGAAAAACATTCTCTCAACCGTCTATAAAAATACCTTCCAGACAGAAATCTTTGAGCCCTACTGTTCGCCTCTCTGCCCAAATAACATCCAAGCCCATTATACCTGCCTCACTTCATCTACACTCACTTACTTTTGTTCCCAAGACCCTTGTTCAGGAAATTATCCCATTTCCTATTCAGGAAAGCACTCGAGCAGATGCCAGATTTGAGGCACATGCTTTGATCTCAGGAAAGTCACAAGGCAGATAAAGAAATCAGAGGAATGTACATATGTGCTGAACTTTAGATGCCTACCGCACACTACCCTAAATCCGGACGTCAGCCTCCTGCAAAAATAATTGTTCCCAGTCTCATTCCTCAAATCAAGGACTCTGGTTAAGTGGAATGGACGGAGGAGCGGTGGGAACACAGATCCTGCAGTCAGCCTTAAAGCAGTTACACTGGTATATAATAGCACATTATATGTACAACAGCTACTTTGAAGATTGAAAAAAAATAAAACACACAGTCCTTTCTGCCAGATTTTTAGATGCATTACAACTCCTGAACATCCTAGAGCTTTGCCAAGAGAAGCAGCAGTAGCTTTTACTTTTCTGAGCCTTTCATTATTTATATTAGACAGGTCATGCTGTTAATTTTTTAAACGTTAAAAGCACAATCAAATACTAACTTCAGGCTGGCTGGAAATGTTTTGATGTCAGCAATGAGCCGCCAATACATTTTTAATTCAGGCTACCGGAGAGGAAAAGCAAAAATCTCCCTCTTGTACTTCCCCTACACCCTGCCAAGTAGTTAAGTGTGGTAACTGGCATGCACGCACATGACCTTCTGTTCTATTCAAATGAGTTATCTTAGATAATTTGTGAAGACTGTTCTCTCTCATTTAAGTACTTCATAATACGATCCATCTTTCCCTTTGCTTTTGTTAAGGGAAGACTACGGTAATCCCCCTAAAACAGCATTCTGGCAAACGCTCCTAAATTATGTAATTCACTAGGTTCAACTCTACTGTTACAATCATTTTCAAGGAAGACGGGTATAATACATTATCATTATAGCTATACAATCCTGAGTTGAATTTTCCTTGGCTGAATTCCTAACACTTTAATGCTGAAATTGATCTGTTTTAAAAACATCATGTGAAAGGTTTTTTAAATACCATACATGCTCAAGCTCTTTATTTTAAATGGTTTAGAAATGAGCTGGTAGAAACAGGAGNAAAAGGAAAAAAAAAAAAAAAAAAAAGAAAAAAAAAAAGTCTTATGCTCTCTAATCTAGCATTAAGTACATTTAAAGAACAACAGGCATGTTTCCAAACAAACTATTGCAGTGTACAAATTACCCAGCAGGGATGGAGATAACAATACCTATGGTGTAGGTTTAGATCTGAGAAGAAGTTGACATTTCATCAAGGTTGTCTAGGAAACCATTTTTAAAATTTATTTATAAAACAAAATGGAAGATGTTTATTTCCATTTGGGATGCCTCTAGAGAAGGTGGCAAGTAACAAGTTTATTAAAATGACAACTTCAAGGTAGTTTTCTTGTTGACTGTAAATAACCTCCCTGTGAGCCAATTAAGAGTGTAGAGATCAAAGGCCCAAGCAGCACTATAAAACCACGAGTTGGGATGGTTTAAGGGAATACCTCCTCAGGCTTACTCAATATGGAAAATTTCCTCTAGCCACCAATCACTCGGGTAGTGCAATAGCAAAGACAAGCATTTTTGCACTTGCTTTGGAGCACGTTAAAACCCAACACCTGTATTTTAAGGAACACCTAACCAAACGCTTGATTTTATGCACAGTCAGAAATTACTTCAGTTGCAAACACTGATCCAGATGAGGCTGAAGCAGATAGATGGTGAGAAGGCAAAGAAGGAGCTGAGAAGGATGCATGGGATAATTTGTAAAATGGGTTTCTCCGTTGGGAAGAGTTATTAAATCCCAGATTGCAACAGTTTGCCACTGCATTTTTTCTCCTTAGTAGCTGCCAAGACGAGGACTTTTCAAGACAGAAGTGAGAACAGCTAGCAAAGCGTTTCCTAATGCAAGGCTTGACTACTATGATGATCTCTGCTCGCACTGTCTTCAAATCTGACATCAACGTAGGGCATGCTTGTCCTGAGGAGTGAGTGGGGACTTTACATCGAGTAGACAAAGCACCACCAGCAAGTCTCTCGTTAGAATTTAAGAGGCTGAGTTGGAAGTCATACCACTGTTTACACTAAGCAATACCTGGGCTGCTTGAACAACAGCAGGCCCGGCTTCCTTGCAACGCCACCTTGCTTACTCTCAGTAATGAGCTAAATCCTGCCCTAAGGCAGGGAAAATGTTGATATTTAAAGTAGGTCTTCATTACTGCTTCCTACTATGATCGGGACAGATTCTGAGCCTGCCCAGTCTGTCCCCTTCCATTTCACTGCCCTTCCCTGCCCCTTGTATTACAGGGTGGGAGGTGAAGGAAAGGCTTTCAGCACTTGTTGTGACTGGTAAGATCATCAGACTGCTCATTGTGCATAGACTTCACTTCTGACAGTAAACGTAAACTTCCATTTAAAGACACCTAGAGCACCAGATGGAGCCCTTACAGTGAGAAAGTGTAACAAGCTCTTTCACAGCAGGCACAATTGTATCCAGAGCTCCAGCCCGCAGATGGAAATCCTTCTTCCCTGCCTACACGCTCTCCCCGCAGGGTGCTTTCACTACTGACAAAAACCACATTCCCATATCCACCTCTGGGGCTGCTCACTGTGCAGAAGCACCAGAGGAAGCCTGGGAGAGTCCTCCAACCGTGCAGCAGCTCGCGCTAGGCACCTTGCCAGCTGGCAGCGGAGCACTGTGCCGACAATCCTGATCCACTGCTGAACAATCTTCCTCCACCTATGGAAAGCGGCAGAGCTCTGCTAGCATGGCCCCGGGCCAGGGGTAATGCAATGGGGAACAGCTAAGGCACTGTGCTGGACTGTCCGGAGTCATGCTGCTGGTGGGTGGTGTGCTACCAAGACAGGTTAGCATTAGCCCCAGCATTTTGGTGGTGTGCTTCATGGCATGGTGTATCTATGCTGTGTGATGGCTGGTTAGCCCAGGGAGGGATGTTGCACATGTGGTCCCCTGGCCATGACCCTCCCAACAGTGCAGTGGGCTTCCGCCGACTCTGCTACATCTACAATCCCGTGTGGTACTGAGGGATCCATACCACACACAGAAGAGCAATGTAATTGAAACCCAAGGAGGGATGAAAATTCAACCGAAGCTCCTCCTCTGAAAAAAACATGCAGAGATTAGGTAGTCAACTGAAACCAGAATTAGCCCAAAAGGACTGACCTGGCAAACTACCCCACCTGAGCTATCACGAGAATGTAGCATGCATGCACTTGCCATGAATGGGACTCAAATCCACTGAGAGGTTTTAAAAGGAAGAATTAGGTAAAAATGGATCACAAGGTAATGCTGATGCCTGAGCAAAAACTAAAACTGGGAAGGATAGAAAACTGTGTTTATATTGGGGAAATCTAGTTTCAGTAGTCTGCTCTTCCGTCTGATTGTGTGAAGTCAATTAAGTCTCTTCATGCCTCAGTTCATTATCTATAAAACAGGGATAATTTCAGAAGCCTAGAGAGCGTTTCTTTTCCTTACAGGGTTGTTGTGAGGTTTAACGTATTGAAGATTTAGAGGCACTCCAGCATCAGAGGGATTGATCCATTAAATACCCTAGACTGAAATGGAAAAATAAGGGGGGGTGGGGAGGGGCAGAAATCAGTCTTCCTTGTATCGGTAAAAACACAACTAGATGACTACAGCAATCCAACTACTACAACTGACTGCCTATACTAAACTCCAGAAACTAGTATGTCTACAAATAATAGCTTTAGCCCGTTCTTAGTTTGCATAAATCTGTATCACACAGACATAGGAAATGTAAAAGAGGAAACACTTCTGCATCATATGTAAAACTGTCACCCACTAAACTCACGAGAACCTAAAGCCACTATATCTGAGATGTAACTAACTTAATACACCGAACAAAATTTCAGGAAGAAAATACTGCTGGTGATTGTAGTTATTGTTTTTTAAATTACACATGGGTAACAAAATTAACCAGGAAATACGCTATCTGCAAGCCTGTCTTTGAAATCGTTTTTCCTCAAATTAACCTCATGCATTTGAAATGTGAACAAAGCCAAACTTGTAGCTGCCTAATAAACTCAAACCTTCAGAACGTCTAAGGCCTTCTCAAAGACAGCCAGATGTCAGATAAATCTCCCCGATTTCAAAAATGCAGAGCCAGTCTTCCCACCGTCACTCCTTTTACTATATCCCACCAAGTACACAGTCTTCTATTGTTTCGTTCTATGCAGTCCTTGGAGAGAGGTGAGGGAAGAGCATCTGTCGATCACCTCAGTGGCCAGTCCGGCCCAAACCGAAACACACTTATAGTGTTCCATAAATAAGAAAAACAAACAGGGTGTGTGCTTATTGGATTAAAATCCAATGTAAATTATATGCAAATTAGGTGCAGCCCACTGGCTCATGGCAAGCTGCCAGTAAAGACCTTCTGTGCTAAAGGTTGTGCACCACCGATTTAGGGCATCACCTCTCTGTCATGCTTCTACTTTGGTCTCATTATTTTACAGTTTCCTGTGCTACATTATTGAATGCTCTCCTCCCATGTCCACTCTTATTCCTACCTGGCCAGTTGAGCACTCCATTTTCTTACCATCTGACACCAGACCATGCACAAGAATTTTGCACCTTGATGCATAATCACTTCGTGATTTGGGTGAGTCCAATCCAATCTCAGCCTATGCAGAATGCCACTTCTCTCTCTCCTTCTTGCTCCTGTAATCATTCAAAACTATTGCTACTCCAATGCAAATTCTTTCCAGAAGCACTCTCCTGCTTCCAGGTCTCGGCTTCCTGAAACTCATGCCTTCTCCTGGTAAAGCACAGCTTGGGGCCCTTCTTACAGGTCTGCAGGCAAAGCAGATTAGCCTGAAGAGCTAATTCTGTGTGACCAAGTACAGGGGAACGTGCATTTCACCAGAAAACTATCCAAGCTTAATTAAAAAGCATCCAGGCAATGCCGTGGAACATTCACGAGTTATTTTTTCTGAATTCTCCCACAACTTAGATGATCCAAAACTGGATTTCCCAAATTCTGTGCAGACATGATTATGGAATATACTTGTTTTGATTGGGGTTTAAGTCCCTGCTTTTCAGCGACTTTTCATTTTTCCTTCATTCAAGGTTGAAATTTGCTGTGAGAATTCCTTTAGCCCCCTGTAGAATTGTTCAGGGTGTTCCCCAAAGAGGGAGTCAAAAAGAATTGGGGATTCATCACGCACAAGCTGATATTTACAGTAACACCACTCCCAGTACATGTTTGCTGGAAATAGCTTGATATTTCTTCACTTTCTTTTAATATTTGTAGGATTAATAACAAATTCAGGCCCTGATCCCACAGTATTTAACATCTGAGCAAAATGCTTCTTGCTCACGTCCACAGGGCTGTGGTTTGGCACAACAAACATGCTGCATGTTACAAGAAACCTTAGCAATGGCAGCAATAAAAGGCAATTTCTCCCTTACCTCTTTTTGTGCTTCCCTTCTTTTCTTATTGTGAAGAGGCTTGGAACAATATGGCAACCATTACAAAGGGGAATAAAGAAAACACTCGCAGGTGATTGCTCAAAGTGAGTCCATAAACTCCACGATTACCTTGCTACTACGATGTTCAGTTTTAGGACAACTTGAAGCTACATGAAGGTAGGTGACAAAAAATACCTGCATATGACAACTGTGGTGCTCCGAAACCCTGCAGGCACCTCAGATACTACCAGCAAATGCTACAGCAGAGGCAAGGAATCCCTTTGTATGCCTTCAGACAGCAATACAAAACCATGTCTTCTCCTTTCATCACAGTGGTGTCTTCACTCCTGTGAATTCTATTTGCTGCTTTCCAGTTGACCTGCACAACACTCTGAGGTTGATTGCTACAAGAAAACTATAGCCAGAATAACAAATATGAAGCATCTCTCCTGCCAAATGGTAAGGAGTTCCAGATCATACACTAAATTCCTCCATGACCAGCCAAGGTAACCATATTTCACAATACATTAAATGCATTAAGGGTCCCAAGCAAACAACGCTCAGGCACAAAACTCAAGAGCCAGAGATGGCTTGAACAAACTTGCAGCTCCTTCAGAGGCAGAACTGCCTTTTCAGCAAAGATATCCTAAGGCGACTCTATTCTTCTGCCCCTATTCTCTGCCATACTTCAAGAAAGGACAGCTGGTGTAAAGAAGCAGTGACAAAACTGTGAGTCAGACAGAGGTAAAAAGGTTAGTGTCCAGGAGCCAGAAACCACAAGGATAGGCATCCTAGACATGTTTTTTAAAATGCTTTCTTTCTCTCCCCTTCTTCTCTTCCTGAAAGACTAAATGCAAAATGAAATCATCTTACAGAAGGACAGCCGCTTCCCCCCTGTGCTCAATCATTCCAGTCACACTATGTTGTCCAGNTGGTGAAATTGCCTCCTCTCTGTTTTTATTCACCTGGGTTTGCCAAAACGTATTTAGCACTAAGGAAAGGAAGGGAAAGGGGAGAGGGAAGCACACAAATGCTGAACTCACCTTCCATTTCCCATCCAGATAAATGTCGACATTCCCCATTTAAGTCAGAATGAAAACCACCATTGCTGCCAAGCCCTCCTGGCATCTCACCACTTTATTTGTTCCCATTTGTATCTAATGCTTTTGTCAACAGTTCAACAAAAGTCAAAGCAAACAACACACTACAAACACTGGGGGTAACAGCAACAAGCATGAATCCTTCACAATTATCCAGCCCAGCTGCTCAGTGCCTGTCCAGGCTGCTTTCATTTACAACAGTGTCAACAAAAGGCTGAAACCCAATAACTAGGTGGGTCAATACTACCACTGTAAACCCTCCGGAGAAGGAAATGCTGTTTCTCCTGCTTAACTGCTTCAGCAAACATGCAGAATAATTCAGTTAGATAGACAAGTGCTTCCCTAATCATTTGTTGTGTGAATTATTCAAGGCTTTCCCTGTAAACTACTAAACGATGGCTCTTTAAATATTTCTGAGGAGCCACCAGATGTCCGACAGGAGGAAAGGAAACATTAGGCAAATTCTGACACAACAGAAGACAATGGTAACCTATGATCTTGGAAAGCATTAACATTTGGAGGATTAACACCTTCCTACACCTTACTTCTGGTGTCACTATATAAAGAGCAAACAGCTTTTAACACACAAGCGCGAGGCACGCCTCAGTCTACTAGCTGCCTGATCTTTGATACGGCATAATCAAGGCTGCTGCCTACGATTTTTCTTCCTCTTTTCTCATGTGAGCTGTAAAGGAGTTGTCTCCAGAGAATATGTAAAATGTGGATAAAATAAGCACAGTAGTTAGTCAGGTGGATGCAGAGAGGAAACATGCATTTATTCCCACATCTCTCTCTTCCTCTGCTCCCCCCCAAGCTCATTTGATCTCTTCTTAATCACCCACCTTAGCGTTTCTTGCTCTGCAGCCACAAGGCGAACGTTCACGTGCTTTTCTCCAGAGGTTTCACAAGGGTTCATGTTTACACTTTCAAAGAGCAGCGCAAACTAGTCATACAGCATAGAACCAAGTGCTAAGCATTACATCTTTAAATTCAATTGCCTCTTTTAGTGTGGGAAACAGCC
>VYXH01009545.1:61190-77368 GCA_013397275.1 Burhinus bistriatus
GCTTTGTGTTCTAAAAATCTGTTAAAAACCACAGGGCTTGAACGACGTGCTACAAGTCTAGCCATGAAAAGGTTATTAGGAAAAAAAGCATTACCAAAAAATCAGCTCCATAAGATAGACCAAGATAACAAACAGGACCCTGCTAATTAATATTTGTTCTGCTTCAGCAGACAGTTACTGGATGAGACTGCAACAAACAAGCATGTCTCACCCAATCACATCATTAATCCATTCACGTTCACCACCTGAGGACCAGCTATGCCCCACAGATATTTATTCATCTGTTCCACAAACAAACAATTACAACACATTTTCTGGAATTAGGGCACCTGTTACATTCGGCACAGCTTACACGCCTAGAGGCAGATATCAATTAATACTGAAAAAATTGCTGTATCGCAAGCCAACAGAAGTTCTTCATTATATTTTGATAACGCTACCCCCAAAACGATCAAAACCACAACTCTTGCGGAACAAAGTTTAGTTCAAATATGCTCAGCTTAAAACTACCACTTCATCATTATGGAAAGCAAAATACATGCAATACCTCATTTCCAAATGGAGAAAGCCACAACCAGAATCCATGACACCAGCGTGAAACCGTTGGATTTTAACAAGCCTGTTAAGTGCTTCTCAGCTGAATAGTATTAAAGTGGCAAAATAACAAAATGATCAGGAAATGAATTCTGTAAATTTCTTCAGGTGTGTAACAGATAACTACACTTCTTTGGCTCGTTAAATACATATCGAATGCAAAGACATTTGGTGCAACACTTGTGCCACTAGACGAAGTCTCATTTAAAAGAAACCTCACAATTAAGACAAAGTCCACAGCAGTACCTCACAGCAGTTTATGTGATGCTCCTCTACCAGCAGAAGAACTAAATCTGAGCAATGTACACCTACTAGTATACAAAAGTCTTATAATATATGTTGGGCATTTTGATTTTAAACTGCCTTGTTCTTCCCAGAAGCATTACACTCATACAACTTTTTTTTAAAGTATCAAACTACAACTGCAGGAGTAAGCAGCTTACTCTTACTTACATACTAAATGAACAGAGGTCTAAACACTTAACGGTGGCTAACAGCTCGAGAAGCTAAATTGAGAAGCACTGAAGCACCTGCCACCACAAATGTAAACGGAAAGTGGGAATCTCACCCATCCACTTTCCCTGTTAGCTGCCACACGTGTTATTATTAGCCTTCACACAGATTAAGGCAAAAGTAAGCTTATTGCTAAACCCACTTGAATTTGCCCTGACAGATTTCTCCTAGTTCACTAGCATGTTGGACAAATTCACCCCAAACCTGCATTTGATGTATTATTTCAGATCCTCTCATTTTAAAACTCTTTTTTTTTCCAGAGCTTTTTTATTCCTGCCACAAGACCACAGCTTTTAATTATTGGCACTTGTTGCTGCTGAAAAAGTAACCCCCAGCATCAAAATGAACAGTCTCNTAAGAAGTTTTACTGTTTTGAAAAGGGGACACACCAAGTCCTCTGTGAAAAGCTGCTCGGTTAACTGCAAAGCTGTTTGTCTTCCTGTCTAAACACATTATATTCCCCCAGAGCCCTTAAGCCAGGGCTGCGCTTTGAGCACAGCCCTGGCGCTTGCCACCCTCCCCTTCCTTTTGTCCGCTCTGCAGCCTTGCCGCTGCACAAAGAGCGCTCCCGTGACCCAGTTTACCACGTCCAGAGTTTTCCCACACTTCGAACTTTGCAGAGGATTCGGAGGACTGAATCCAACACAAAATCAAAGAGCTCCCAAAGCCACACTTCTCCACAGAGCCTGCTGTGCTGATGCTGATCTATTATTTAGGAATAGCTCCTGGACAATCTCATGTTATCTGGAAGGCAACTACTCGGTTTCAGCAGTGAACTGCTCGCTCTGGGAAGATGCTGGGATGGGTGTGAGCCTGGTCGGGCTTACCAGGCAGGAAACGTCACCTTTAGAAGAGTGACAGAAACTGCCTTTTCCCTGGCCTGAACCAGGAAGAGGGTCAGGACCTGCTAGCACAGCTAGAGAGAGCAAGTTTCACAAAGACAATGGCCCAGCAAATCCAAAGCTCTGGAAGTGGTGGCAAGAAAACAGGACACTTCAGCCGAACTCCTTTCTTTGTACAAATGGGTAGGGTACGTTCATTATCTGAATCGTACACTAAAGTGTAAATTTACACTTTATGAGCTATTCTAAAATCTGCCCTGCTTAATAATCTGTATCAGCAAGAAAACACTTTAAAGTGTCTCTCACAATTAAACCCAGGCACAACCTTGTATAAATCAAAATTTTGCTACCATATCAAAACGTTACACTGGGGCTGTATAACATTGCCCATATCCTCATTACATGCTACACTAATTACTACCAGCAGATTCAGAATTTTCTGCACATTAGAGGCTTTTAGAGGAGCTATAAAAAATTTCAGGCACCATTAATTTAAATTTGTATTGAAATTTCCTTTTGACAGATGGCCAAAAATTACTTACTATTTAGAGTACCAGAGCTGCCTGTTTGCACATTAGAAGAGGAAAGGGAAAAATTAAAAGCAAGAAGGAAATTTATGTCACGTTCATTACCTGTTAAATGTTAAGGAGCATTATCCTGCATGAATAAATTATTTCATACAAGCACACAGACTCCAGCTGCTCGCAACTGGCACGTTCTGGCTGACAAAAACCACCTCAAGTCACACAGCAGACAATCATAAAAAGCCTCTCTTAACCAGGAACCACTTAAGGGAGGACAGATCAATCGAACAAGCGACTAACTGCTATTCTGGGCATCACTGAAAGCATTTAAGGAAATTAGCAAACTATTTCACCTTGCAAAGCTGGCAGCAAGCCCCATAATGCTGACACACAAGCCAACTCACAACCTGAACACCGTGCAAGACAAACATCTACTTATCATTTCAAAGTAAATTGGCATGAAGTAGCAACGCCCTCCTCTCCCTCTCAAAGCTGTATGAATAACAGTGCCTTTGAATCATTCCCCGACAAAATCAGCCTTTTTGGTATAAACACTCCCCGTAACACCCATGCCAGCACAGACACCTCAACATCCCACAGACATTACAGAAACACGACTAGCTATTTTGTTTAAAAACAGCGATTGGCATATGCTAGCAGTTCTCCTCATTCACTTTCCTGAGTGAAATGCTCGTGGTTCCAACTGCACAGGTATGCAAAATCACTAAAGAAACCAGGTGGGTTGGTATTCCCACATTTAGGTACCTACCCTACTTGTACTTGTTTGTTTGGGTGCAGAAAAAAAGAAAATGCACTAAACCCATCTGTTCACAGCGAACAGGGGGTGTTCTAGGGAAATCACCATTAATCTGCGCCCAGCCTCACTGCAGGAAGGAATAATCCCAGTTTCTAGCCCTCATGACAAGGAAGCTGAAGCGAAATCCGACGCGCTGTTGTCCCGTGTCGGCAGATAGACAGCTTCAGTGCCTTTGCTGCTCACAGTAAAAACTGACAGTTCCTGTCAGCTCCTGATTGTTATGCAGAGCCATGTGGGTAACAGCAAAACTGACAACCATTGACTCAGTTGCACTCAGCTGGGATGTGGCAGAGTTGCCAGTGGCAGCCTGGCTCCGCTGGGGAAGGCTGCAGGACACGTCCCCACCTGGTGCTGCCGGAGAAGCAAAGGCGCAGCCCCTCGCATGGCAGCCCCAGCCAGAGACGTCTCTGGTGGGAGCAAAACCTGTGCCCGGCACCATGCTCCTCCCAACACTGTCTAGGGCACACCAGTAACATCTGCCTGGCAAGCTCCTGGTAATCTTATCTGATGGACACAAGACCTGTGCTATGAACACCTCTTCTGCCATTTGGCCAATGCCAATAATAAATTACATCTTCCTAAAAAAAGTGCCACTAAGAACTTCACAAATTGGTTGTAAGTGCTCAATAAGGTGGGTATAGGTCTTGCCCTTTGTAAGGGAAGCGTATCTTTCGTTTCACGCTCACCATCACCTAAAAAGGCTTACTCTTATGATCCTGAAATTTGTGCAAGCCACTCAGGCTCTACTCTGTAACTCCATCCAGCTACCCGGAGCCAGGCAGGTAACTGCATAGCTGGCAACAACTAGGTCTGCTGCAAGTTGGTAAACAGCCAGCGGCAGTGAGGAGTGCAGACTGATGCAGGAGAAGGCAGGACCAAGATGCACCTCCCCACTTGCAGCATTAAAACCCCAGGAGCCTCTGACAGACTCTGGTGGCTATCCAGTATGGACAAGCATCCAGGCACATACGCTGAAACGTAGTCGTATGCATCATCGAATGCTCAAAATTACACGAGCCACAAGGTGTGTATTACATCTACTTATAAACACTACCATGCATGGGATGGCACACACACGTACGCTGCAGGGTCAATCAGAGCCTCAAAATTAACTTTTGGAAAAGGAAAGCAGGATCCTCAGTGCGAGTACCACCTTCATTGGGGTTGAGAACGGCAGCTCACTCCTCTCCAGCTGCTTCGGTAAGGACACCAGGCAGCACCCCACCTCTCCCCTGAGAGCAACTGAGCTCTCCTTCCATAACTGCATTATTAGGATGTATCAGAATTACAGTTTACAGCCTCCAAATGACTTAAAAATACTGGCTAATTCTTTCTGTCTCATAAGCTCGAGCAGAGACCCTGGGCAGCCCTTTCCTTACAGCCAGGAACAGCCTCAATGCTGTTCCACCAAACCCACCCGACAGCATGTCACCTGCAATCCTAGCTGCCCCACTACTATCCACTTTCTAAGTGTGATACACACACAGTCTACGCAGGGCTCTGCTCATCAATGCGAGCTTCACAACCCGGTTTCACTTTGCGACTCTTTCTACCGCTTTGGGCCATACTTCAGAAAAACGCAGTGTGCAGCTTTTTCAAGCCACCCCTTACATCTGCGAAATGGAGTCCTACCTTGATGGAGTCTCTGTCTGCGTGCAGAGCAGCCCCCGTGCGCAAGGAGAGGAGGCGGTGGCAGGGGATGGGGAGGTGGGGGGAGAGAGAAAGACAAAAGCACTAGTTAGTTTACATAAAATTATACATTTATCATACTCGGAAGAAAGAATCTTGATGTCTGTTAAATAATAAATTTCACAGATGTTAACTTTTCTGTACAGTTAATTATTAATACTGTACAGCCAGATTTATAAAACTAGGTTTCTAGCATTTGAACACAGTTTCTGGCTACCACTAGGTAACAAATACTGAAGCAATTAGCTAGGAATTCTTTTGGAAATTCCTTTTTTTTTTTTTTTTTTTTTTTTTTTTTTTTTTAAGAGTAGAGTTTAAAAAAAATGAAAGATGAAAAAAGAAACGAATGAAGCCACACATTCATCTGGCAGCACCTACCTCTTTGGTGATCGTTATCATGGTGCTTCTTCTCGTCTTTAATTGGGAGGTGGGACTGCCCCCCCAGTGCACTGGACAGTGCCAGGAGACCAGCACTGCTGCCAATGGGAGGGATGGCTGGAGGCTGCAAGCCCGAGGGGTGTGGAGTGAGTGGCACCGGAAGACCATGTCCATGTGACAAATGCTGGGCCTGGAGTTGTTGCTGCTGTGAAAAACGAAACACAGATATTGAATTTGTTCGGGGTGCAGGGGGTTGTCCGACTGATCCTGTACATCAAATGTGATTGATCAGATCAACCAATGCATCTGATCGATCCAGATATCAAGTCTCACAATGTCCTGGTCTTTTAAAAATGTCCGTATGTTTGGACACAACACAATCGGTAAACTTCAGGCTGAATTAAAAGACCAATAAAAAAAATTGAAAAAAAAAAAATAAAGGAAAGGAGTTTTACAGTTTCGGTGAAATTTTTATTTCTCTGACAGTGGTATTACATTTTTCTCTTCCTAGCAGAAACGCACTACGTACACGTCTAATCAAAACATATGTAACTATAAAAGCAGTTATATAATGCAAAAAAAAAAAAAAATATGAAAATTGAGAAAATTAGTGTTAAACAGTTCTCCCAGCGCTACTGCACAGCATGCAGTGAGAGTTAATTTGAAAGAGAAAACCTGAATTAACAATCCAGAAAAGGAAACTGGTTGCAGCCACCGTTTTAAGCCCTTTAAGTGTCCTCAGCGGTACTTGAGCAAATTACTAAAGAAAATCTAATGTAGCAAGGCTTGGGTCCTCCTGTAGGCTTGCTCAATAATGCTGAAATAATTGGGCACTCTGTGCACGTTTAGTGATGCTCGAATGAAAAGCTAGAGGCCTGCCCTTGTACTCTTCTCTAGCTGCTGACTCTGTGTTGTGACAGGTTTATTTGAGTGGGACTGTGATGCATGCACCAGTAACTGCGCTGACAAGAGTTTAAAGTCATTTTTACCAGTACACTGGCAACACATAGAGAAAGCCCTTGAGAGGTTCAAATTGGAGTGCTTGACCTCAACCAGGGCTGCATCAAGCTCTGTGCTACACCATACCCCACTATTGTGGGGTAGATAGATCGTGTGTAGCTACTCAATGGGAAGGCAGCGGGGAAAAAAAAAAAAACAAACCAACAAAACAAACAGGTGAAAAAGTTACGTTAAATATATCCCAAGAGAGATCTGTTCAAGTCTAAGGCTTGCCCACTAACCGTCCAACTAATTTCTGTTCATACAGTAACTAGATTAACTCTGAAATTTTCTTTTCATTTTCAGGCAGTCACTGCTCAGGACTCGGGGTAAATTGAATCAGGAGTACTCTAGGATTGTTTCCCCCTGCACGTCTGTATACAGGACTTTGGAAGAAGAAGAAAGAAAAACTTAAGTTGCTCGGCATGAAAACATTCCATTTTAAATTCCTAATCGCAAAGATTCAAGTCCTACTTTTGTTTGTTTTTCATTTGAAACTAAATTCACTTCCCACCTCGCAACCCAGCCCTTTAATCAATCAGGAGACAATATGCTGTTCACTTGATGTTTCCCTCCCCTCTCTAGCATGAATCTTTACATAAGGGTGAGCTGAAAGTAAAAGACTGCAAGTCACATACAGCACGGTAGGTAACTCGTGCAGCACACTGCACGCACGCCTCCCTCAATACCCACCCTGTGAAAGCACAGATCCTTCTCTTACTCTCGGAAATACAACCCAGGCAGTGGAATCAGACTGGCAGTGGCACGCACATGTCGTCCAACCCAGATCAGTGCCAGGGAAAGCAGAGAAACAATCCAAATGGAAGGTGAGGAAAAAAAAAAAAAAAAAAAAAAAAAAAAAAAAAAAAAAAAAAAAAAAAAAAAAGAAAAAAAGAGGGTTGGGAAGCACAGAAAAAAAGAAAACCAGAAAGAAGAGTCTTCCAGGTGGAAGAGGGAAGGCTCAGTCCTTTCCCTGCTTGCAAACCCATGTCATTCCAGCAAGTGCTCCTTCTTAGAGAAAGTATCAAACACATTTTGCTTGTTTGATGCTCTTACGGAAGGATGCTTCGTTTCTCAGAATTTTAAATTAACTACAACGAAACGAAGCAAGAGCCAACAGTGTATTGTTTAGCGTCAGGGTTTGAATGGGGCTGCCTTACAGCAAGGGAACACTCTGGTATGCCTGACTTGGAGTGGAGGAGGAGAGTGAGAGAAAGAAAAGGAATGGACAAAATAACCTGTGTTCTGGAGTCTCATTTTAAACAAGGAATTTCCTGTTCCTGTTTGAGAACATGCTATAAACCACTGCAAGATGTCTGGCTGAATCTGCCGGTGGCTTGAAGCAAAGGCTCTGAGAAGAGCCAGCTAGTATCAGCAAGGACAGAGACTTCGCCTTGTTAACTATTTCACTGCCAACCACAGTATACCAGGTAAGGTACACTCATTGCACAGTACTGTACAGATCTGCCTACTGACCTACCCAATTTGCATTAAATTACTTCCTGTATGGATATAGGATGGTTTCCGAAGAGCTTGAAGTAAAGTGCACTGCAAATTCAATCCCCTTTTTTATTGCTCTTTCTTGGGAGCTCCTCTACATAGCTCAGCAAGACAGCACCTTAGATGAACCAAACACCGTTAATGCCTCCCAGACATAATATGGGCATTAAGAGTAGTATGGGTAATGACACCTCAGCATCTGGCGGCTTGAGATCACCCTGAACAGCATGGCTGGCCCAGTCCCTCTGGGCCAAGAGCTGACACGTTTTCACTGCAAGTTGAATTGCAGAGAACTCTGAAATAACTGGAGAGAGTAGGAAACAATCCCCAAACCCACAGCCTTCCTGCCATGGAGAACTTTCCAGAAGAGATCAAGCTCTTCCATGGAAAATGATGTGAACATGAAAACTGGAAAGAACACGGCCCCCACAGTCACAAAAGTGCCATTCGGTGATACAGGAGAAATTTGGTGCTGTTCAGTCACATTGCAAAGGCACAAAGAAAACACTTTGGTATGAACACCAGACTGTTAAATAAATCTAACACCCAAAATTCCAGTATAGCCCCACATGCCTGTGCCACACAGACACAGACAACGTTACGTTTGTTGTTAGACTGGGGTGGGACGACAAGTTCAATTACAGGAGGAGGATCCTGGACTACGATTGCATTGGTACAGGAAAGGACTATGAACTCCTCCAACACGATGAGCAACATTGTATGGCAAAAGTGAGGCACTGGTGTGAAAACAGAAATTACAAGAATTCAAGTGAAACACTCGACAGGCAATTGCTCTCAGAATATAAAATAGCAAAAGGAAAAAAAGGATATGATCACGTAATTAGGTGCTGTTTGCTAATAGGCATACTCAAGAAGGTAAAGACAAAGTGACAGCGCATCTCTAACTGCCATTTTCAGACCTTTGAAGTCTATTACTGTATTAAAATGCCCATGACATTCACAGCTTGGTTTTGCTTTTCCACTGCCCATGAGTGCCACTGGCGAGCATCAGATTCTTGGGTGGCCTGTACACAGCTGCTTGGTTACAGGGAAAGTTATAAAAACATGGGCAATCCCTAACCCACCAGGCATCAGATTAGTGCTACGAAGTAGTAAAAAAAGGTGCTCTCCTCTAGTCATCAAAATGCCAAAGATACGTAGGAGTAAGACAACTGACAGATATTCTCCCCACACAGAAATACTCCACTATGGAAGAAGTTTACATTTGTTTCTGCTTGTACCATGAATTTAGATCATAAAATCTGACACAATTTAAAAACTTGCGAGGAAAGCCTGAAAATGAGCCAACTGAGCAACCACATAATTTTTTTGATGTTGCTGTAATGCTTTCACTTCCTACTCCTCCATCTTCTCTTTAATTTGTTATCCTTAGTCATGTTATTTATGAACTCTTACCATGTGGTTAACTTTAGACAATCCCATAACAGTTGACTACAGCATGCATAAAGTCAAGCATACATTTTCAGCATCAATGCATGACAGGTGAAAACTTGCAAAGGCTCTATTATGCTGTAAATTTTCCAGAACTATTTAAAAATAAAACCATCAACAGTTAGCTACCAAGAAATATGCCCTACAGAATTGCAAAATAGATTGCAGTGTTTTTAAGAAACATCCAACACACAAAAATACAAGAACAAGGGTAAACCCAGCAATCAGAAAGAAGCCAAAAAAGAAGACTGAGTTCTTTTTGGTAATAAGTTTAGGAAGATGATCATTTAAATTAGCTCAGTAGTGAAAACTGAAGTAAATTTTTCAAGACAGGAACACATGTCAAATAAAGACAACATCTGGTTGCTACTTGTTTGGTTTTTTATTAGTTTTCTGTATATTCTTCTAGGCAGTCTACAGTAAGGAGTAAAAGAACTCCAAAGCCACATCCAAACAAATGGGTAAAAAGGCTTTGCAAAAGGTTCTTATCTGAGTATCAGTAATTTTTACAATTGCAATTCTAAATATTGATGCTTAGCTTGATTCTTTTCCCAACACATCTTAAGAGATCAAATTTAAAGTAAAATGTGATCATAAACCCACTAACAAATTCGCTTCTAATGCTCCCTTGTTATAGTCAGCACATTCAAAGCCTATATTCCTGGAAAAGGTTCAAGTTTTTACTGGATAGTTTCCAAGCAGCTCTGTGTCGCAGTAATCTACCACTTTTCCTCTTACAAACCCTGAAAGCTCACAGCCATTATCCAAACAATCTGAACATAGTCCTCTAACCTGAAGACATTTCTAACATTAATAAACTAATGTCTCAAAAAGACATTTTATATCTATACACATGCGCACAGTACTCATATCTGCAATACAGCTGGGAGGGTACCTAAAAAAATCTGGATAAAATAGCTTCATTGTTTGTCTGAAATTTGTTAGAGGAAGTGATTGATTGCTCAGAGTGAATCATTAGTAAGATAGCATACAGATAAAGCAGTAAGCAAGATGAAGAGGAAATAAAGACATAAAAACAATGGCTCGAGAGTACATAATATCAATGTCAATGGTTTAAAGACCAGCAAGAAAAGGAAGTCCGTTGGCACACACAGTTATGAGTGTGCTTAGGATGACATGAATTTTTATCTATCATGCCTGTTCGCACCCCTGACATGATGTGCACTGTTGGTACTTCCTTTGTACAGTTCTCTCTCTGCTGGCATACCATTACAAAAGAGGTTTCTGATGTTAAGATACAACACAGCAAAACATCCTACAAAGAGTCACGCAGCAGTTCCTCTAGTGGGAATAGTCCTGGAGCTGTATGCATATATATCATATGATTGGTTTATCATAAAGAGACTGTGGTACAGATGTAGGGTAGAGCAACCTACTATCCTTACTCTTTTAAGGGAGAGAGATCATTTTGCAGAGGAACGTGTCCCAGTTGAAAAGAAAGGTATCAGACATTGGTGGGAACTCTAAACACTCATGTGCAGCTGATCTACTGGAAAATACAGACATTGTTTCTGTTCACAAAGGGAAATTAATGCAGAGGTTAGACAAAATCTAGGAGAAAGAATGAAGAACAATAAAACTGGAGAGAGAGTAAGAAGGACACTAATAATAATAATAGTAATAATAATAAAAACTATTAAAAAGGGGGGGGGGGCAAGTGGCAAGCTTCTTACTCTTTGAGAATCTGTAATTTCTGCCTTTGAGGATGCTGATTCTACAGAAGGAAAGCAAGCTCCACTGAGAAAACTATGGGGGGAAGGAAAAAATCAATAGCTGTCATAAATCAGAAAGGGAGCATTTAGAACTTCTACATAAATAACAAAGAAACTATCAGAATCATATCTCTACAAATTGCCTCAAAGGTCTTTTAAGTGATCTAGGAACAAAAAGTCATCTCCCGAATCATATTGTGGGATGAAAGGCAATATATGCAGAGCACATTTCCGTTCTTAATCATATATATAGGAATATCTGTCAGGATACATGTTTCACCATTTATCCTCCCTTCCCCCCTTATGACTATTTTTCACTCAGTGAAACAGCATAGACAAGAGGACAAAAGTAACAAAAACTTAATACAACCTACTAGCAAATAAAGGATTTGTGGTAAAAAAAAAGACCAGCATTTTAATAAAGGAAAAACCTAGTCCCCTGCACCCAGAATCTTGGAGTTCAGTAGTTCCTCCTTCTGCTTGCAGGACTCCTCTCCATCTCAATTTCACACTGGGGGCAGAGGGAAGAAGAATTAGGCTTTTTCAAATTACTTTCTACTATTATTTAATAAAGGGTAGAAATTCTTGAATAAATCATGCCACTTCAGCTCTCTTCTCCTTCCTTCTCCCCCATCAGTTGCTACCTAAGGAAAAGAAAATCCACATCTCCTGCAAGAGAAGGCAGAAAGCACCAAATGCAAGTAAGCTCAAGTCTTGCCATACAGAGCACGAGTGGTGTGAAATGCTCCACACATACCAAACCTCCACTTCAAAACCTTTTCACAAAGACCAATGCAGAGAAAAGAGTAATGATGGCAGTGTGTCTTCTGTTACAGATGAACAGATGGCAAAAATCAGCTCCGGATAGGTAGGTGCACTCTGGTTCAAGTACCTTATTTACCAAGTGCTCCACTCATGTCCTACCCACGGACACTGGGAAGGTATTTTCCCTTCTCTCGACTGACAGTAGGAAAACACTGTCCCTGTTGTGACCTTTTGAAAGTTTAGAACTAGAAAATGAGAGCAATGCCTATGTTTCTTCCCAGCAGAGTCCTAAATAACCTTCTTCTAGGGTGCTCACATGAAAAATGTTTCTGAAACCCTGGGCTACATAAACATGACTGAAAAGTGAAAAAAGTACCATCTGAGATGTATTATGAATCAAACAATAAAAGCTAGAAGAAAAGTTAAGTAATGCCACTGGTCACTGAGAGACCTGAGTTGCTAAATCTATAAGCAATTCTGTCACCAAAGCTTTTAATGTGGCAACTATAATTCACTTCTAAGCTTCTTCACAAGGTATAGTCTAAAAGCCCTGTAGTCTTAGCATAAAAGATGCATGTTATGCATCTCTCACATGCATTTCTTTAAGGCATCTTTTAAAGTCAATCCTTAGCAAGCCAAATCTCTAGACAGGAATTACTGAGAAGCACAGGCTCCATAACTCTGTAACTGTTGACACTATGTCTCATCATGCTTCCAACACAAATGCACAAGGTGTTGCATTTCAGCAAATTGTCTTTGCTTGGGATAAAAACCAGAGTTTATTGGATTGATCCATTCTTTCCAACCCATTCTGCATCTATAAAGGCTGCCATTCCTGGTGCAGCTCTGGTGCTGTGCAGAGCACTGCAACGCCTGCTCTTCGCAGTGGTGAGCAGCCTCTTCCCACAGGTCAAGAGCAGGTGTTAGGACATGTGGATACCATTCTCTCTCTCCAAGCAGATTTCATTGAGAGATGCGGTGTTCTGTCTCTTTAACGCTATGCACATTACTCAACTGACACTTAAAGTGATTTCTTTCACTTTAGTGCAGTTTCGCAGTCACAGCAGCTTTGATAAAAGAAGATCTTGACAAGGATCAAATCACCAGGACTTAAGTCGCGGCTCCAAGACTGCAGGAGGACCACTTATTCTCTTTGCCTCAGCCTCTTCCAACAGTAGAACAGGGAAAGCAGTACTCCCTTGTTTCAGAAACATTACTGGAGTAAGTTTATCAATGCCTGTGATGCATTCATATACTAAGGAAGCGTCTGTGAAAAGCTCACCAACCAATAAGCCAGGAACTGTCCCACTAACGGAAGTCAAATACAAGACAACTTAAAGATTCCAGACCTTTTAAGTTTCCTCTTCATGGATGAACTTAACGTTCGGAAACACTTCCCTTATGCAGTACTTCAGTGTCCATTCCAGTTAGGCAATAAAGCCCTCGCTTTAGCCTACATTTAAGGTTGAAGACACCCACATTCCTGAAGAAAAGCAAACACTTAACTGATCCACTGTATGGAGTCCTGGTCCTCTGTGGTTGGGAAGAAGTCTAGATAACAAATACACAGCCCTGTTTAGGGGATATATCAGAACTCTGTAGTATGAAACCGTGACAAAACAATAACTGTCTTTAGGCTATAGTGTACAGTAAGGGTCCATACTTAAATGGGCTGCATCTCCACTGAATACATAAACATTTCTGCTTTTGCGATGAAGCATTTTTGGGAAACCCCTGCCATCACAATACTTCAAAACCAAACAGATCCTTTACAGGCTTTTTCTTCTTTTCCGAAGCACCAGTCTAAGGCCATCACTGAAGGTAATATATAGCACATAATGGACCAAGAGTCTGACAGAGTATGGCAAATCTATATTTGGTTGGAGGCAGCTTCCATACACTGGAGTACAGACCACCTTGGCAAGAGTGTTTTCTCCTTTCTATTGCATGTGAAGTGAGAGCATATAAAAATAAGTAATAAATAAAATATTGCATATGTTCATGCTGTAGAACATGAAGAAAATTCTCCATAGAACTTAGAACTCCTCATATCTGCATTGATTAATCCTAATTTAAAAAAAGATACAGTGGTCACATAGTTTTGGTGCCAGGGTTTGGAAAACCTTGAGAAACATGGAGGCAGAAGTCAGCTCTCCTGCCTGATCAGCTGGAGTGTGTGAGCCATAACACTCATGTCATACGCACTTATTTAAGCATAACGAGCACGGCCTCTGGCATCAGCATATTGGCAGCGAGATGTAGTAAGTGGTCTGCACTTCACACTGCAATGTTAATGACTGCTCATATAGTGATAGACCAATATAAATACAGTAGCTACCACAGCTACTGAAAATAGGAGGAAGAGAGGAAAAACTGGCAGCCCATTCCAAGTGTAGCAACAGTACTTAAAATCCACCCTCGGCATGTTTTTTTTCAGTAAATATGTAACCTGGAATTATTTACCTTCTAATTAATTCTTTCAAAAATCCCTAAAAAAATCCTGTGCCTCATTTCCAGCTTCTTTAGATCAGGATAATGCTGCATATGGGAGAGATTTATTCAAATGAGGCCTCACCTGCAAGGCACCCTCTGAAGCTGGCATCTGGGAATAAGGGGAAAAGAAGAAAAATCCCTACAAAGCACCTCTTTCTTCCAAAAAAACAAGGTGTCTTTAACCTGGTGAGACTTCAGATAAAGAATTCAAAACCAAAAGTGCTCACCCAACAGCCTTCTATATCTACAATTCCTTCTACAATTCCATTTCAGGTACTAGGCAGCGTCAAAAAATTTGTAGGACCACATAATCACACATGCTCAACATACAAACAGCAAACAAGAGTAATTAAATGGGGAGGAATGAATTTCCACATTCCTTTGGGGTACACAAATAAACACAACTCAAAGCACGTATCCATTAAGTCAACCTCCTCTGCCACCTTCCCACTGTAACAACCTGCATACAACATAAAGCAGGTGGCCAACTTGTTTTTGCCGCATTTAAGCTTCAACTACTGCTTAATACGCCTTTGAACAAGCAATACAGAAGGGCCGGAGAGACAAGTGACTGTTGCCCCCGTGCTACAACACACTTGCTTGTTCTACTGCCCTTTCCCATCCTCCCCGAAACTCCAGTTTCTGAAGACACGCACTTGGCAGGAACAACTTTGCCATACAAACTGGAACCAAAACATTCCCCCTCAGCTGCACTGGTTCAACCAAAAACGCCTTGCTCCTTCCTCACAGTGCAAGCACGCATGAATAGGCAGAAACAACCCACCCTCCACGAGGAGTGGGAGATGCGTCTGTACGTTAAGCATCAATGCAAAAAAGCGCCTTGGCATTCAGCGGCAGGAGCCCTGGACCACTGGTGCCACAGCAAGGATAGCATGCACTGATGCCAAGTTTTTATTACAACTTGTGTGCATTTATCTGCACCGCACCACTTTCAAAGGTTTCCGCACCTGTGACGGCATACTGTTACTTTTTAAACAGGCAGTGTTCTCCACAGCTGTAAAATGGACTACTTGCTTGAAAGCAACCAAAAATTACACACCTTTTGAGACGGGTCAAACAAGTGCCTCAGCCTCAAACACCGGGTAGAAATTGTGACAAGCAGGAAGGAACTTTATAGTTTGATGCTTATATGTGACAACACAGGAGTCCTTTTTTCCAGTAACTGCCATTTGCTTATTTTTAAAGAAGATAATAAAAGTGACATAATAAAACAAAATGCTTAAAAATTAAACTAAAGTAATTTTTTTTTTTTGACTCAGATGTATAGAATGGTAAAGGAAAAAATAATTTAAATCATTTCCTTAGTAATACAAGTAATATTTAAATAGATTTAATAGTGCTGCTCCAAACCAATGAATTATGAGTTTAAAACCTATTAAAATGTAATGTTTTTTTCCTGAGCTGAGGGGAGAGAGATTTAAATCCACTGAATTTTAATATTTCAGCTTGAGCTGCAGGAGGTAGAGAAAGTCCAAATGAACTATTCCATCAGCACCATTCAAGCATGAACATTTTAATCAGTTTTACTTCCTTGGAGTTCTCCAACACAGTTTACGCTGTCATTCTGAAAGCACTTAACACAGAGGGTGTGAAAAACCACCAAGGCTTGTTATTGCCTTCACAATTGATGGCAAATAATTTTGCAGACTTCCTATCATTAAAATGTCACTGCTAAAAATTGAGGTTCAGCATTTCTTGTGCTAAACTGCATTTTCTTTGAACACCATCACATACCTGTTCTTAAGTTTTTGGTACATTTATCTCTCTGTGTGATAAACAGGCACACAAGCAGTAGCCTCCATTTCTGCCTTACTACCAAAATACAGTTGAAAACTGACTATTTGAAAAGGGGGGGGGG
>VYXH01009545.1:77430-88266 GCA_013397275.1 Burhinus bistriatus
ACAACAAACAAAAAACCTCTGATAAAATTCTCATACAGTTACAAGTTAATTCCCTGGTTCCCTTAATAAAACATAACCACATTCACACAGCATGTTCTGATTATATACTATACTGGATGTTAAAAAAAAAAACAAACCAAAACACAACACCCCTCCCCAACATTTTAAGAGTTAGACAACTCAATGTAATAATACAGGAAATGAAAACATCATTCGTAATTAGATCATATTACTGATTTAGGGCTACAATTTGTGTGTTGCTCCAACAGTGTGATCTTGCAGATTGTAATTTAAAAACACAGCAGCTATGACACATGACAAGATCAACTGGATATATCACGCTGCTTATCCCAATACACCCAACCTGGAAAGGAGCTCTGGATGTGCACTACAAATTGCTCCGAGCAAAAATGCTGTACCATACTATCCATGGCAAACACCAGATGCAGAGCCTCAATGCCTGCAGATTTACAGTCCTCCTGCAGTATGCTTATGAGACCTAGTTTTGGTTTAGTTTTTCTTCCTGCATTTTTCCAGAAGAAGATAGATGATATTTAACTTGTTTCAGCCTGTCAACAGTTTTAAACTGAACGTGACCTGTGAAAGAAGTCATTATAACTGTGTTTCATTCCATTAAACACAACTAGTTTATTGTCAGGAGAACAAGCATTCTCTCCGGGTTCCAGGCTCACTTCAGTATTTTGCATTTAAACTGCACGGATCAGTGATTTGGTTCATTTACCAATGAAGATAGAATAATATTGCAAAGTTAAAAGGTGCTTCATCAGATTCCATTAAATCATAACACATTCATACAAAAATATATACACGTGAAACACAAAGACAGACATGATTTGTGCACATTTGATTCTTTTCTTGTGCCATCCTCCATTCTGGTAAAATCCATTTTAAACTCAAACCCAGGGTTCCTCCATTTGAGTGAGGTAAACTGAATAGGACCCCTCAAAGTACAGGGAAATTTAAGCTACAATTGTATTTCAGAAACTCCAATACTACTTCTCTCTTTGTCCGATACACAGCTCAACGGGTAACTACAAGATGTATTTTTAAAAACTGTAGAGAGCAAATGAACTTTGGAAGCTTTTAAAATATCCCAGGGTTAAAAGAACACAAACTCTGTCAGACTTATCAAACAGCAAAATAATATAAGACAACATAATTAGAGATATAGAAAAGCCATGATTTCTAATTACATTCTTTGTTTTCTTTTTATTGGTATTCACTTTACAAAGTATGACAAGCCTTTTTCAGACTCATGCTACATTTTCAGACTTTAAGTGCAGACATAACATTATCGTGAGTATTCCTGCAACTAGAACTTCAGCTTTTTTGATAACTTGCTATCCTACTTATTCCATTTTTTTAATGAATCTCTTAATGACTGGATTAGATTACTTCTGTTTAAACCTGATGAACACAAAATTTTCAGTCCATGTTGCTCCTGTGCTCTAAAACTAAAGAGAGGGCCACACAACATTTCCTAAGTCAACATAAAACAGGAGAGTGAAAAAAGGCAGTAGAGCAAGGTAAAAATCAGTCTTGTGAGGGAGGTGACAGCTGTCCCATTTTAATGCACGAAAACAAAATTCAGACGTTATGAAAATTTGAGGCAATAGAATTTCAATTGACTTCAAAAAAGATAAATTCAGACAGCAACAAACAAAACAGAAAATTTAGTTCTGTCTGGTGGGGTAACACCAAGAGAAGTTACTGCCAGGCTCCCAGAGAAGTGTCTAGTTTGTTTGTATTTATTCTGTGTGGTTTAGTGGTTCATGAAAGCAGCATAAACTTAAATAACCAGTGCAACAGCCAATATCTGTAATATCACATGTTTTACATCAATCAACTTATTCTTCGCTGGAAAGCAAACTGCTTTTTACAGTCTCCCTCATACATACAAAGGTGAATAGCAAAAACGTACACAAGTAGACTGTGAAGTATTCATACACATGCGTGTGCATGTACACACAAACGCAAAATGGTGTGTGCACATACGCACACACACTACGTACACACATGCAGCACACACATATAAAAACCTCTTTAACAAAGAAGCCAACCTTTAGCTACTTACTTTATGCAAAGAATGTTAATAGGAGGCAATATTTTTGGTTAGGTAATGAAAACTAATTGGGAAATTATTCATCTCCCACTCTCCCCAGTGGAGCGTAGAAGACGTACAACAAATGTTATTCATGATTCTACACGACTCGCTCCAATTCACCCCCTTCTTTCTAACGGGCACTTCACAGGAAATAAAGGTTACTCTTTTCCATTTATATCTTCTAATTGACTACCAGTGTTTTCTTGTGGTCAGAGGGATACAAAATAGAGTTGGAAACAGCCTATTAAAAACAAGCTACAATCAGACCGCCGCTCTACACTACCATCAGCAATGATCAGAGAGTCCTGATTTCCTTGTTAAAAGACAGAGGCATAATTGAAGCAATATCTTCACTTCAGATTGATTATTCCGCGACCCTTATCCACATCTTCACTCAGCAATTTGAATTTTAATGAAAGTAAATGGAATAATTAGCATTTCAAAGTGTGTTTGATACACTGAATAAAAAAAAGGAAAAGACTTTTATGTATAATCTATACACAAAAGAAAAAGCATTTGGGAGGGCGCAGAAGATGGGAAGTACAGTTGTAGTGTCTTCATTAGAATAACTTAAACAACTGCTTGCACCAGCTGCATAATTATACATGTGAATAATGTGCTATTAAGCTATGACTTCTCACCTTTATTTTATGTAGTGTGAACAGCCACAGCTTTTGTTGTTATGCCTTTTCTTTCCAGTTGTAAAATGTAAACACTGTGGCTGCCCACACCCATAAAACCTCACAGGACTGCTATGCTGGGCTGATACCACTGGCAGTAAATCTTTTACAAGAGGGGCTCCACACACCCGTATCTTTAGATGACTAGGAGCAGGGTGCCTACGAGCACACTGGTGCGTTTTGCTGTCAGTTTTGGTTGTTTGTTTTTTTTTTTTTTAAAAAGTAACAGTTATTTTTTAATGTAAAAATAAAAAGTGTGGTGAATATTCAGTCTTGAACCACCACCCAGAAAACGATGTTGGCAGCAGGGATGGGAAAAACCCTCCTAAAGCACAGTGCGTCATATGAAGTCTACCTGTTATGGTGGCTGCAGAAGCAGACTGGCACGCAATATGCAAAGGAGGCAATGCTACTTAAAAAGGACAACAATAAACCAGATACTGACCCAGCTCCAGGCAATGGATACAGCACAGACATTAATTACCCTCTTTGTCTTCTCGGCACAGTGCAAGCAAAAGTTTTCATGTAGTAACCTGCTTTTATGAAGATCAAGCTACTGAACTGCCCACAACTTTTGCCCACCTGATGGAAATGAGTTCATACCCGACAGAAACAAAAAGAAAAGCTGTTTGCAAACACTATTAGAGCCAAAACGGAAAGACAACATACCCCAATGATTGCGTTCAGTTCTGCCATGGTCACTTGCTTGGCACGCTCCACAGCCTGTACCACTTGTTGCTGGTGCTAGCAATGAAGATCAGAAACAGAACAAAATTATTTATTTTATAAATTATTAAGTACAGATGCTTCCTTTTATCTTTCTTCCTTGCTTTGCAAACACATGCAGGGCTTGAAATCACTGTTCTCTAAGAGACAGTCACCTTCTGTGTTGATCTGCAAGAGTATGAGGTAAGGGCAGGATTTCTTTATGCCATTACTTGCCAGGAATTACACCTCTGCTCCCCAAAGAGCTATTTTTCAGCCTCCCTAAACAAGGAATTGTCTTTCTTTTGTTCATCAGCACAGTGTGCTCTTGAATTTGCATGCTAACTTAAAAAATACAAGCCACTTTCCTTACAGCCAAGGAAGCTTTCTGATTTTTTTTTTTTTTTTTTTAAAAAAGGCATACTAAAAAAAAAAGGTATGTATTTTCAACAAGCACACGGCATCCACATCATTGAAGGATATACAGATTCTCCTTCTAGGTACATTTCAAAGAAGCTCAACCGTAAGAAAGAAATTTAAAATGCCATTCACAATTCTGTCAAACATGTGAAGAGAACTAATTATTTCAATCCCCAACATGTAAATTTTAATAGCTTTAAAAAGTCCCTCAAAAACACATGGTCTAATTAACAACACAGTTTACAAGTTTCAGTGGTTATATTATCTCAGTTTGATTGATACCGTACTCCTGCGATAAATTCAAAATCGCTGTGTATTGAAAACTGATTGATATTTATTTGAAAACATCAACTACAAATAAAATAAGGTCCTCATCTTGCAAACAGATTCGTGCCTGTTCGGAGCTCCACCAGTGGCAAATTCTTCTGCAGAGGCAGCTTCACAGGATCAGGATTACACGCAACAAATTGGTGCAAGGAAGGGTCAGGGAGAACTGCAAGTAGGTTGTGTGTTCTGCACTGGGAGTGAGTCATCTTTGATTTACAGCCACAGGTTGAACAGAGAAAGGAGTGAGCTCTGTCTGTCTCGAGAGGTGTTGAGACCATAACGATGAAACACCAGCTCTGTATCGAAACCAATGTCTAGCTGTTCTTTGGCGCAAAGTTTAAGGAAAGGGCTGAGAGGGTCTCTTAAAGCCTCCCGTTTGCCTCCCATGGCTGTGTATATGGGCAAAGCGGAGCCAAGGTACAGCCCATGCACCAATACCTTCCGTGCATCCTCACCAGGGGCAGAAAGCTGCATAAAATAAGGTGGGGACCCAAACCCTCAAGGCTTCCTCCAACACAAAGAGTAGGTGAAGAGCATCATAAAGACTCCCCAGGCAGCACCCTGAGCCTTGCTGGGAGAGGGGGCTGTAAGAAAGGGTTCCGCTACCTGGGGGCTTGGCAGTCTCAGATATGCCATTTCTCGGTGCAACGCACAAACAAAAATGGCATTTTTCACTTATAAACTCTCTCCCGTCAAAGCTTTCAGGGTGAGGAAAAGCAAGCCTAAAAATGCAGCCATAACCATAAGAAATGCTGACCTCAACTATGAAAAATGGATAAATGCAAATAATGAAGGAGGTAATTTAGAAACACTCCTGGAAGGAAGAAAATGGTTTTAAGGTTTGTTTGTTTTTAAGCAAAGGAGAATTAAATGAAGGAAATGCCAGGAGGGCAAATAACCTACTGCTGCAAACAGAATCACAGCAGTCCCATTTAGAGTTTTGTAAAGCTACAGTGGCAACATAAACCAAATCTGTCACTTATAAGCAAACAACGTAAAGGACAAAAAGCAGGCGAAACACGAGCAAATGCGTTCTTGGCATTCAGAAAAAAAAAAAAAACCAAAAACAAAAACCAAAAAACTCACAGTGGTGTATTACCATCACAGATAACCAGTAAAAAGGAAATTGCGATACTCAAGCCTCAAGTTCCTCATGATGTATTATCATCTCCAGGTCATCACATGTTAAGGACAGGTAGAGCTTTCATTGATTATGTAGCTGAAAGCCCAGTGACACATGGCTCTGTATGGCAACGGGGTGATCATAAAAATTACAGCACCATTTTCTGGTGGAGGTCAGCCACACCAAAAATGGGTCATAGCATTTTTGATCAAGTCATCCAAAAAACCTCCCCAAAATAGCTTTTAAAAATCTTTTAAAATTATTTAAGAAAAAACAAAATCATTTACTGAGAAATTTACAGTTGTCTTTGCTTTCCTACCATTTCCTAGGCAATGCTTTTTGCACTGAGGTAAAGAAAGTGACCTAGCTCTTGATTTGTATATATGAGCATTCAGTTCCAACACCCACTTAAATCCTGTTCTAAGGGCCACGGGCAGGAGCAGGAAAAACTTCTGAGGGACCTACAGAAAACAGGCCTGAAAGCATCAAAGTTATTGTAGCAATTACTCCAATATTCATCCAGGTTTTGGAAAAATAAGCCAACTCCACAAGACTTTACAGCAAAGATACAAAGAATGGCTCTGAGGAGTATTTGGGAAAAACATTATTTTGCTCCCAGGTGCGGGGAAGAGAAGGTGGAGGGGTAGAGTACCAAAATATCACTTTAAGATTTCTGCTGGAAAGCACTGTAAGACAGAAATTCCCTAAGCATCCACACAAGGCATCTTTCATTGATTCTAATAGGTTTGGGATCAAGCCTTCACAGAGAGGATAAAACCCATGGGCCTTGTAACGCTGAACCTAAATTAGGTATGGTAGAGACAATTAAAACTCTCCTATTGCTAGCTGCTTTAACATTGATTTAATCTTCAGTGGCAGAGTATGCAAAAGACCGAAAATAGATGATCTGTAATTAGCCTCTCCATCACTTCCACCTCGCCGCGGCAACCGAGCAGCCTCCCCCTCAGTTCCCCAAAACCCCACAGAGGGGTCCTGCCCTGAGTGACCCCAGGGCTACGCTGAGTCACAGGCACAAACCCCACACTCCAGTGCATACAGGCACAGGGAGGCAGAGTCGCCCCATGGGGCGGCAGACGGCCACGTGGGCTTTGCAGAGCCCACCCACTGCCCCTGGTGTTTCTGAACCCGGGGCAGGTGGGGGGGCTCCACGTTACCGACCCCAGTAACGGGTGGAGGACTCCACACGCAGAGAAGGAGCCCAAGCAGGCACCGGGGACCCATCTGAAACCAAGGTGAGGGGCGGAGAGCCCAGGACTCTGCCCAGCCCGACGGCAGCTGGCCAGCCCAGCCGGCCTGGGTATCCAAGGATGGATGGCTCCAGTGCGTTACTGCCTGCCTGAACGCCTTCCCCCGGCCAGTGCGCCGGTAACAAGCAGCATTATGTTAAAACCAAGCAGTACATATTAGGCTGCCCATCAAGTGATCATGTAGCGATTTACAACCAAGTAAAAACAGCAACAACAAAAAAAAGGGTTACTTTTTTCCCAACCAAATATAGACACTGGGTTGCAGCTTTCACACACATTTAATGCTAGCCTTCCTCGGTGCACACAAGCAAATGACAGACCTGTTTTCTTCAGTTATGGGAAAACAGTATTTTGCATTGCATTTAACAGGCCAGAGCAATGAACTCAATACCCTGCCCCGCCTGTCACGCAGACTAGTATCGTTTCTCCTTTTTAACTTCTTCCCTGTCTCTTCTCCTCACCCCTTTTTGCGTTCTGTAATGAGCAGTGTCTGCACTTGCCTTGTGTTGGAAAATCACCTCCTTTCAGTCTCAGGGTGGGCAGCAACAACAGAGACCACAAGAAGGATGTAGGCTTTTTCACCATCGCATTGTCTCACCACGCTGTCTTGCCACCTAGCCCTGGCTCCTGCACAGGCACTGCAGCACGGTGGAAAATACCTGGGCTTTTTATACCGTGTCAGAGCTCCCCACAGCTCCCAGTGACAGGGGAGCCGTGCTGACAGCAACTGAGTGGCGGCTCAAATTCCCCCTGGTGCTCTCGCACAGATGTTGGTGTTAAAAACGCCTCGTTCCAGCCTGTCTCCAGCACCACCAACAACATCCAAAGCAAACCTCACTGAACAATCCACTTTGCAGAAGGAAGCAGGCTCTGCTATGTTTTATTCATATTATTTTGTTGTTGTATGATCTGTTTAGAGGGAGTACAGACCGGGTCTTCCTTAAGAACTGCAGCAGTGCCATTCTGAAAAGCCCCATCTGAAGACAGTGTAATGAGACGAGGCCGTGCCAAAAACACTAGTGGGAACTGGAAAGCAAACACACATTTACAGTGGAGAACAGCACACACTTGGAAAACTAAAAGGGACCAGCAGGTTCACTGCATCCAGGCACCGTAACTCTGACATGATATAATAACCACTTTGTAAAAACACAGGAACATTATTAGCAATATATGCATAAATTGCTAATAAAATGCCTTCCTTGGTAGAAGGATTACACATATCTGACAGCTTCCTTGTACTTACTATTTCAGCTCTAGTCTGGAGCAAGTCTAAGACGGAAAATAATTTCGTCTTCTCAGTCTCGCACATCTCAGACCAACAACTACTTCCTTTTGAACAGCATGTAAGGACTCCTGCTCTGCTTCTATATAATGGATCTCACATTCTTCATCCAGATTTACTGAACTTTAGAAGTACCTCTAGGGAATGTATGTACAGAGAAGAGCAAGCACATTATGGCCCGTATCTATCTTTTAAAAGGAAAACCATCAACTAATATTAAAGTGAATGGAAAAGACTGCACACGGCATTTCCTTTTTGTATGTCTGTTTGCATGTATGCATGCCAGCGCTTGGCATTTTTTTGTACTTCTAAAGTATATTTGACCACCTTATCATGCATGGGGAACTGAAGATCCCTACTAAAGAGCAATCCTTCTAGCTTGTTATTAGCTAGTTCACTGGCAGTTGGAACAGAAAGTGCACCTTCTGAAAAAGTTTATTACAGCCTCCTCCAGCCTACGTAATGCTTCCATGCAAGTTGACAGGGGATAATACCATGAACATTTGTCTGGCTTCTCAAGCAGCTTTTGCAGGCTGTGCTGAGCTCCAGGTTGCCACAACTACATCGTTAGCTGTAAATCAGTCAGCTTGCGTGTGTCTCATGAATATAAACACAGTCAATATTTACTCAAAAGAAGGTAACCGCGATACATGGCTGTCTGCAGGCACACTGAACAAACACCGCTATCCAGCACATGAGGGCATTCAGCACTCAATAGCCCACAGGGTCCCACAATGATAGCCACAGGTTGCAGCCAGCCACACACACCACTTTGACCAGACAGGAACCAGCCACAACTTGAAAGCCACAGGGTTGTGCAAGTGCCACTGTGCTGCAGCTGGTAAATTCAGCAGAGAAGCATGAATTAGCAGAGACATGATCTATGGCTTTAGACCCTAAATGAATTGCATCTTTCTGGGTAGATCATTCGATGATGTGAACATGAAATTACCTATACCAGCTACAGCAGATCAAAACTATGTTAACTGAGTTCTAACAACCTCCCACATAGTTACCTACAACCCTGCAGGCACCCCCTTCACCTTATGCAATAGGGACTACTTGAGCACACTGATAGCTCACAACATCACAGGGAGGTGGAAAATGACTGTTGCAACACAGGAAGCCTGCAACCACAGCAGAAATCGAACACGCACCACCCCTGAGGTCCATCTCATGCCTCAACCACAAAGTCACTCCTATCAAAATGGGAAGCTCGTATTTCTTGGTGCTATTTTTCAGTCTGCCTAAGTCGAAGTCAATGTAAAAACAAGGTACCACCTGACTGCCTATTTAGGCAGGTTAGGAACTTTATTTTCAATATATGCTTAGATGACCTGCAGCACAGTAAAACTGACTGAAGCCTGGAGAACTTCCTGAATACCTTACTGCATTGCCCCTTGAAACAAAGCATGCACTAGTACACAGTAGGGTGATGTATTATAATTGCATCCTTTTCACGAGTTCTCTAGCAATTTTGGCCACGATTTCCTACTTCTAAGTGAGTTATCGCAAGCCATTGATTCCTTACAAAGTTAACAAGCAATAAGACAAGTTAACCTGGTGCTATTATGAGGCAATAATGCTGCCATCAGTGCATGTAACCACTGTATTTTGTTCATTTTTCCCTCAGGCACAATACAAAGGAGCCTGATCACATTTTTCAGCCACTATTCCACAATTAGGCTGTATGCAAAATGCATAAACAGCAAAAGCACGCTGCAATTCAATTCTCTATTAATCTAGATGATGAAATAAAGAGGCTTCCATTAAGACACTCACTTTTTAAAGACCCAAATTAGATAGAAACCAAGACTAGCAGAATACTCAAATCAGTTCTCTTCTGCTTCATCAGCGCATGCCAATATAAACTGATTTAAGTAAGTGTTTCTACTAACAGAGGTCAAACAATTACCAAGATTTTCCTAACCCCAGTATGAAAACTATCCCTACCAGTGGCACTGTCAAGACACGTGAAAAGTTTTTTTGTGCTTCCCCTTTCAATCCCTCTCTGCTGTCTAATCCCCTCCCCTCTTGCAATGTGAACTAAAAAGCACACTTGCCCCCACACAAGACAAATGTGTACACTGGCTTTTTGGAAGTGCTCCCTTTTGTCTTTGTCAAAGCACGTAAAAACGCTGAAGTTGCGAACTTTTTTTGACCTCTCCATCTCCTCTGTAGCCCAAACAGCTTTGACATCATGCAACATGCAGAGAGGAGGAGCTGTAAGACTTGGTAAACCAGATGTGCAAACAGGTGAAGGCAACTTTATGGGCCAGGGATTTAAAAAGCAGAGGCTTGCTAGCACAGAAGCTGTATGAGAGCTGTTTTCAGATCTAAAATGCTTAACTCAAAGCTCTGATCTAAAGCCTAACAAAGTAAACAGCAGCCATTAAGCACAGTCATGCTGGCGTTCTTAAGCCCTTGCTGGGTAGTACTGTACCCCTGACAGAAGTGGGACAACATAATTTTCTAAATTTACAATCTGGATCATGTCAGTTGTCTACCTACATAGTTCTTACAACTAGCATATTAATGACAAGCTACTACAACAGCCAAGGCCAGAATTACTTTAAAATTGCTGTTCATGCCTAGCTTGATGGCCAGGAGGTTGTTAAACAGTAATCAGGGCCCCTGGTTCATAGTTCCCAAGTGACTGCATGTGAGCACATGGGAGATTCTCCTCGATGGAAGAAAAAAAGGAATTATAATGTGCAGCCTTCACAGGGCCTCCTCCCTTTAAGGCAGTGACTTGAAATGTACCAATCACCAATGTTCAGGAGAATGACTCCGGGGTGACCTAGCTCCAGGGACAGGAGAGCATGATGCATATGGAGCACAGAAAAGGACAGAGCCCGTGCTCACCTGAGTGGGATGCCACTAACATCAAAGCTCAAAAAACT
>VYXH01009545.1:99485-114682 GCA_013397275.1 Burhinus bistriatus
CACTCAACGAGTGAAAGTTACATAAAATACTAAGGGTGTGTAAGTAGGGCACATTTTCTTCTATTCTGAATTTAAATGCAAGTTTCAACTTCAGGTGCTGACTCATGATTTCCTTATGGTTTGAGATGGCAAAGGCACATTTCTACTGAAGTACCAGCCGTGAACTTTCATACTGCAGCACCCTCTGGATGGGCAAGCTAGGATGAACCATCACCAGCCTTGTCACTTGGGGCTTACGCTGTATCACATACGATGACACAGCCAGTCAGGATCCCAATTCCTTCTCTCTGGAGCTGGTTGGCCTGAGAGTAAGAGAGACAGTACCAAGGAGCTGGCAAAGTAAGCACATTCATCCAACAAGGAAAGACTGGAAGTTCCAGAATTTCACACATCTCTGGCGCCACTCAGATGACACTGATTCATATTCATATTTTTTAAGTAAAACACTTGCCACGACAACTCGCTCAACGGGAAGGGATTCTTGATAGAGAAGAACGCGGCTTTCCTGAGAGCAATAACAAAACAACAGTCTATAGCTCCAACTCCTATTGAGGAGAAAATATTGATATGAATTGTCATAGCTTTTAATTTCTGTCATTGTGGATCATAACTATCTCTGCTGAAAATAACTCTATCCAGATTTCACCATTTCTGCAACCGGGCTTTCTTGCTATTTTTCCCCTAAGTGAAGGAGGACAAGGAAAGAACAAGTAATTTTATCCTTCGACATGTGAATATCTAACAAGTGGTAGTTTCACTAGTGAGGTATATCTAAAATAATCAGGCAGTTTACAATCCTCTCTTTAACCTTCCTAAGAAGATGCATTTGCAAAGCAAATGCTAAGACATTTCTAAGACATGCATGCTTAACATGTTCAGGAAATTCACTTGTCCAAGACAGCTGGATACACTAAGTAGATCTTGATGTTCAACTCATTTGAATGGCATTCCCCTAGTAAAACTCCTGCCAGGACAGACTCTTGAGTCAAGCAACACTAAATGGCATTTGTCTTTAAATTAAAGCAGCATTATTGAAGTTTTCAAGTACTTTTCATGCAAGAGAGATTTCAACTTAGAATAACTTTTTTAAAGAAACACAAAGTTTGAGAAAATGCCATAAAAAGCAGAACAGGAGGCATGGAGCAAAGGAGAACTCTCTGATTGGGAAATGTAGATTTCATGAAACCTTTTCCAGTGCTGTAACTCCCTGTGAGATCACACTTTGTGTGTGGAGAGCTACTATGAACTGCATTAATTTCAGACAAATGCTCAAGATGCACCATATGTTAAGTGCACTCTTCATCATACTGCACCTACAGACTTTAATAAAAGCATCTAGAAGGTGGAAGGTAGATCAAACCTAAGCACATGAAAGGGGTAAATAATCAACTCTATAAACAGATTAACCACGCAATACTAGTATCAATGCATTTCTCCTTAAACGTCTTCTTACCAGAAAAGCCATCAGTCAAGCAGGATTCCTTCACAAAGTTGGTCCATTTTCGCACCCATGACCCCCCTATAAAGATGTCTGGGCCAGAAATAGGGATTACGCACCCACCAATTATGCTGTATCTGCTCTTAAGATAGAGAGAAGGCTTTCGCCATAGCTGCATGTGCACTTTAAATTGGCATAAAAACTGGTACTGAGGAGGCTCTCCCCTAATCCAGCTCCTCCTGCCCACCCCGCCATTGTGCTGCTAGTATTTTTGTGGGTATGTGATGAACTAAGCAATGAACTTACCCAAGTTTTTTTAAAACCCAGCCTCCCCCATAAAAAAAAAAAAAAAATTTTTTTTAAAAATACAAACCCCATCCTAGACCCAGTTTACCATGGGGTTAACCCAAATGCAGGATCACCCTTTTCATTGTCAATGCCATCTTCTGCCCGCCTGAGGTGCACAGAAAACTTCAGTCTCAGACACACAAAATCTCTAAGCTGAGACTTTTTTGTGAACACTCCTTTGAGTCAGAAAACAAGAACATGGTTAAGAGAGCAAACCACACAGCAGCCCTCCTGGCGAGCAGCTCATCTTGCTACAGATACCGATACTTCTCTGGGCATGGGAAGGCTCTCCATTTCACTTCCTCCACTACCCTGCAACCAAGACGTATTGCTATCAACCACATCCTAAACTTTTCACCTCTCGGCTTAGCATCATGATCTGGTTTAGCTGCAAGTTTCGACTACTCTTTAGAGCCACCTGTTAGATCATCTGGTAAACCAAATCACCAATACCCAATTGCACAGTGAATTCAAAACAATAAATAAATAAAAACTGGTGTGCGTTAGTGGTGGATATACTAGCTCGGTAGTGGTCAGACCAAGAAATTAAATACTGTGGTCAAAACTGTGGAAAAAACCACCCTCATAAAACAATGTATGTTTATTCAGTTACAGCAGACAGCATGACAGACAGCAAAACCACATTTCCGTGCTTGTTTTTTCTGTTGGTTTTTTTAATGGGTCTCTGGCTTTTTGCTGTGGAGTAATTCGATGGTTTACCGAAATGCAGTCTCTGGGCTTGTTAATTTCATATTTAGTTTGCTAGGTCTGTAATCTTGCCACCCTGTTAATCAAAAAGGTTTGAGGCGAGCATTTATGTGAAAAATACTCATTCAAGCCTTAACATTTTTACCCACAAAAACACACAGAGGTTGTATCTATTTTGGTTTATGAGAATCTGTTTTGCACAAACTATTGTAATTATTCCATTTTGTAACAACAGCTTCCCATGACAATTAGAGACTTAGTCATGCTATTCTGTTTGCATTAAAAATTTGCCAGAATACAAGAAGGGAAACCTTAAAATCATTGAACTACCTACTGTTTGTTTGCAAACCTGGTTTTGATAAAGACAACAGAAAAGGCTGGGGGGAAGGAGGAAGTGAAATAGGTTTGATGACTAGTGGATAGCTCAGACTATGTTTCCTTTGCGTGAGTTTCAGTGAAGACAAAAGAGTAAGTCGGAAAATATTAATCTTTAATATAAAGGGAAGGCGGTTCAAAATGACTGATGTCTTTATTGAAATAAGTCAGTTTTCACTACAGTATCATACCATCTTGCGTAGGTGAAAGCAAAGGAAAGAGAAGTGAGAAAAAGGTTATTTTTTAACAGTAACCAACAAGGGATACAGTGACTTTACCATCACAAGTATAACTTCAGCTCATGAACACAAAACTGAAGTTGCCTTAAACTAGCTGCAGAGCTGCCCAAAAAGCTGAAGAAATACTCAGCACAGTAAAACCTTGCTGACTCCTCAGTTAGGAGGACCGGAGCAAGACTGCTCAACAGTGGTTAAAGCACACCTGTGAGTACTTCAGTCATACTCTTGAACACCATCCACATGCACTTTATCTTAACTCTGTACCTGTAAACAAAGTTTTAAAAATAGGTGCCATTTTCTGCCAATGCAGCCCAAAGCAATACAAAATTACACTCAGTACGCACCGCAGAACCTGTGTAGAACTCATTTGATATGGCTGGAAATTAGGCTGTCTCCAGCTCTACTGACTAAGCTAGACTGTATGCTGAGAGATACTATAGTCTCGCTAAATTCCCAGCTGTTCAACCTCCCAAATCGGCACCCTTCTGAGCAAGGGTAACCAAGAAAGGTAGTGGCAAAGTGATGCTCAGATACAGAAAGTGACCTACTTTACCATCTAAATCCCACAGCTTCACCGAAGTAGAAAAGCACATCAGTGTTTCAGTGGAGAGCACCAGTTATCAAACCTTCCTCCTATATTATGCTGAAGACAGCCCTCAGACTAGTATTTCTTTCCCAAAGTCCAACTTGCATTTATGCTCAAAACTACATTTACAGCTTCTCAAACATGTGGCATATTCACATGCTGAGGAGTGAAGACTCGACCACAGCTGTGATCCTCACTGTTAACTACTAAGCTGGTTTGCCTTATCTTTTGACAACTCACATTGTCATTATCTTCCTTCATCCTCTGCAACAAATCAAGAACGAGCCTTATACAGACGCATTGTCTAATGGGCAGGTAGAAATTCAAATGAGGTTAAAAAGACACTGGGAAACTAGCTATTTGAGATCTACACCAAGAGTTTACCTCAGACTAAATTCTGCATAGAACCAGGAGGCACAGAAAGGTTTACCAAACCCTGTATTTTCCCTAACTTTAGAATATAGTTGCTTGTACCAGAGAATCAAGATCCCACTGTGCTACAACCACTGCACGTATAGCAACAAGCCCCACCTCTGGCATTTGCCAAGGTTTGGGCATGTAGGAAGAAGGTAGGGCCATGCTACCACAAGGTAAGAAAGTTTGTTTCGGTTTTCCCAAAATAATCCCATGCAGGTAAAAAAGTAGTATTATCCCATTTTCCAGATTGAGAACAGAGGCTGCGAAGATAGATTACCAAGGGCAAACTTTCTTAATACAAATCAAAATGTTGACTGCATTACCACTGAAATGTTCATCACTGGAGCATGCTAATTGCAGCTGGGATGGAAAAGACATCAAAATTCACATGGGAGGCAAAACAAAGACAAAACTGTCTTGGGAAAGAGCACCCTGCCCCAAGCATCTTACTATCTAGAGAGATAAACACATCCACTTCTAAGTGACTTCCATGTAATAATATCTCACCTCCCATTTCTTAACATATTGTTCTCCAAAAGCTCCTCTGTGGTAAGGGTTATGTTCAGGATGTGGTATTACTTCCACTTCCAGACAAAGAACTGAAGTAGTGAAAGCCAGAGGTGGAGTGTCCAGAAGGTATGTAATGGGATTTTAAAAAATGCCTAAGCAGACTAGACATGTAATTCAGGCAGAAAGTCTGCAACAGACAGATGCTCAAGAAGATTTTCAAGAATTCTTAAGCACAGGGGGGCACCTACCCATACAGGGGAAAAATATATAAATGTACCTCTGCCTCTGAGGGAAAAAAAAAAAAAAAGGTGTATCAAATATAAAGGCTGGAGCACTACATTAATTTAGGCATTAAAATCCCAGTCTACAATCTTCACCCCCTTGTCTCCCCACTCAGGATAAGGTAGTGCGGAAGTCACCGGAAGTGCACAGGAGTCTCCATCTCCAGCACTGCAAGTCCCCATGAACTCTGCTGAGTCTCCTTTCCAGACATGTTCAGAAGAGTCTTTGGCTCAAAAAGACCAAGCTCTTTAGCATCCAGCTCACAACTAAGCCCTGCAACTCTCCCAACTCAATACTTCTCCACCCGTGTTCCCCAGGGAGCTGAGAACCACTGCCAGATTTATTCCCACATAAAATACAGCAGTGGCACATTAAAAAAAAAGAAGTGGAGGGTGGAGAACAGATAGACTTCTATGTAACAGCTTAGTGGTTAAAGAGTTTAATCAGACCATTATATACATGGCTTTAAAACTTTCTTTACCTCTCCGTCCCACCCTGTCCTATAAGCTTCTGTGAACACTCCCAATTCTTCCACTGGAGAAGGGAAGTCCCTTTTCCAGTACCTGCTCAGAATCATAATATATGAAAAACCACCATGAGCTAAAACATTTAAATGGGTTTGGGGCAGGGACTGGAACCCAGCACAACTCCTTCCAGCTGGCCAGAGTCTTTCCAAGGTGACAGCACAGCATGCATCTCTCCTCTTTCAGCTCTACTGAACCATTAAGGATCTCATGCAAACCAGACAGCTTTCTGCTGGGTATCCCAGTCATTCTCCTGGGAAAGAGTCTCACTAGTAGACAGAAAAATAGCTGAACTAAGATGAACCAAGAGTGTTACCTTCTCCAGCTTTTTTGATCATTAAGAAAAATCTGCACTATGCTTACACTTAAAGTTCAGGTGCCACTCTTCAAAAACTGACTCTGAGACTACCAAGCCAAGGCAACATGTCCTGACAGCACCAACTTGGTGTTACAGCCTTCAAGTAGTGAGACCCGTGACCTGAACATTTCCCTATGAGCTACCATCCATACGTGCTAGATTTCTTTGGCTCCATGCTGAATCGCTTAACTTGCCCCACACACCGCAAGCATCACTCTGCCCTCATTCAGCTGGCCCTGCAGCCCAGTGGTGCAAAAGCACCTGCAGCATCGCTCCTGTCTCACTGCAGACAGCGATCAAAGCAGCTTGTACAAGATCTCACAGGAAACCTTTAACAGCACAGTCCAGAAACTTGCACCTGGATCCCCTCCAAGCCCCAGACCATGGCAGCTGCATCTCATCCACCTGGGAGCTCTCTGCTTTGCTTCACATTAAAACAGAAAGGTATTTTCCTGTGCCTACAGATCTTCAGACTCTCCAGGTTCTGTCGCAGGCTTAAACAGACCTCATGACCCTTAATACAGTGCATGCTTACAGCGGCGTTTTTCTTTGAAAATGTGTAAACTAAGATTATCCCAGGATTCTTCTCACCCACACAAAAAGACTTTTTAAAAATCAATGCTTTAGAAGACATAGACACCCGAGTTCCAGGCAGAAAACAGAGCTAAGTAAATAGCAACTAAAAACAAGGACAAAATATCATCTTTTTATACATTCACAAGGCCCCTATGTCCATTTGTTTGAAGGCAAATTTGAAAAAAAAACATTGCATATGCAAAGAAGTTGAACATTTGTATCTGCAAAGGAAAATCCTGTCTTTCTACAGAGGTAGGTTTTGAAAGTGTGTAATAGCAAGGCTGCTATTGTTAGTTTGAAAAGCATCTTGCATACATGTTTGAAAGCTCATCTTCAAGCAGAAACCTACAACCTCAGAGAAAAAACACCCCACACATACGCTCATGGGGGCTCTCTCCTTGTACAATCTTGTGGTGCTATTGCTCTTTACACGTCTATCTACACGATCAAACCTATGAACAACTGTCATCCTCAGTCAAATGTGGTTTTAGAAAAAATGTCAGAAACAAACCACTTCCCAGAAATTTCCAGGGTGCCACAGGCACAGAATTGTAAGACTTTTTTGCCAACAAGTGAAACAGGATGCATGTTTTGGTGTCACCAGTCTGTAGAGACAAACCAGGGAACATTGTGAGGGGGAAAAGAACTAAGTGTCTTGTAGAGATGCATGGAAAATGTCTTTCTCCTCATGTTATCCATGCTAAAAACGTGTTATTAGCTTTGTTTTCCTTAGCATCCATCTCTAGAAGTACATGGAAGCAGAGAGATGCAAAGGAAGCAGGATGTCACTCTTGAATGAATTAAACCAAGAGCTTATATGCAATTTACTTTTCAAGAGGAGCATCTCCATATTTACATACGGACAAATACATAACAAGTAACTCTGACATAAAAAGTCCTTTGATGTTTGGAGAAGTGGGTGTCTCTTCCACCGATAATGTTTCAGAGCAACAAATAAGCAAGAAACTCTCATCAATGCTTGGATTTTATTGTTGTTCTTCAGGACAAGACTGAGAAAGAAAACATACAGTTTGTCCCCATAAATTAAGAAGTACTGATAAAAATTGTAAATAAGCAATGTGCTCAGAATGCAACAGCTTTCTGCAATTAGGACAGAAAGCCTACTGGTTAAATTGAGTAAAAAAATACACAATCTAGGCTTTGTTGACACACTGACACAAACATACCGGTTGTATTTTATGCACAAAGTCTTTCCAATCTTCTTGTGTTATTCAAACACTATGGACTGATACTTTAAGAAGAGGCTCCTACTTTGTATCTAGTCATATGCTTTATAAAATTATAGAAAGCAGACAGTAGTGGTGTTGTAGCTGACTCTCTTTTACACATCAGCACAGTGCCATCTTTCAAAGGGGGCACTGTGAAAGTGGATGGTTGTCATACAGAGTGAATGGTACTGCAGGGAAATCGGAGACGTGAGAAGAAAACCAATTAACGAGCTTCCTCCAATCGTTCCTTGTTCTTTGAGTCCTCCCTCAAACCAAAAATCCAACATAAGTGTTTTCATCAGCTTTGGCCTTGTTCTCTTCACTTTCCTTCTCCAAATGTTATCACAAGACCAGCCCTCCGTATTTCCAACTTTTATCTCCAAATACAATTAACAGAGTAACAGGCAGGAGAACAACTCAAGTATCTTCCATGTTACCTCCTGGTAAAATCTGGGGCATAAGAACAAAGGAAATTCCATGGCAGTTAAGGCACTGCTAGACCTCATTACACAGCGGACACGGGTTTGGAAGGAGTCCTCTTCCCACCACAGCAAATACGTATTCATTGAATATCCTGTGATTCCCTAGAGCCTCTCATCTAATAATGGGCATTAACAGATTACTTCTTATATCACTCCCCATCACGTAATTATCATCACCATTTCAGACAGGGAGACAGACACGCAGAAATGTTAAGAAACTTTTACAAAGTGCTGCAGAGCGCAAGCTTGCCGTCAGAGAAACCGCAACTGATAACTCGTCACATGCTTTAAATTAAAAATGGCCTCGTCTCCAGATGCAAGGCAGTCCAGCCCCTGCTGGGTAGGCATCTGCAGGTATCCAGAACAGATCTCAATGCTGACTTTTCTCTGTAGACCCACAGTGCTTCACAGAGGCTTACCCCCTTCATCCTGCAGCCGCCATAAAAATCCAGCGGAGCCCCACATCTCTCTCAAAGCCAAAACCATGACACAGCTTGGCTCAACTGCTGGATTCAAATGATGACGTGGAGTCCATGCTGCCACTGGCTACTTGGCCGTCACGCAGCTAGATGGTGGCTTGTCCACCTCAAACCCAAAGCAGGATGTCCAAAGGCAGGCAGGAAGCCACTCAGAGGCACCGCCAGAGCTACTGAAAGAAACCAGGCTGTGCACAGCCCTCAGTGAAACGGCTTTCATGAAAACACGTGGACAAGCATTGCCAGGTCCAAGCGTGCCCTCTTCTGCAAGCCTCAGTTGGGCTGCACTACAGTTATTTTGTATCCCTTGCATTTATTAATAGGAAAGCTTAATAGGAAAACAACACTGTCTTCTCAAAACGAAGTCCAGAAGTGTTTCAGCTATGAGGCATGGCTGAAAACCCCTTATTCATCCCTGTAAAAGGCTAGAAACGGCAAGAAGTGGTTGTCCAAGATAAAAACTTTCCTCAATGATTACTCCACTTTCCCCATGGTTTTAAAAGATAAAATTTGAATCAAATACTAAATAGGAGTAATTGGTTGACAATGAAACAGAGGTAGATAAGTTAACTGGATAGCCAAATAGTTTAACCTGGAAGACCTCAGTTACCTGTGTTATAAAGAATGAGTAAAAATGAAGTTCCACGTCTCCTGCCAAGAAGCAGAGACATAAGAAAGAAAATGAGCGATCAGAATGCCTTCTTCTCCCTCAACTCCCAGCTAAAAACACACTCCAATTTGCCTTATGATTAATTTTAAATAACGCTGTCACATTAACATGGTAAATGACAGCTTCAGCCATTGAGCAACTGTCAAGAAGAACATCCTGCAACCCAGAATTTCCAGCACCATCATGCAAGCCTCCTCCCAGCTGCTCCAAGCGGGGACCAGAGGATCAAAACTCCGTGACAGCTCAGTAGGCTTCAGGTTACCTGCTCTTCCCTCATGCCCTGCTGAGCCTGTTGTTGTAATCCCACAGACACCCCGTAATGAGTTTTGAGGAAACTCTCTGCCTTGAGGAGACAACAGACCCAGGCTAGACCTCTCTGCTGCTGTTCCTGGGTTTAAAATTGTCAGTGTTAAATTTCAATTGCATTTGCCATCACTGCTTACAAGTACCACAATGTTTTACTCACTATTTGCAGAGAGCATAACTTAGCCCTGCTGTGTTTTGATTTGTTGATTTTGGGTTCAAAGTCAGAAAAGACAAGGGGAAAGGGGCCCCTTGGCTTCCCAGAATAGTCTTCTGCCATAGTAAATCTGCATCCCTGGCTATACCTGTAACTGAAACCCAGGTGATGTCTTAGCAGCGGCCTCACCATGCCCTCTATGCAGTGCTACTCAGTCCTAGCGCAACCACTTCTCTCTCGGGTAAGCCAGGGTGGGCTCAGAGGCAGTGTTTTTGCGTTCTCAAATTCTCCAACAACCGAGACACTAAGAGAAACCAGAGGAAAGAAGAGCAGCATTTTTAAAAATTAAATGCTGTCAGTGATCATACACAACATGCACACGGTACATGACACAGGTCAAATAAAATCTAGTGGCAGGACCTATTGTCATGCAAATTCTTTATAGCACAAAGGGGGGCACATTTTGACTTCCGCTCAACTGTGAGATGCTCTGCTGAGGTTTTTAAGCAAACACAAGAAAAAAGAAAAGCACACATTTTCTCATTGCCAATGTTCCAAAACTGAAACGTAATAGTGAAAGGTTTTTCTCCTTTGAAGAAGTTGAATCTCATCCAGCAAATGTCAGAAACCTCTGGCAGTATAAGATCCTGCAGAGAAACCATTTAAGTAGACCAAAAGAGAGAGGCCAAGTTAGAAGACCTCCACTCAAAACTATGTCCTGTGTTCCCTCTCCTTCTAATACAGACATGGAAATTGCCACCCCCATATCTGTGCCATCTTCCAGAAAAAAGATGTATGTATTTTTAATCTGATATTAGTTTTTCTTAGGAGAGTACACCTCACACATTTTCCAAGAATAGGAAATTATGGCAAAAGTTGTCAGCTGTATCTCATACCCAGCTCCCTTGACTTTATCATGAATCTTGGGACGTTTCACTCCTTACTTGTGAACAACATTTATGGAAGAATACTGGAGGAAAAACTAAGAAGCCCGAGCCAAGCGCAGTTTGACAGCTTAAAATTAGAAGGGAAATAAAAAGAACCCCAAATTTATTATTTTTATCTTTTTATGATTAATTTTAAGCCAATCTCATGGTTTTCTGGGGACTGGCATGATTTAACATTTGGAGTTGACAATACAGCATACCATACAAATACATAACCATAAAGAGACCAATTCAAGTTTACCGTGGGGACTATAACTTTGACTTGTCTGACATTTGCACATTTAAACATCTTAGCCATAACACCAGAGTGTTCAACACCAGAGCATTACGTACCTGAATCATCCATAAGATGATTCCTTATGTTTAAATCCTATCCACACAGGCAAGAAAGCACTATTTCAAGTTCTGGTTACTATTTGTGACATATTTCAGCTATATTTAAAAAAAAATTATTTGGGAAAAAAATAGTTATGGACACTATGCTTTTGACATTGAGCCAAAACTCTTCCTGCCACACTGAACCACAGAGTATGTGCCACCACTAAGACAAGCAATATCAAGGGAAAAAATTTACAGAAGAAGTACTTCAAAGTACCGATGGACCTGTAAAAATATCATCTTGAACGAAGACAAAACCTGTAAAATTATACAGATAAACAGAGAGAGGAATAGGTATTCTTAAAACCACTTCACATTTTTGTATTTTAAAATAAAAGATTTATTTTTAATTCAAACATTCAATTTCTTTCATAGAATAGCATTTCTTGAGTATAGATAGGTTCGGCTTCAAGTATATCGTCATCAGATGTTAGTTAATGCAAGTATCAGTTTATACACCCTGTGTTTCACATTATCATCTTTGTTCTGCTCCCGCTGTGCCTTGTGGCTAAATAGGTTTTCTGAAAGTCAGTGGCAACAGATGTGCTCAATCTGCAGACAGCAAAAGAAATTACTTCTGTAACAATTATAATCGCACTGTTCACAAACTGGCCCATGTCTGTGATAAACCCAGTTCTCTATTACGTGCGCAAATAGTACATCACGTCTTCTCATTTAAAAAAAAAAAAAAAAAAAAAAGTAAGACCAAATTGATAACTCTGAATGCTAAACATTTGACAGCCTTGCTGTTAAGAGTCACAAAATCTGCTTCGCAACTTTAATGCACCGAGTCCATGGTATACACTGTGACTGACATGTGTGAACAGCCCCTTTACTTTGTAGCATAAACCAAAATCAGAATCCCTGCCTCGAGGAGTTTACAATAGCAATTATTTCACATGCCTGAATCCTTATGTTTAAAGTTATTTCAGTTGCCGAGCCAAGCAGCCAAACATTTTCAAGCCAGATTTACAATCGCCTCTGCAGCCTTAATTCCACTTTCCTAACGTCTGGTTTGTGCATTGAAAACAAGGTTCTCTAGGAAAACTGGTAATGAGATCAGTGAGTGTATAACTAAAAAATGCACCACGATGCACGTACATAACGGGGGCAGAAGCAAGCTTACACAAACGCTGTAAAGCTTGGGCATCCCAATGCCTCACTTTCAAACCTATCTGCTAATCAATGTTTCTTCCTGTGCTGAACAACCACTTTGTTCTTGTCCCCCAAAGGAAGGCAAATCTCACCACACAAAATGGTGCGAAAGTTATGATACACAAAATGGTGACACAGCTTCCCTCTCCTGGCGGGCAGTAAGTTCTGAACCATTCAGGAGGAGGCTTATGCTGGAGTCGTATTTCCAGCCGTGCCGGCTGGCCCAAAGAGCCAGCGGCATGCCAGCCGGGAGGGGGGCCTCCGGCTGCTGACGGAGGTCCACATCACCTCTCCCTCTCCCTCAGCCTTCCCTCTCCCCCACTGCTGCCCAAAAGGGGCTGGGGGTTCACGACACAATGGTGTCCCTTGCCGCAAATAGAAAAGGTGACGGAGGTTTCTTGCATAAAAAAAAAAAAAAAAAGAAAAAATTGCAAGAATTTTTAATAGGAGAAGGCATTAGGCAACCCTAAGCACAGGGTCACCGCTGGCCCCCTCTGTAATTACAAGTGGGCCCATAAACTAACACAGCCAGCGAGGCAGCATCACAGCAATTAGCATCTTTCAAAGACAGAAAAACGCTTTTATGTTTAAGCGCTGTAGAGCACAGCCTTTTGCCAGTGAAAACAGAGCGTATGTCTTAATTTAAAAGTTTGCTCAGCATGTTTTGTGCTACTTCCTGTGTCTTAAGCATCTGTCTGAACTGCCAAAACAAGTGGGGGAAAACACCGCTTTCCTTTGCTTATGAACGGCAAAACCAGGGTGAAATGGAAGTTCTTGTCCTCATGCACGTTATTCTGCAGTTGCGGGGGAAAAGGTTATTTCAACAGTAACTCATGGAGAAGTGGCAACAGCAAACCTCCCAGTAATTAACAGGACCTCTCCACAGAAAGGCTGTCTAACATCTATATCGCGAGGAAAAGAAAGCACAGAATCTTGTTTCAGAACTTAGCAGTTATTACCAAGTAAAAGGTTTCTGGTTTAACTGCAGAATAATACATTTTCTAACTTTTCATAAGCTTCTAAGCTTTTCTGCTGCCTTCAGAGGCTAAATAACCTAAAACTGGGACAAACAAGCCTCAGTTGTCAAACTGATTTGACAACCTATTTTTTACATTTTGCAACTTTGATGGAAAAGCCACTTGTTTTTCTCTTCCTCCTTAATAGTCCTGTGTGAGCTGCAGTCTTCAAAATTTCACTTCTATCTCTCTCATTTTGAAGTTTTCCAGTTCAGTTCTGACTACTCACTGCCTGTATCTCTATTAAATCTTTCCTACTGTTTATAATGGGAAAACAAATTCAGTCCGTATAATTTTAGCTGGCTCTCCAGCTATTCTTCAAACTGAAGACAATATACACTCAACTACTGACTGTGTTAAAGAAAAAAAAAATGTGCACACATGCATGCACACAGATTCATGCCAAGCCCAGGCCATTACCAAAAGCAAAACAACAAAAAAAAGTATTTTTCCATTACACAGGTAGCACATGTACAAACCAGTTCCCTGTGGTATGTGTGTTTTATGGCCATGAAGATGAAAAACGTTCAAAACTCTGCCCTAGATTAAACAAATTGATTCCCATCTTTACCCCTTTACCAAAATAATTTACTAAGGCTTAAGAAGCAAGCAGACTCACGGCTGGGATGTCGTACAGCCCATATATTAACTCAGTCGGCAATAAATCTCCCCTTACTCTCCATACTACTTTCTTAAATAGCTTACTATAAAGCCCCAACCTAATTAAAAACAGCTTTCTCGGCAACAGTGGCCTTGATTTCACTTATTTACACATTAACTGCAGCCTCCGTTTGGCCAATCCAGTCTATTCCCTGTACCACGCAGGGCCTTTTATCTGCCCTGGACAGCATTTTCTCCAGCAGATGAAGTAGATGCCGATTGATTTGCTGTCGAGCATGGTAAATTAATAGCAACAAATTGCTGAGGGCCCCATCTCGCTGCTCCACCATGCTTCGGCAGTTTTGCTTTATTTGCTCCATGATGGGCAGCAGTCAGGCCTCTTCAAGTCAATTTCTTCTTAACAACCTGCAATACTTTTCAATGGTGAAAATAGAGCCGTTCCTTGTAAGTCAGAAATCAATATCCTATTGCCCTTAGAAAATGCTAAACAAGCAGTATTGGCAATCCACTTGGTACTAGAGGGTATCAGATATAATGCAAATCCATACTGCTTCCCTCCTCGTAGTTATTACAGTTTGCTAAAAGGTTCCTAATGCCATTTATCATCATTTACCATCGACTACTGCAGCTATGATTATGATATCCTATCAGCTAGCAAAGCCCTTTCATTTCTATCCAATTAATATTTTAGCAGCACTCAAATGGTTGTTGCCCAAGTCTTGTAATAAAATTTACATGGATTGGACTGAATCTTTTTTTTTTTTTTTAACCGTGATCTTAAAATGTAATTTCATTTATTTTTTAATACCCAGCTTCTTAAAAGATGTGAATTTTCTTTCAAAAATGCTGAAATCCAACATTCTAGCATGTGAGTTAGTTCAAAGACAGAGGTCTAGCCAAAAACAGCGACTCAGAATTTATGTATTGCCACCTCCAAAAACCATAATTGAAGTAAAAAGTGAATGCTGTATCCTATTTATGCTTTCCCTCAGTCCCATTCACAAATATCTGTTTTCTATAGCCAAATACAGATGCTTATTTTAAGTGATAATTACAATTCTGAATTAAAACCTTCAGCAAGCATGTTTGATTACAGCAATTTAAATAAACTGTTTACTATAACATTAAAACAGCCTAATTTCAGAAATTAAACCAAATGACCACCACCACCAAGTACCAACAGTATATTAGAAACACAGAGCAGCACGTCAGCTCTTCATTCATAAAACTATCCGCTGAGCCTCTTTAAAAACAAATGTTAAAAAAGCAACTTAGTAAGAAATGGGCATCTTCAGACCACACTCAAACATTCATATTTATGCTAATATTGAAATTTAAAACTGTAGGGAAGTATCTATTCATGCTGCGACCCACAACCCCTCAACTCAATGCCTTTTTTTTT
>VYXH01009546.1:0-51594 GCA_013397275.1 Burhinus bistriatus
AGCCCCGGAGGATGCTGCCCCTGCCCCTCCGCTCCCCATCCCCGCTTACCGACCCCGGAGGCGGATAAGGGATGCCAGCAGCAGCGCTGCGTGCCCCGGGGCAGGGAGGGCGCCGTGCTGCCGGGGGACAGCGCGGGGAAGGGGAAACCGGGCAGGGGAAATAGGGACAGGCGTTTGGAGTGTGTCAGCAGGGCTGGTACCTCCATCCAGCCTCAGCCCTCCCGGCTGTAAGAGTCCCGTAGGGCCCCCAGACCTTGATTTGGCTGAACGTTTTTCTCTCTGATGAAGGAGAATAAAGCTGGATCAGACAAGAGGGGAGGTGCTTTTGTCCTTTTGTTGTTGTTTTAAAAAAATTGTCCTGCAGTCCTCTTTCAAGTTTTCTACCTGGTTTTGAAAGCAGCGGCCAGGTGGGTGGGCTGATGGTGCCCGCCTTTGTCCTGTCCTGTGCTGACTGCCAGGAGGGGAGGCTGAGGCAGGAGCCGGTGAGTTTGGGACTGCTTGGGTCTGGAGCTGGGGAGTGGTGTGGGATGCGCAGGGAGATGTGACACACAACACGCAGAACAGGATGAGTGAGCGAGGAGCTGAGCTGGGGCTGAGCAGCGGGGCCGGGCAGAGGCAGGAGTGAGTAACCAGGAAAGGGCTGTGCTTCCTCCAAGGCCTGCTAGCGAACTCGGGGTCGATACCGTGTAATTTCTGTTTATTCAATTTGCTTTTAAAATTGTCTAAAGGAGATTGTGTGTCCCAAACAACCCAAACCTTCCCTACAGCCAGAGAGCTCTACACTGGGAGTCAAACCAATCACTGGGAGCATGAGAGGCCTCAGCTGTGGTCACTTAGGTGTGTTGTGTCTGCCGTGCTCCATAGGATGTTTCTCTGTGTTATAAAAGCTCTGGCAACACATTAAAATACGCTTCTAGTTGGACTGTAGATTATACTCTTATACTTGAGCTAAAACTTCCTGATTTTCTCTCCTTTGCCAGCATTTTGGCCCCTGCTCTGAAGCAAGCCCAGAGGCTGTGCACGCAGGGACCCCAGGCACGGAGAACAGACGTCCCAGTGCAGCTCCGGCGCAGTCCCTGTTGGCATCTGTAAAGATGAGCCTGAATTTAAGCTCAGCTACTTAAGGCATTGTATTGGAGTGTTAGGGCCTATGCTAATTCTACCAGGACTGTAAATCCCGAGGCTGTGAGCATCAGGAATGAAGAGGGCACTTGATGGGATCATTTGGACACTTAGAAATGCTCAAAGTGTCCCTTCAGGCCACAGGGAAAACTGGGAAGGGCAAGGAACAGAGCACGTGCGCTCACTCTCCTCATAGGTAGAAAGCAGAGGAGGAAAGAAAGGGGAATGAACAATAAAAGAAACTAAATACTGACAGCAAATTGTTAATTTTCCAGTCCTTCCCAGTCTTGCTTGAACCTGGGCAGTGCTAAACATCATGGATGTCTCCGGTACCCCACCTCCTACCTGGTCTGCATGCTCAGAGCTCTGCAGTTGCTACAGCAGTGAAGTGGAAAAGTCACCCTTGATGTCAGTCATTAATAGGAGTGCACCTCCTGTATGCACACTAGCATCTCTCAACAGAGAGGAAAGTCAGGAGTATTTGCCCATTTTATATTCTGAGGATGCCAGTTCAGTTGTCTCTGGCTGAGAAGAGCAGGAACTAGAGAGAGAGGGTCTACCTACCGACAGACCGTAACTTCCAAAGGCCTACCATGTCCTTGATTTGGTTTTGGAGCTGAGTGAGATCTGGCTCACTTCTCCAGAGAGCTTGAGAATGTCCAGACCACAGATAAAAATAAAACATGAATGGGGTTGCACCCCTTGTACTCACAAGCGGTAGGGATGGGACCCACAGGGGTGTTTTTAGCCAGGGACTCAGCTGGCAGCTGGCGCTTCGCTCACTCCTGGGGTTCACGTCGCTGCTGCCCGAGTTCTAACGGTGGAGGAGCAGCGGAGCGCTTCTCGAGAGAGGGACAGGGAGCGGGGAGACTGTTTTGAGGCACAAGGGCTGCTTTGGTAGCAGACCAGGTTGTTCAGGAGACTATGCGAGTTCTTATAGCCACTGTGAGGCACATCTGCTTGTGAGCAATTGCTCCCTGCGTTGTTTATCCATGGCTGTGGGAGGTGACTCTTAGTCTTGGAAAGCTGGAATTTCCTGCTCTGTATATTTTTAATCCCTTAGATGCTCCTGTGTGACTGGAAGTATTCCTAGAAGACAGGGGAATGAAGACCTTTCCCTTCCAGCTGTAGCTCTTTGTGAAACAAACAAGCTGCCAGTGTTTGTTTTCCTATTCAGGACCAGTTTATCAATAAATCTGAGAGACTTGTTATTGTGTTTATAAACTTTTCAGTGGAGATCAGCTCTCATGATGTGTTTGCACAACACCTGGCACAGCTTGGCTTTGATCTCAGCTGCGATACTGATGTGCAGATACCGTTATTCAGCATTTAATATATTTGTAATTTCCCTCCCAGCTTTCAGAAATAGGATTCCAATATTTATGCAGTGCTGCTTTTGTGGGAGCAAATTACTTAGAGGAATTTCTGAAAATTAAATGGAATAGTCCTTGTCAGTTAAGAGCCAGATTTTGATCTTCTCTATACGGTAAGAGTGTATACCTGTACAGTAACTTGTAAATACATTATTGTAAATAGTTAGCTGCCTTTCACAACTTTATTTTTGGTCTCTTTTGACAAAGATGCTCACAAACCTCTGGGAGCCTTTACCAAGTGTTTAAGCAGACTGTCAACTGACTCTGAAATCAGTAGCCAAGTTACAGCTCAGCTACCAGGTACAGGATTAGTGCAGGAATTACTGGGTAAAATTCGCAGGCTAGGGTTATGAAGGCAATCAGAACGTCACTTCTGAGCTTTTAAATAACTGCTGATAATCTGTGAAATAACTTGAGATTTTTTACTGTAGAAACAAGCTGGAAACTAGAGCTTTGCCGAGGGCCAGTGTAATAAATGTCTTCTATGATGGCTGGCAGCAGAATCAGCTGTAACGTTCATCATTCGTGAACTATGCTATTCAGCACAAGCGAGGACTGGGAGAAGGGAAGGATTTATCATCACCATCGCCTAATGGGGATTAAGTGATTTGTCCAAGGTCATGCAGGAAGTAAAATAAGATAGGGCATCCCAAAGGTACAGACTGGTGATTTAAATTTGTTCTTCCTATTGGCTAATCTGTAAATATTCATAAAAGCCAAAATTAAAAAAAAAAAAAAGGAAAAAGGAAAAAAGTGAGAAAAGTAAGAAAGAGAGAGAGAGTCATTGTCTTAGAAGCGTGACATCCTGAGATACACTTGTTTCCATTATGTGGAGTATTAATTTTAAGAAGGTCTAAGGAGGGAGAGGCTGGTGCAAGATCCCTTCATGCCACTTGAACATCTTTTTCATACGGAACTGGTTTTGAATAAGGATTCTAAAACTGTTGCTTGAAAAGCTGGAAGCTTCTTAAGGGGTCTTCATAATTACAGAGCAAGAGCCAGCCACCCCTCTTTTTCATCCCTAGCCAGCACTGTTGTTTGGTCAGAATCCAAATCCTGCTGACTTTATTCACAGGGTTGCAGCACACTCGGTGAACAGTCACATGCAAATCACTTCTCGGGCTGGCATGAAAAAAGATTGTTTGTTTCATTCCTCTCCTAGTGTTGGCCAGCCCTCAGAGGAGCTGGAGTGAGGTGGGTGAATGAAAGGCCTGAGAGGAAAGGCAGCTCCTTGAGGGAGGGGTTAGGAACTTGCCAGTTATTGCCTACAGCTCTCCATTAGGAATTAGAGCATCTCTTCTCCACGGGCACAAGCCCGTAGCGATGCACCTTGCAGGGTTCAGCCGTGGCAGGTATGATTGAGTCGTCAGTGCACACTGTCTCTTCTCAGTACGCCGTGGGGTTTACGCCATCCCAGCCAGAGAGGGGAGAGGAAAATTCTCCTCCCACAACATTTTATCTGCCCATGAGTACAGGTCAATGCTTTGTTTTCTGAATCGATTTTTTTAAAAACTATGACAGAATTGACATTTTAATGTAAAAGTATACTTTTTTCCCTACTCTTTTAGACCAGATAAGAGAGAAACACAACTCTGGAAAGGTTTCTTTCCAACAAAACCAATAAAACACCGGCATGTTTTAGTTAAAAAGCAAAACAAATTGCTGCCCATTTGTTCATTGCTGTTTCTCCTACCCTCCACCATTTTAGTACAGGTCCCTTACTCTCACCCCACCAGCCTCCCAGCCAGTTTAACTCAGCTACTTACGTGAAATTACTGGAAATGAATCAGGCAAAACACTGAAATATAGTATCAACCCCAATTCTCTAGCCAGTAACAAAGATCTTACGTGCGATTAAAAACTGTTACCCATCCCTGGCTGGGCATAGATGGGTGCATTCATTTCTAGAGATCTTCCACTGTTGAGCAGCAATCACACAGGCTTTTCCAGCAGAGCAGATCCCATGCTGGAGGGGAGCTGAGCCAGTACTGCTCTGTGTCTGCAGAGCTTGCCGTAGCTCCTTGTGCGAGCCCACCATGACAAGCAATCCCACGGAGGCGAATGGCAGGGGCGAGTTGGTGCAGGGAGAGTGCGTTTGTGTGATCCGTCCCTGCTGCTGACCCAGCGAACAACTAGCTGATTCCAATTGCAGTTGTCATAGAGGCACAGAACGGTTTGGGTTGGAAGGGACCTTGAAGATCATCTAGTTCCAACCCTCCTGCCATGGGCAGGGACACCTCCCACTAGACCAGGTTGCTCAAAGCCTCATCCAGCCTTGTCATAGCACAGTTGTTTTAAAATCCTGGTTTAGTATCATTCTCTTGTCTGGAGGAGAATTTGGGTTTTCCTCAAGAATCCTGCGGTTAAGGCATGCCACAGAAAAAGCCGTCACGTTTAAGTCCTGTCACTCTAGCTGTAGAAGGCAGTTCTCACAGGGCTGTCCCTGTTGGAGACAGCAATGGGAACCTTAAGAAATCTGCCAAGAAAACCTACCCGTGCCGCTGTACCAAACTTGTCACAGCTTAGCTTTAGAATGATTATATTCAAATAATTCATTTCACGCCTCTAAATATAGTTGGAAAGCAATGGAGAACAAGGCTTGAAATCAACCCTCCAAGCATGTAAGAAAATTTAATTAATGGCAGAAGGAAGGGCCACAGCAATTTGGAGAGTTAGATTAATACTTCCCAACATAAAATGTTTTTTAAATCACGACAAATTTTTTTGAAAAAAAAAGTTTCATTTAATTTTAATGTTTCCACTGAAAAACAGATATGATGAAAGTGTTTCAGTTAGAGGTAAATGAGTGGTGGTGGGAAATCCTGGAAACAGAAATACAGTTTCTCCCTTTTTTGTGTTAGAGCATTCTGAAAAAACTTAGTTTAGTATTTAAAAAAAAGAAATATTTTTCTTAATTTCCATTCTTCAATAAATGTTACCATACCTTTTCCAGTCCTCTCTCATTATCATCAGTGTCTGCTTCTATAACAAAACCTCACTCAAAGCAACAAATGCGATTCTATATACAATGTGCATGTAGGGCTCAATACTTTGTGTGAAGGTAGCTGAGGAACTCTCAAGGTCCACAGACTCCCTATAGCAATAAGTCATCACACAGAACTGGATGAGTAGGATACAAAACAATGGATCAAATATTTTTTTTTTCCCCAAGAAGTGTCAAAGGGTAATTTTTACTTAAAAAAAAAAAAAGCTCATATTTACCTACAAAAAAAAAAAAGCCATCAGAAAAAAAAAAAGGACTACTACTCAAAAATGTCTATTTACAATCTGCGAACCAGATACTCATTTACTCTAGTTCCACTGAATTAATTATTTGCACCCATTGACAACCTGACCAGGAATTTGTATTACTCAAGTCTACTTCAACAAAATTAAATATCTACCTTTTCTCAAGTGGAGAGTTGCAAAGTAACAATTTCCCTGGTGATATGCTGTGAAAGTTGAAGTTTCCTACACTTTGGCATCTCATGAAATTAAGAAACACTTGCACACACAAACCTCAGGGTTCACACCTGAGCAATACAACTTGTCCTTCCAGGAAGAGAAGAGCATGCTGCAGAGAAACAGGCGAGCTACATTACTTACAATTCAGGAAAGACCAGAACACATGCACACCTCTACTCCGGAGAGGTGGTTTTCATTTGGTATCAGATAAAACCCAAAGGATGAATAAAAGAAAGAAGGGAAGGTCAAGACTAATCCTTGTCCCATCAAATCAACACAAATTGCTTTTGTGTTCAATGGAGTCAAAAGTTCACCCAAGGTTTTCAAACAGTGACGTCCTCCAGTGGGGCGGTGAGGCCAGCTGTGAACAATAACAAGACCTGGACACCAATTTTGCAAAAGACAATAATTTTTTTTAAAAGGAAAAAATAAGAAAGCTCTAAAATACTTAATTAAAAAAAAAAAAAAAGAAAAGAAAAAAAAAGCACCTTTAGAAACAGAGCAGAATGGCTCAAAGCAAAGCAAGTTTGGTGATGGATAAAGCACAGTGCCATTGACCTTGGAAGTCTATTGAAAACCAAGGCTCACATCTAGACACAGGTCTCTGGTGAAATGAACTGGGTAACCTCGGCTCAGTTTGGGGGTTTATGGTATGTGTGCGTGATAGTAACAGCATGATAGACCCTTCTTATGGGAAGCTGTGAAATGAGTGAGGGGAAAAGAGGGTCCTGACATAGAAATCCTTCCAGATTAGAGACTGCCAGGCAATCCAGTGTGAATGCAGAGATTTGCAAGCAGAGGGCAGTGTTTCATGCTAATAGTGCTAAGCAAGGGCTCGTTCTTGAAGTGAATGCCGGGAAGAGTATTATAATGTCACTGTTGGCCTTGCGAATCCTTGGGGAAGGTCAGCTGCAGTTTGAGTCCCTGGAGAGTTCTGCTGCTATGGGTTCCCTTAAACAAGACCTTCATTTGGCAGCATTTTGAAGGCACTGGAACGCCAGATGTTGCCCCAAACATTGTTCCTAGAGAAGTTGGTCCATAGCTAGAAGTCAGAGCTCCTTTTACACGTGATGGAGGAGTCGTCTCAGTGGAGGTAGGTAGGTTGATTCCATCGGTACCAAGATCTGTTTGCAACACAGGGAATAAAAGCTACGATTGCCATGTTGTTAACGGTTTCCTTTGAAATAAAAATCATTATTATTCCATTTGTAACCTTACTTCGACTTGGCAGCCAGCAAATGATCCTTTGCTCCTCTAGGAAGCTCACAGCAAAACCCCCATCTTTCTAACCAACATCTTCCATTGTGCTCGTGAGTTCACCTGGCTGTAGGACTTCCTCCACGTAAGGGGAGGTCTGATTCACGGCACAGGATGATCCATGACTCAGCCCAGCAGCTACGGGTAACGCCCTCTGCCCTCTGTTGCCTTCCTACTCACACAGTATCCTTGATGCCATGTAGCAGAAACTACAAGTGCAGAGAGGCCCGAGGAGCATGGGCTGTGGCAGAGGCACGTTCAGTGAAATAACCAGAAGGGCTCTGAGCCCGTATGTGTGGCTTAATGCTTTTGTAGCATCTGAAGACAGGGCAGAGGAAAATCTTTGTTCTTGTTTCGTCTGCCACTGTGGAATAGTTACTCTGCAGCAGAGCTCTCTGGGTGGCACTGCAGGAGAGAAAACTGGCCGTGGAGGGGGTTATCCAAGCAGAAACAGCAAAACAAGCCGTCCTCTGCTTCCTCCAGACCAGGACTTAGTTTAGGCCAGTCCTTATGGCCAGTGTTTCTATTCAGGTTTTTGGTTGGGGTTTTTTTTCCCTTTTATTTTTAACCAGCACAGTTTTTTGGCAAAACTTGATTTACTATCTGCCTACAAGCTGAAAAATAGCCCCATCCTGAGGAGCTTCAGGTTAGATGTGAAGCTTCACGTAAGAACGTGCCACCACATGGCTCCACGTTGCTGGAGTCTCTAAGGGCTCGCACATTCTTCTCTAAGGTCCCATTGCTTTTCTCCCAAGCCCTCCGATGCCCTTGCCAAGGAGCAAGCTGTGGGCCCCCTCTGCCTTACCCTGAAGAGTTGAAACCGGATGAGTTCATTGCAGCTTTGGAGTTGCTCTGGGCTGTGCCGGGGCTGCTGGCATGGAGTGCACTGCCAGGGGACGAGGGCCTGCTGGAGTTCCCTGGGGAACACGATGATGTTACTGCGTAGCAGAGAAAGCAGAATAAGGCTGGGATCTCCTTTTCCTGCCAAGGACAGCCCAAGCCTGAACACTTCCACCATATCTCGTACCCAGCCCGTTGTTCATCTGACTCACTCTCTGCCCTGCAGCAGCATGGCAGAATCTATGCCCCAGCCGCAGAGAAGGTGAGGGTCTCCGGGACCGCTCTCCCTGTAGCGCTTGGTTTCTATTCGTGTGAATCGCATGTCTCAAAGGAGATCTGACAATGTTCTGCTGAACAAACACAGTAACCTACCCCCAAGCACTCCTCTTGTTTGGCTTCTAGGTGTGCCTGGCTCCCAAACCTGAACACCCCGGTAAAATTTGCCTGAGATTATCCTGGGAATGTTACTGTGCCCAGGAAACTTTTCCCGTCTTTGTCCCAGCCAAGAGAAAGACTCTGCTCTTCTTATCCTTTGTACACTAGCTGTGTGGGGCTACTTTCCCTGGCCAAACCCAAGGGTCTTATTAAGAGTGGCCTGCAAATGTGACTGAGAAACCAAGTAGGGAGAGAGCAAGAGCAGAGGAAGGAGGGAAGTAATGGTGAGAGGCAGGTTTCTCAAGGCTTACCGGTCCCAGGCATGGTGCTGTGCACTGGATTGACGGAGAGGGGCCCCAAGGACCCTGAGGTAGAGACCTAGAGAGAAATAGAAGCAAACAGTAAACACTTGGCACTATGAAGGTATAGATCACAAAATGCCACTCCTTTCATATTCCTTTTAGAGTGTGCTGGCTCCCAGGCAGCCGTCTTATCTACATCTGAGGCTCTCACAGATATTTGTGTTCATACTGTAGTGTAGAAGCACCATTCTCATATCCAGGGCTGGACAAAGAAATCAGAATGAGCGTTACATATGCCTGACACTCTCTACACAGGTCTAAATTTATGGATCAGCTATGGAAAAGCCTGAAATTATCAAACGCAAGCCAAACTTTCTGGAAATCCTGAGATCCCATTGGTAGGAGCCACTGCCCTTTGGATGTTTCAGCCTGGATGTTCCTAGTCAGAAACATCCCAGCTCACTCTGGTCTTGGGCACAAATAATCCCTTTTCCTTTACAGAGTTCTTGATGGGTGAGAATTCTCAGGTGACAATTAGTAATTTGGTGGCTGCACTCAAAGCGAGCCTGGGGCATTTGTTGTTCAACTGTGATACTTTAACTACAGGCAACACGTTCCGAATGACTGATGAGCAAAGGCATATTTCACAGAATGCATTCAGAGGAAAACTATTCACCAAAGCTACTGCTTTAAAAATTCATGGCTTGCAAGCAGCATTTCGTGTTTGTGACTGTAGACCAAATGTGTTGTGCAACAAGTGACCAAACTTCTTGTGATGTTTTCCTGCCTTCTGATGGATACCTCCAAAACCCAGAAGATTTCAAGATAAAATATTGCTTGCGAATATGTACTCTCCCTCCCACTTACATGTGCTCCAGCATTAACAACACTGTAGGGAGGTTCCTGCCACTTTTATAGGTGGAAGCAACTATTAACTAGCAGAAACACAATAGTAGCTTGTTAGCCACGGTAGCCACCGACAGTAGATTACGAGAACACGCTTTCACCAACTCTCACAACAGCTTCTCTTTTCCTTATCCTTCCTGGCAATGAAAATATACTTGCCAAAATGTGAATGTACGACATGACAGAAGGACAGCTAGCACTACTGAAGTGTATTCTGCCTTTCTGCACAGAAGTAAAACAACAAACTGATATGTAAATGGTTACCATTAGGTTTCAGAGTTAACAACAATTAAATTGACTTGCACCTTCTAGTAAACCTGTATTTTCTTTCTATTGTTTTCATTAATAGAATAAAAATAAATGTTCTGTAAATATGCCCAATGCATGGCTAGCCCAGCTGCCTCTGCGCACTCCTACAGGTGTAGTCCCCTGCTGGACTGTGGAGTGGGCTTGCCAGCAACTCAGGGACTTGTGCGTACAAGGGCATGTCCTGTCCTGTTTCCTTCTCCAGCAAACCCTGCTGTATCCCCCTGCCCTTTTCCCTACTTCTCTGGGATGGCATGTAGAACTCCTTAATCCACAGTGTCTCACCAGTCTGGAGTTGTAGATAGGTGATTTGATGGGGGATGGCATTGGGCAGCTGATCCGTTTTTCCTTCTGGCGCCGATTGCAGAACCAGACCCGAACCACCTCCTTTTCCATGGAGAGCTGCTCTGCTATCAAGGATATCTCCTCTGAACTGGGCTTGGGGTTCTGCTGAGAAAGGGCAGGAGGTTAAAGAAAGCCCCAAAGAGCTGTAACTTGCAGCTCTACTGTATGCTTGTGCTGCTGGAAAGGCAGAGGACAAGGGTGGGGTTGGCTGTAAACTGGGGAGGGGAGAAAATAAGACAAAGGGTAAATATTAGGGTGAGAGATTATGTTCTGTGAACCAGAAAGTGCCTCTGATTCAACATCAAGTCGTATGGAATCAGTGGGGGATGAGTCAGTACCTGGTCCTGTTGTTGCATATAGCACCATGCTCTTTGATCTTAACAGCACCCTAAATCATTGCTTGGGGGGAAGCTAATGACCGGTGGTGGTCTTATCACTACACAGGACACACAAGTTCTCAGTGCTGTTTGTACGCCTACCTGCACCATCTCAGAAAAGCCATTTCTTCTCTTTCTTCCTCCATCTCTCATTTATAAAGGGAAATGATAGTACCTATCCTTTCTTCTGTGTCACTTATTTTCTGGTGCATTTGACAGCATTTAGCTCTGTGGGTTTTGATCTGAGTTGGAGGCTTGAGGGTCAAAAATACGTAGCACAGAGATGCCAAGACAGCTTTCCCTTTACGAAGAATGACCATACTAGCTAAAAATGAGATGCCTGTAATGATCTGACAATGACTGTCTTTTGTTCTCATTAACAATCTTTGGAGGAAATGTTGATATGATCAGATATGAGGGAGAAGCCAAGAAAAAATGAGGGCTGGTCAAAAACAGTTTTGATGAAAAATTTTCAATGCACAATTTATTTCTAGTGATTTAAAGCTTTGCTCTCTTTAGTGATTTGTCTTGGAAATCTTGATGTGTAAAAAGCAAAAGGCTCCACTTCTGAAATGATTCAGCAGCAATATCTGGAGCAACTAGTTCTGTAGTCTCACAAGACTTAACAGGGCATCCATTTCCGTGCTGCACCGTGGCCACACAGTTCCTGTGACGCACGCCCACAACTCGCAAAGAGAAGAGGTGGGTGCAGGAAATCAGCTTTGGCTAGGGCACAGATCAGTGGGGGATAATGGGGAGGAATGGTGATGAAATTGCAATTCCTTTAAAACAACATTTGCCAAGAAATAATTTGGTCTGATTTCTCTCGGCTTAACACTTCTCCTGTTAACCCCTTCAAGCATTTTCTAACCTGTTATCCCTTTTTTTTTTGAGGATTCAGTGCTACTATGACCTAGCAAATGCCAAACTCGGAGAGAGTTCACAACACATTGAAAGATTTTCCCCTCACATCTTGAAATCTTTTCTCCAGCGTGGAGCGAATGTTGGTCTCAATGCTGGTTCGCTTCTTTCTTTTCCGTCCAAACATCTCATTCACTGAGGGGTACGAATTGGGAGTGCTCATGGAAGAATCCAAAGGAGCAGATTCTGGAGAAAGAGGGAGGGGAAAAGAGATATTCAAGAAGATAATGAGTTATTTTCATTCCTAGATCCTTTCTGGGAACAATGGCACCTCCTAAAATAAGTAAAATGTTCCTACATTGTGGATCCTTCCTATGGTGAGGATTAAAATTGCTCCAACAGCCCCAAATCCATCAATGGTCTTGTCCAAATCAGGAAAGAAATACAAGTGCTGAAACTTTAATCAACACACTATTTTTCCTTTTCCCAGCTTGATTTCCAGCCTGCTGTCATGGGGACCACACATTTTCCAATGATTTAATTTCACACAGTTAAAGATGTTGACTTACACCACTGGGATCAGGTCTCATGTAGCTGAGACACCTCCTGACATGATAAATTTGTCAAACACGCAACTCTGAAGGGCTGGGTGAAGCACATGAGACTAATGCCATTCATTCTTACAGTGGTTTGCAGCCAGCAGAGGCCACCAGCCCAATCTTGCTGCTACTGGAAGATTCCCCTTGTAGTGATATCTTCCTTTTCTAATTACTGCTCATGGGCTGATCTCTGAGCACTTCGGGAGGAGTCCCTTCCTATTCCTCCAGTTTACACCGGGAGGGACTGAATGGACTAGCCCAGTGGTTTGCCCCAGGCCATGCAACAGAGCGAGAGGTGATGCAGGAAGGGACTGCCCCAGACACCAAATTGCAAGGTGAATCCCATATTGCCAGAGAGAAAGGACAGATGTGGTTTGATATCTAGGCTGCTATGCAACCTGCTGTGTGATCCACAGAGGAAAGCCATCTGTTACCAGCTCAGCCATGGATCTGAGAGGTCTTAGCTCCAGCTCCCTTTTTCCTGGCTTTTATTGGAGGTTCCTGGATGGATCCTCTCATCCTGGCCAAGACTGGTGGCATTTCTGTGTGTATTGTCACCTACCTGCGTCACTCAGCCACTTCTCCAGCAGGGGTTTGAGCTTGCACATATTCTTAAAGCTCAGGTTGAGAGCCTCAAAGCGGGAAATGGTGGTCTGGCTGAAATCATTGCCATAGAGCTTCCCCATGGCAAGTCCAACGTCACCCTGCCAGAGAAGATCCAAATCAAAACATGAGCTCAGAAAAAACCCTTCCTGCTGTCAGACCGCCTCTCAGGTTGCTTCCAGAATAGGTTCAGCCTTGTTTCCATGACCTGTCTTCCAGAGAAAGTGAATTCTCTTCCCACCAGAATCTGCCCCACACCCCTGAGCCTTTGTGTATTGGAGAAGGTGCAGATAATGAGGTCATGGCAATGAAGAAGTAGGACGGGTTTGTCTCTTCATGCGTTCGGAAGGCGATTCTCCAAAGAAAGCCAAACTGTATTTAATCCAGCCCTTCCTCCATCCATGCCTCTGCCACAAACTCCCCCAGTCCAAGATGTCCACATCACAAGTGACACCACATTGACGAGGCAGCTCACCTGCGTGAACCCCAGTTTGATTCGCCTTTGTTTGAAAGTCTTAGCAAACTTTTCCAGCTCCTCCAGGTCACTGGGTTCCTCAGACGCTCCTGATGGAGTTAGGTGCTTTGCCACTTGCAAATGCTGGGGTACGTCCAGGTGGGGTTCAACCGACGAGCCAGGGAGTCCAGAACGGCCCACAGCCTGTTAAAACAACAAAAAAGATGCATAGAGTCACAACAACAGAGAAGCACACAATTTTCTCTGCCATTTGCCCTTAATGAAGCAGCACTTTTTGTAGATGAGTGCTTCTCAGGGTGGGACTGTATGTTGAGGCAAGTTACCTGTGATGCCAGACTGGGTCCTGGTTGGGAGAGGAGAAGGCTGCCCTGTTGCTGAGGGAAGGAGAGGATGTTTGGCTGCAAAGCTGAGGAGAGGAAGAGAGACACATCTGATCAGACCAGTTCCTTCATCAGCACCTAAGCAGCTGAACATCGCTCTGCACAGGAAAGGCTCATGAAGCTCCGAATGGAAAACATCAGTTAGCTCTTGGTCACAATGTGAGAATTTCAGCCGTGGATGTGTGGATGGCTCTGAGTTGGATTATGAGAAAGGAAAGGTTCTTTTCATGGCTTTTTAGCCTGAAAGGGGTTATTACAGTAATGACAGAGGTAAAATATCTCATCCACTGATCTGTGTGTGTAGCTCATTAACCTAAGGCTGAACTAGGGCACAGACATTTTGCATAGACATCTAACTTTGATTTTAGATATCAAGCAGCACAGAATTTACTACATCCTTAGTGGTGTTCTCTCCCAGTTCTTAATCATTGTAGCTGTTAAAAAAATGTGCATCTTTTTTCCAATAGAAGCTTTTCTGACTCCAACTTTCACCTACTTGATCTTGTTAAAAAAATCCTGATCCTACAGTTAATGTCATAGTCTATCCACTCTGCTTTCTACTATACATTTCATTTTGAAGTGTCATTTTGAAGCCATCTGACCCTTTCTTTTCTACCCTACTGTATTTCAAATAAATTGAATTTCTTTTGGAATATATAAACTGACACAAAATGATGAAAGGAAAAAAGAAGGGAAATCTATAAAACTAACAAAAACCAGTATTTATGGAGACTGAGTAATTGTTTAGTTGACAAACTGCCAAGCACAAGCCTGTATCTCTTAGAGGGAATGTGCTAGAGGATTAAGTAGCGACTGAAACAGTGTAGTTCCCTAGAAATTTAGTTAGGTTCTTCAAGTCTGTTGTGGGTGAAGCCTATAGAATTTAGTGAGGATTTATAACCTTTCTTGAAACAGTCAATATAATCTATTGATTGTAACTGACAATTATAGGGAAAACTATAGAAATTTATGGACTTCTTAAAAAAAAAAAAAAAAGGAAAAAAGATCATCTCCAGCAGAATCAATCACTCCCTCCCCTCTCTCTTCCTGTCTTTCCTTTTTTAATTTAGATCTAAATGTGCAGGATCCCATTTATTTATTTAGATTGGTGTTTCAATAAGCTTTCTCTAATGCTGGAACAACTTTGAATTTCAAATGCAGGCTGGTAATGAGGTGCACATTTTTAACAGTGAAGCTAATTAATCACTGGAATGGCTTGCCTAGGGACATGGCGGATGCTCTGTCATTTGGAGTCTTTAAAATCATGATTGAACACCTTTGCGAAAGCTAAGCTCTAGCTCAAATGAAAATTATGGACTGGATTCAGGAATCACCGGTTTGACAGCTGATGAGACCGAGACTGTGTTTTCGTAAGATGAAGGCTTCAGCAGCAATATTTTGGCTGACAGTGTTCCCAGCATCTACCTGGCTGCTTGTTTCCACCTTTATGGCACAGAGCTCACCCCCTTATTCAAGCGTGCCACCATTAGCTGTTAGAAGGGCTGCACAATGACTCACATCAGGGCATAATGAATCAGACCTGGGAACTTATCTGGCTTAAAAATAGCTTTAAAACACAAAAACCAAACAAAAACGCGTGTCCTCTTGGAAAGGTTAAGCCCACAGCCAAGTCCCTTTGGCCATGAAATCCATGAACTGATGTACCCATCAGTCAGAACTCAGGAAACATTGAGGGTATTCCCGTGATGGCCCGAGGGACAACTTCGGGAATGTTTTGTGCATCTCTTTGGTGTGGAGAATGCTCCACCTGTATCTGTACCAAACAACTACTTCCACAAAACGAATCTGTGCCTTCACTTTCACTCCCTAGTGGCTGTGCATGCACAGGGCAAAGGATCATTAAAACTTGGCAATCATCTATTCAAATGGAAGTGCTCTTGCACGAAAAGTCGGCTACTGGCCAGAATATCCAGTCTTTATCAAGTTTGGAACCAAAAGGGCTCATGGCCAAATAAGTGGCCATCTGTTGGAGGGGTTATAGCTGCCGAAGGAAGTCACTTAACAGAAGAAACTCTAACTCTATAAAAGGAAGCAAGTTCTGTTTTGCAGTATAATGTGTTTCCTATTATACATGAATAAAAGCAGGCAGTAAGCAATGTATTTTCCTGACCCTGCCATTTCAAACAAACTAAATTCTAGTTTATTGGTAAATATACATCAAGTTGTTTCTTTATACATCACCCAGCATCATTTGGCAGAGAGAAGAGTTTATATACTGTCAACGAGAAATAAGTTTCCCACTTGCCTACAATACAGGTTTTGTTTTGGAGCATATGTACCAGTGGATTCAAGCTGCAGAGATTTTAAGGTTTCAATTCTGAATCTTGATTCATACGGAGGGACCTCTGTGCTGGAATAAATCAAGAATGCAAGCAAAGGACCCAAGTCCCTTTGCGTCTGTCAGGTTATGGATCAAAGCCTATGTTTGTCTGTCCACAAGCAGCATAAAACTTCATCAATGGCATGCCTGTAACCCCATTGTTGGAGGAATGCCATAAAAAATATCGGTGGTAAAAGCAGAAACACAGGGACTTTCTCAAGAACTGAGTTCAGTCCTCAGTCCTTTCATCCCTTCCATGGAGCTGACTACACTGTGTTTCAGAAGTAGTTAGATCTCCTGTCCTCTCCTGCCCCACGGCTTGGGGCGAGATTTGGGAACAACCGCTGGCAACTCCAAACCTCTCAGCTCTCATCCCCGGTTGCTCCTGGCTAGGTTAGACTTGTTTGTTCTAGTGCCAGCATCGTCCTTCCACCAGAGCAGCTCAGCTCCTTCCCTGCTTTCACTCTCCCTCTAAGGTACTTAGAGACATCAACTCAACCTCTCCTCGGTTTTCTGGGAGAAGTGAAGAGTGCTAACCCAGCGAGACTGGGAGCCCAGGCAGGCTGCAACTGCACCCAAGGAGCAGGCTCCTGGCTGTTCTGCTGGAAGCCAACCAGACGCCGTCCTGAATTTCAGAGGTGGGATCCCCACCAAACCTTCGAAGACTGGCCCCAAGGTGGCACTCTTAGCGCACAACAAGCCACAGGTGCCAGGAGCGCTGCTGGGATCATCCCAGCTGTGGGAGCCAGCACAGGGGGAAGAGCGGGGGAAAATGCATCTGGTAACACAGCAGGGGAACAGACACCACCATGCTGGGAAAATGTAACAGGTCAGATTGAAAACAAGAGTCATGAGAAGGGAGGTTTTTGCTAGATATGTATCTGCTTATAACAATGCCCCTTTCAGCTTTTATTGCTCTTACCTTGTTGCCCGGCCTGAGACTGAGACAGAAGAAACTGGGGAACCGACTGCATATGACCAGGAAGCAATACAAGCTGCTGCAGGGTGTGAAGAGAGCTCATATCCTACAGGAAAAAGCAAAGGCAACAGCAAATCTCAGACACGTCTCCTCTTCACGCGCTGTCACAGCTCCTATAAAGCTTCCCTGCTCTTTTACACTGTCCTTGACCCCCTTCACACTTTCCGTGCTACAGATGCAGAGGTACTCCAACATCTGAAGTTTTCAGCTGTATAAGAATTCTGTGCGCGCACAGACATCCACGTGGAGAATCATCTGCTTTTATCTGAAAAAGCCAGTTCTTGAAAAATGGTATTTTTGAGACACTGACAATCAAAACTTGGTTGTTAGAACTAACAGTGAAACCTCTTGGATTTCAGTTTCTTCCAGATAATCTGTTTTCAGAGAGTGAACTCCCTAAAATTACCCAGAAAATTGCAGCTGACTGTCTCATCTCAAGAACACTGAGAGCCTAGTTTCCACAGAAGGCTGATTTCCCAGCCAGCTCTGTGCTGAGATGGGAAAGAAGCAATGCCCAACAGTGCCTGATTCTCTGCACCAACAGCAAACTCATTGCCATGGACACAGTGACCAGATCCAAAAATGTTTCCTGTTCTTTGCCACGTAGCTGCCAGGAATTCCCCACCCTGCACTGAGCAGAGCAGGCAGTAGGTGCTGAGAGACGAGGATTACATCCTAGCGCTCCTTGACATTACTGGGGTTCCAGCCCCAGGACTGTTGTAGGGATTAGGGGATAAGAGTTTGCATTTGCTTGGACTAGACACACCAAAAAAAAAGCCTCAATAAGACAAACTCTTTTTAGAGGTACTTTTTTTTAAAGGAGCTCATTACTCAATAAGATGAGCTCTTCGAGCTTCTCAAGAACTGTTCTGAAGCATTGGGGAACTTGAACAGTCCCCAAATTGTGTAAGGGATCTGAATACGCCACGAAAGAATGAGGGAAGAGATTACTGAGCAGCTGTGTGGCCTTCTGGCATCTCAATCCCATTAGCATTTAACAAGAGTTAAGTGCTAAACTCCAATTTTTTACCTTAGGAAACAAAAAATCCCTCAAGGAATTCAGTTCTTCTCTAGTGTAAATCAATTGGAGCCAACATATTCAAGAATGACTATACTGGTTCAGTTCAAGAGTTAATTTAGCCTAGCATCCTATCTCCGACGATGGCATGAAAGAGGAAGACCAGGGCAAACATATCTAACACTTTCCCTTGGTGTTGTCTCAGCCTCCAATTATTTTCAATTCAAGGGATTTCCTGAGCATGGTGTGGTTTGCCTACTTAGTAAACCCTCAAAGGAAACCTCTTCCAAATACGTGTCCAGTCTGCCTTTGAACATATGTAAAACTTTCTGCAGAAAAGAAGGAGGCTGAGGAGGAAGCTGACTTTTGCCAACCCAGATTCACTTTTCGAGTTCAGTGTCCATCATACCCCTCAAGTCTCCTTTTGCCACTGTCAAAAGGCATATGTAATTTGGCAAGTGTGTCAAGACCAGCCTCTTCTCCGGAGGGTCACTAACCAGTGCCATTTCAGACTTGTGGATCCCTGCAGCAGTGAAGTCACTTACCCCTGCAATTTGGCTTCCGGGCATCATTGATGATCCCTGCACAAGGTGACCTGACCTAGAGGGGATTGTAGATTGCAAGGAGTCGCTGAGGTCTTCGGTTTTAATCTGAAAAAGAGCAAAGTAATTGTAGCATTAGGGAGCAGAGCGAAGGGGATGCAGGAAGCGTGGGGCAGCTAGGAATCTGAGCGGCTGGAAGGGATCGGGAAGGGGCTCCTTTCAGAGGAAAGTTAGAGGTTGGAACTCACTGCTTCCATCCCTGGCTTTGCAGAAAGGCATGGTCGTTCCCCACTTCTGCTCTCTCACGGACATAGTTTTCCTGCTCTGCCAAGCCAAGGGGAGGCTTGCCGTTTGTTCAATTAAAACATATTAATTGAAACATTTTAGGAAGTAACAAAGTTCCAGTGACTTAGCAAGGTTTAAAGCACGCGAGTGCTTTCCTCGGACAAAACACTGAGGCATTTTGTGGAGTTATAAGGAAGACACGAAGCAATTCTCCCTTACAGATCACGACTCACAACCCGATGGTGGGGTTGGCTACAGAGAGCTGCTCATGTTGTTCTCCAGGTGGCAGAGAACGCTACAAGGGGATGGGAAAGGAAAGGTCATGAAGTAAAAGACCTCAAAAAGCAGGGTAATCTTCCAGAGTTGAAAATGCAGCACCCCAGGCACCAAACGTATTTGCTCAGCTTCTACGAGAAAACAGCAAGAAATTGTACCAGTCTGTCAAGGAAAAATCTGCTTCCTTAGCTAGGACAAGCTGCAGAAAAAGAACTGGAAAACTTCACATGTGTCAGCCCTGTGTCCAGTGGTCATTTTGACCTACTCTAATGTTCAAAAAAGACTCCTGTCTACAAAAAAAAAAAAAAAAAATCTTGATTTCTGAGTCCACATTCTTAAAAGAAGAATTTACCCAGGGACCAGAACCGAATCCTTGTGTCTGGTTTATTCCATAGTCTCCATGTTAATTTCTAACATTGCTACTGCATTTAAAAAAGCAAACAAAAAACTGTTACATGACTTCCTACTAGCTGAAATCCTTTGGTAAGGCTGACAGTGACAGGAGAGGGGGGAACCCCGTTAGGGAAATTTTGGAAGTTTTTAGGTTAATTCCTAAAAGCTGTTTGAGGAGTGGAGTGTCTACACACAGATGCCATGCACAGGGGACAGAAAAGTCATACAGAGCTCTTACAACACATTTTCTCTGAGAAAAGATCCAAGCAAGCAATTTCCAAACTTAGGCTGAAGTTTTTCCTAAGCGTGAGAATGCCTGGAACAAGGCTCACATCATGAGTCCCATTTCTCACCTAAGACTTTCCAGTGTAAGAAGAGGCTCCAGCTTCCACAAACTGGAAAAACCAGGAGGACACCAGAAAGGACAGGTGTTGAAAACCCTGGCCACGGGCTCAGCATTGCAGATTCACTCTTACTCCTAGGGCTGAACCTCACCGTCTCCCACCAAATTACTCCCGAGCCCAACATCCCCCAGAAGACAAGCAGGGTCGCGTTTGCCAGGGTTTTGCAGTGCTGATGCGACCTTTAGGTCATACAGCCTCCTACCAGCAGAGGGGGACAAGAAATTCAGCTTTTAAAAAGAGTGGCCCAGGCGAATATTTTTGGTTGAAGGAGGTTTTATTTCAATTTGACTAAAGCAAGCAAATACCCGAATCTCCAGAGGGGCCAAGGAGAAAATGCGATCACAAGAGACTCCCGGCTGCAGTGCAGGGAGCGGCAAAACAAACTAAGAAATCAGCATTTTGGAAGGTAGTACGGAGAGGGAAGAGAATTACAACATCTCCTTTCATTACAACTATAGCTCTGGACACTGCCGAAACTCGTTTTGCAATAATACTAGCTCCTTGCAACAAGAGTTATACATGCTATCAATTCCAGTTCTTTCCTACCTTTCAGGTTGGCATGATCATCACTCTCAGCCTGGCGAAAAAAATCAGATGAAAAGATCTTCTTGATCACTATCAACGCGGATAGTGCCTAAGTTACCACTCATTAGACAAAAGGCTCAGGAGAATACACCGTTACCCCTGAGCCATCCAGTCATTGCAGGCAAATGGTTTTATGCACGTTTTCTTTCTGAGGGTGCATTAAAAAAAAAAATAGTCATCCAAGCCAAAAAGTAAAAATAATTTAAAAAAAATAAATTACGCCTGCTTGCAGTTCATGTGTGTCTGCCTCACACAATGCAGTCATCCAAGTCTGAACAGTCCCAAAAAGAAAAGTTATCCAGGTCTTAGAGAACAAGGCACTTGATCCCGCCTAAGTTATGATCCCAATAGGAGTGGAGTGTTGAAGAAGCACAAGCCATTTCCAAACTGAAATCAATTTTTACAGCTGCCAAGCCGAATGATTTGGAAGCGTTCCAGAGCGAAAGGGGTGTGTAGCTGCATCCCGGCATCGCACAATATGAGAACGGGAGGTGGGTTTGGCAAAGGACCGGTTCCCGATTTAAAAACAACAACATCTCCCACTGCTCCTTCCCCCGTCCCTGGAATTCTCTGGCTCCCTCCTGCGCAGTGGGCGGGAACCTGGGTGTTCTTGACAAATCCTTCTCCCCTGCACCTATTTTCATTGGGTTTAGGCTCAAATTTACCTCTCCCTCCTCTTTCTCTCCCCAAGAGGCCTGCAGCTGGCTAATTGTTCGTTAGCAAGAGTTCGGGGTATATCCAAAACTTTTGGGATGGTTTATGCAAATCCTGCACCTTCAGTTTTTCCCTGGTTAAACCGGCAGTATTACCAACTGTACATTAAAAAAACCAAAACCCCAAACCCCAAAAAACCACACACATTGTGGGCGAGGCCACTCAATATCATGAGACTCCCTTAAAATAATGTAAATTTCAAATTAATAAAGCAAGGGGAGGAGTTGCCTTCTCCTTTCCCAGTGCATCTGACTCATATTTGCAGGCATTTTCTACAAATATAAGAGAAGTTTTCTTGAGGGAACCAACAAAGCTTGAAATGGTCACAGAATCACCTCGTGGAGGTATTTGATGCTAAAACATTGCAAGTGAGTGACAGTGATTTAGTTAAAACCAGAACCAGATCCCAGTGTGGTTCCTCAGCACCTTGGTTTTACACGACCACCAGGCCAGCCGGGGAATGGGGAACGAGAAGTCATTGAAAGCAAACCTACGCTTCTTCCCATTGAATTCAACTCGGGGAAATAACACTATCTACGGAAAAACGAACTCGTGAAGGAGCGGGACCAGGTGATGTGCTGCACACCGCCGGCTCGCTGGCAGCGAGGGAGAGGTGCGGAGCCTGGGCTGCCAGCTGCCAACCTACGGGCACCTTCTTCCCCTTGGGCCGGAGGGGAGGCTCCGGGCAGGGCCGGGAGCAGCTCCGAGCTCCTCCCGAGGAGGTAACGGCAGATGGCGGCACCGGTACGCAGAGCTACCTCGGGCTTCTCCGGGACAGGAAAGGAATCACACTTGCAAATCTCAAGTGGATGTTTTCACAGCCTTAAAATAGGGTCAGCTGCCCCCAAGCAATCGGAGTGAAAAACACAGGAAGGGTGACTGGATGGCAAGAGAGTCCTTTCCTTAGTTGGCTAGCACCTCTGCTGGGCCTGCCCAAGGATGGGTTGTTTCTTACCTATCTCTGCCCTAAAAACAAAAACAAAAGGCAAAACAAACTAAGAAACATATTGAGGGCGATGGAAAATGATCAAAGCTCTTCAGCTTGCTTGCGTAACCGATTTGTGGAAGATGTTTCATAAACATTTCATAAGAAGGAGAATTATGAAGAAAACATCTCCCAACCTGCCTGCAATTACTGCACAAACTCTTCCTTACCAGTAGGAAGAAGGGGAGAAAAAAAAAAAGTACATCTGTTTTGTAACTGATCTGTGAACTTTTGGCAAACATTTGGCTCATGAAAAACATCCTGCAGACATATTGCAAAGCTGTGAAAAGCCAGCCTTGCATGAGGAAGTTGGAAAGATTCACCTCAGCAGCTCCGATTTCACCGCGTGGAAGGCCATACCCTTCTGACAGACAGACAGACTGACCGCCAACGTTTGAGTCAACGGACTGAGGGTCAGATCCCATTGCTCGGGCAGGACTCTGGCTGCAGCCCTCCTTGTATAAACCCAGTTCAGGGTCACTGCTCACAGCTAATCTGGATTGATCTTCCTCATCTATTAGGCACCAAAGCAGGCAGCCCGAATGCAGCCCCAAGCCACCTCCTTTTGACGAGCACTTCTGGTGTAATGTAAGCACCGCTCCGTCATCCTCTTCGCAAAGGTGGGACCCACCGACTGATTCAGCAGCCAGAGCCTCAGATGCTTTCCCCCAATCTAGATAAGAGATCCCCATACCCTGCCAGAGTGAGGCCGTTAAAGCCGTGTCAGCCTTCTCCGGTACCACTTACTAGGCAGGAACTGTGGTCGTTATTGTAAGATAGAAGACAATCATATTTGTTGTGTAGTTACTATTTAGACAGTAACCTCTTTGAAACAGATATTTATCTGCCTTCATATCTGGCTTATCTCGTAGTCAGCAGCTCACAACTGTTTAAGAGTTTGACTTACTCACATGCCTCCCTCCCCCGTTGCGGAGTGGCAAGGCTGTTTCACTGGAGGGGAGAGGATCAGGTGCACCCAGACTTAGAGAGGGTCTGAACCAGCTGCCCCTCACTGAAAATGAACAGCATGGTTCTTCCAGGGCTGAATCACTCCCAAAACACTATTCAGTACAACAGGGCTGTCTGAAGCTGCCCCAAAGTGATTGGCCTGAAGTCAAGGGAGGGAGTTTTAGGACAGAAACAGGTATCAAAACTGGATCCAAAGCTCTTGCAGTTAACTAAGCCTTCCCACCTTCCAATGGCGTAAATGTACTTCTCCATGAATTACCTGTACACGTGGGCACCATAAAATAAAAAACACACTAATAATAAATTATAGCAATAATAATAATGGGCTTGCAATTACTATTTCCACATGTACTATCCTGCACGTAAAGCAAGGCTTAACAGACACGCAGGAAGAAAGCAGAAAACCCTTATGTCAATGTGACGATATTCACCATATAACATTTGATATCCTTTCACACTGGAGGGTGGGATTTTTCAGAAGCTGTCAGCATGACAAAAGGAGAGTTAATCTCACGCTGAATGCCTAACAGACTATATCCTAAAACTCAGTAATGGCAGCACACTGAAATATTAAAATGTAATCCCTAACCTCAACACACTGGCATCACAGCTATATGAGGCCTTTGAGTTTATTAATTGAGGCCTGACCTGATATGCTTTATCCCCTGAGCTTCAGCTCAGGATGTTAATAGTTGTGCCTTAGCTGCAGTAAAAGGCAGAGTGGGAAATCAGAACTTTAAGAGTAACCGAGCTACACGCTTCACAAAAGAAAACAAACAGAACCACAGTCAGCTTTGCATTCACAGGCTTCCTGATACAGCATTCCCCTGGCATTTTTGCTTTTAAACAGAGAACGGGAAAAAGAAAGAAGTCATCCCCCCATGCTGAACAATAAACTCAAAATGATCGCTCGTGTGTAGCACAGAAGGCTTCTACAGCAGGCGCTGGGCAAGGGAGTGGAGAACCAAAACCAGAGGTGGGAAGAGCACCTGCCCTGAATGGCCATGCTCGTATCGGTGCCCACTCGGGTAGGCACCTCCTGATGAAGGGCTGCTCTCCGCATCAGAGACCGCAGCCTCTGCAAGAACCTCAGGAGCACAGAAGCTAGCTAGTGCTTTCGTATGGTGATCTGTGTTCAGGGAGCAGAACTGGCAAAAACATACTGAAAAGCAACAATGTGCAGCATCTTCACTCTTACTGTTGGTACTCAGGCACATGGTACCTTCTCTGCCAAGGCCTGTGGACATGCCAAACTGGAGGTATTTAAAAAAGGGGGAGGGGAAGATGCCATTTTCTTGGTGAGGATGGTGAGAATCTCCAAACGCAGCATGGAAAACAATTTTACCACCATTAAGGCTGTGATTTCTCTCATGTCTCCATTCCAGGATTCTCCCTGCCCATTCCTCCCTAGCCATCCTCAGGCCAGAGGTCCTACCCTTCTGCCCCAGCCTTGCCATGCGTTGCAGCACTGCATCTCTCTCAATTTCACTTGCCCAACTTCCAAAGCTCTCCAGAACTCCACCTCTGCCTACACCTTTGTGCTTATCTTCTCTGCTCCCACCCTGGGCTGCATCCCTGCCCCTTTCCTTATCAATCCGATTTCACACACACCGGGCTTCATGGCTTCTCCCATGCCCTCTTGCATGCTCACACAGGTTCCCTGGAGCTTAATCATGTTCCTGTTGAAGTCAGCAGCAAAGTTGCCTTATTGGGCTTTTCTGGGGCCAGAACCAGACCCTTAACTGTTCTCCAAATTCCCCGCATGAAAAATTTCCCCTTTCCGTGGATGGCTCATCCAGGGGAGCAGACTGTGATTGTTTAGTATTCTCTGTGCCCTCTGGCTGCGAACCAGTCACCGACCATCTAAATACTTGGCACTGCCTCCCTGCTGTACAGTACCGATGTCCCCGGATCAGTTATCCACGAAGAGGGCAGAGCAGTGTCCATCTAGCGAGTCATGGCGCAGGTACCCCTTGGTAGCAAGGCACTTTCCACAACATCCCGCATTTGAAAGGAATTAACTTGGAATCAGACGGCTCCCGTGACTGGGGCTGGCTCCATCCCAGCTCTGCAGGTGTCTCTGATTGGTTGACGGTAGTTTTGGCACCAGTTGCCATGCCCCAGGGAACTGGGACACAAGAAGAACAGCTAGAGGGATTGCATTAAATACACACAAGTAATATAATTAAAAAAGAAAGGGAGAGTGAGGAAGATCAACTTCGTTGGAAAATATCACATAGTTTTTCATTTTGGGTGGAGGCAATGAAGTCTAGCAATTGAGGGAAAGAGGGAGCTCAAAGCCAGTCCTCCACTCCCAACTTGGTCGCACCGGGCAATTTCTATGTGTCAGGGAAGCAGAGCAAGAGGGTTTCTTGCTAGCATAAACCCAACAACTCACTCCTAAGGGGCTGAGCAGCCCCGGTTCAGCCCACTGATTTCACATGGAGCACTAGCAGATCAGCATCTCTGAGAAGAGAGAAAGTGCACTCTGATGTCAGGCTTCCAAAATTAGAGGCCTTGCTTGAAACCCCATCGCCTTCACCTTTTTATGCTATGACTTGCCCTTCTGCAAAATGGGTGTAGGGCCCCACCCTTGCTGGGTGGTGCAGGCTTTTGATTGAATTCTTGGAGCTCACCAGATGAAAGGCCTTCAAGAATTCGGAGTCCTCTCCTTATTACGGATGAGCCATTCTCTGGTAGGCAGAAGAGTCATATCCATGCACAGTAGCTCGTGCAACTCACCGCTTAAAAAGGTGCTGGGTAACCTTAATAGTGGTTTGACAGTGACAACCATGCCTTGAGCTTAGTTTCTATTGTGAAAATAATTGTTATGTCCCTTCAGACAGGTCCATGAAACTAGGGCTTGTCCCCTGCAAGCTTAGAAAATATTTCCCAAAGGATGATAGAAGCCCTGTTGGAGCAGGGAATTTGCACGAAGAGAAGACCTGTCTGTCTCTCCCTCATCTCTAAGACAGCTTTGAGACAGCTGTACAGGATATATTGCCAGTGGACCAAGGCAACAAGCATAGGAAATACCTTAAAAATATAGGTTGTTCTTTAGAAGCTCGGAGCAGGAAAACAGGATTTTGTGAACAGACTGCAGCTGGATCTTAAGGAACAAATACAATCCAGCCAACTCTGGAGTGATGCTGGGATGTTGTCACCTGTTATTGGCTAACATAAAATTAATTCAGTGGTTTCAGTCCACCTCTGGAGAAAAAATTTTAAAAGGCCAAATCCTTCCTCCTACTTCCATCCCCCTTTCCCTCATAAGCTTCCCCAGACACTCACTGACCTGTTCATTCCCAGCAATCTCATCTGAGGGCCTCTGCAAGGCGCCAGAACAAAACTAGCTTGAAGAAGGGGTTCCTCTACATATCTGTCCTAAGCAAAACAGTGCCATATATAGAAACAGAAGACTTTCCCTCAAGCCAGGGCTTTCTCTGATGCTTTCCCAAAGGGTTGCATTTCAATTAAGAGCCGGCACACACACAAATTTATGCAATCAGTCTATCCCTAGGACAGAGCAAGGAAACTTCAAAAGGGAAAGGCCAAAGTAGTGTTCAGCTTAGATCCAGTGTCAGTCAAGGCAGATACGGACAGCCGGGCTGATTTCCAGTTAGTGAAGGCTCAAGAGATGAAAAGCAGATGCAAGACTTAGGCTGATACCCTGGGGCAATGCGGAGAAGAAGAGAGAGTGAAATCTGAATTGATCCCCAGAGGGGAGAAGGAAGCAGGATGTGAACCTCCCCTTGAGAGGAGGGCAAAACAGGACTGGGATGGAAATCTGGAGGGCAGACTGAAACCTGAACTACCCACAGGGAAAAGTCAAGCAGGAACCGAAATGACATATAGGGAACACATGAGATTAGGGGGAGGTGGGAACACAGAGTGAAATGAAAAACTATGAGAGAGATCCCTGCGGGGAGGGAAGCCCTGATTGAGCAAAATTAAATCTGCAGAGAGTTTTGCATCCCAGATATTAATAACAAACTACCTAGCAAGTTGGGCCCTTCTTTCCACCTTCAAAAGCATGGAGGGGAGGAAGAACTTGTCTGTGGTTGAGCACAAGACTATGAATCAGAGAATCGGAGTCCGTATCCCAGCTTTGCCAGGGATCAGGTCCCTGGATTACAATACGCCTCAATGTCCACAGGCAACTGTCCTATAAAATATCCACTGATTTCAACTGCAATCACGATGCTCAGCATCTTTGGGAAAAGCCAGGTAGTCAGTCTGTGCCTGCCTCATCTGTAAGACAGGGTTAAACACCTCCCTACCTTCCGGAGGCACCGGGATGCTAAATTCATTAGCAAAGTACCTTCAGACGTGTGGGTGGAAAGTACCAAACAAAGTCAAAGTTTTATTAATAGCACTGAAAAAGAGCCACGAGTGATTTTTAGATCTCAGATGCAGTTTGCCCACTTTAATGTCGTTTCATGTGTCTACAGGACATCAGCTGTGAAGACCTGAGACAACTTACTCTATTACCTCCAAACAGCTGTTGAAAACCCCACATAAACCTCAAAAATTAAAGTTCCCTTGGACAATGACCCTGTCAGATATGAACAGGGTTGGGAGATGAGTTAGACAAGGAGGTCCTGAGGGGTGGGAAACCCCTTTGGCAGCTCTTGCAGAGAGCAGGGCAGTAACTCATAGGATCCTTCACTTGGTTTTGGAAGGGAGGAGCTTTTCAATGGAGCCAGTCCCTAACTGCTCTTCTGTGATATACTAGCAGACACACTCAATTGGCCAAAAAAATGTCTGCTCGGGTCCTACTGACTGGGAATCTTAAGCAACTCAGTTATTTAAAGCTGGCTGATCACTGGAAGAGAGGGATTTTGAAATGTGTCCCTTACAGTCACGTGCGACAGTCAAAATGGCAATGTGTACTACCCGATGTGCAAATATAAGTGTTGAGTTAATGTGCACGGGAAATACGAGGCCACTTCAATTGCATATCTTATTTCCTTATTTTGTTCTGGATGCTTCCCTTTGTGTGCTGAAGATCCCTCCTGCCCCAGCAATACATCTCCAAACTACCTTCTTTTCCCAGGTACATCCATCCCAAGATCCTATTTCTAGGAAGCCTGTTGGAAAGAGATATATATCCTTAATAAAAAACTGGTGTAAACCAAAGAAAATAAAGTAATAGGACTAAAAGAACCAACTGGAAAATTCAAGTTGTGCTGAGCCCTGGGCTGCTCAAGCACACTAGTGCCTGCTTGTCTGTCTTAAATACTGTGAAGTCTCACGGCAGGATCACCTTTACATTGATACAAATATCAAACCTGTCATTATCATTAAAGAAATGACAGCCTGTCTGCAAGGGTTAGCCTTTTGCTGGAATGAAACTGCATGACATATTTGGATACAGAGCACATGCAGATCCTGCTAAGCCTTTCCTGCACTGATAACACATAACCTTTCAGCTTTATTTCAAGAGAGACTTACTCGCTCCCAGCACTGGAGTGCAACTTAGTGCTTGAGAGCATGATGGGGCTTGGAGAGGACGTCTCATTCCCTCCTCCGGAAGGAGAGGAGGTCCCAGCCTTCGTTCCTCCCTGGCACTCAGAGGCTGCGTTGTTGCAAGGACCAACAGACGACACGATCCTACACATCACTTTCCTGATGGAGAAGAAATCAGTGATTCAGCACCTGTGTATTTTCCTCCTCCAGCTGTGGATGGCTGCACAGCACTATGTGCTAGGCTACAACACTCACACCATGCACACGAGCCCTGTCATCTCCCAAAACCATCAGCCCTAGCTCCGTGTGTGTATTCCAGAAGGCAATATTATCTCAGGGATTAACTCCAGACAAAGGGTGAGTTACCTGGCTCTCCAGAACCGCTCTCTTCAGACACCTGGTGAGGATCAAACAATGCGCTATTTCCTTAAAGGCTGAATGCTGCGTATACCAATGGGGAAATAAACCAGACAAGACCTGGTAAGACCACAGCAGCATCACCTGGTGAGGATCACCACATTACCCCCAGGAAAAGTTCCGATTTCAACACTTTCAGTCAGATTTTTCCCTGGTCCTACCCGATGCCCTTTCGTGGCAAGACTCTGAAGCCATGTTTGCCGAGTTAGTTCTGTCCCTGACACACTCTGGACACGATCCCAAACCATCAAGAAGCAGATGTCCCTATCCAGGTTGCCAGCACTGAAGGTGAAAGTTTATTACTCTCTCTTTGCATTTCCCTTGATATAAACAGGAAACAAGCAGCATTAGATTCACTAAATAAAAAGCCAAACCAGATAGGCAAGGCAGAAGATGCTGCTTTTTCCATACACACCCTTTTCCCTCTCATTCACATACAAATTACTCTTGCATCCAGGTGGGAGGAGAGTTTGAGGAGGGGAGGGGGGAAGAAATGTTTGCCAAATAGGCTGAGGGATCAGAATGCAGCTTTCTCATAAAGCGCAGGGCTGACCCACAAACTGCGAGAAAACCTCAAACTCCACAAGAGTTTCCCTCCTCCCCATTTGCAGGGTGAGAGCAGCCACAGCAGGGAATTGGAAGGCAAGTAAGGGGTCTAACCAGGTCACTCCACCCTTCTCTTCCTGCCTGGAGCATAACATGGGAGGGAAACAGACCTGAAATGTAGGCCATCTACAAAGACTGGGGGAGAGGCTTAAATGATGTGAGATTTATGATCTTCAAAGTGATTAGCGCCCAGCACTCCAAATAAAGTCAAAGAGAGCTCAGCAGCTCTTGCATTCAGTTTGGAGTTGGGTTTCAAACCATACTTCTCTGGCTTCAGTTTGAAAACTTGAATTGCAAGGTAACAAAAAAAATAAGCCACCCAAAACCAACCTCAAACCCCAAACCGAAATTAAAAAACCCACCAACCTCCACCCCTAATGAAAGAGCTCAGCACCTGATTTTACATGAAAACACTTTGATATTTCCATATCTCCCTTCTTCCTTTTTCTCATCATTTGAACTGTATTTGCTGAATTGAAGATGAATTCACCAATAGGTGAGGTCAAACTGAAACGTGAGTGTATAACCCATGTACATTTGGGCTCACGGTCATTTAAAATAATAATAACAATAACAATAACGGCTCAGGTCTACACATGGCCTTGAGAGTGCCAAGAGAGGGAGACAAAGAGTCATTTGCACATGCCTATGTCCACTGCCATGGACTCTTACAACCCTATCCTTGACACCACTGCAAAACCCCTTCTGCTGACACGACCTATGTTCTGTGGAATTGAACCAGATTAAAAATAAATAAAAAAAACCCCCAAAATTAAACTGAGCTTGTTCACAGGCTTTTGCTTTTTTAAACATTGATAAGTCCCCAGTCAGGTTTGCTACTCAGTTACACAGACGTGCTGGCACGAATTAGAGGGATTTTGCGGTACCCCTTTGGTGGAAGGAGAAAAACAAAAGTGGGAAGTGAATGCTACAAAAGACTGACATAAAACCACAATGTCTTTTTGGGAGGAGGACGTTTCTGTCAAGCAGACTCTGGCCCAAATCCTACTGACTACAAGGCTGTCTGCCCCCACAGCTTTACCAGCATCTACTCATTCAGTGGTGTGCAGAGGACTAGGACCTTAAAGATAATGGGTCAAATCATCAGTGGGTGTAAATCTGCACTGCTTCACCACAGTCAATAACGTTTCCTTGATTAACCTCAGCACAACTTCCAGTTCTAACATCTTTGTGGTGTTGCCATAGGAAAAGTTTGCAACATGTAACGATCTTGTACTTTCATAGCTTATTTCTATCTTGAGGGAATTTTCTTTTATCACTAGTTATAAGCAGATTGGATTCTTCTCTTGGCGTGTAGAAAGCCTGCGCTTTGGGCTCTGCAATCCACAGAGCTGGAGACACAAGACTTTTTGTTTTCAGCTGGGTATTCCAAAAACCTGGAAGATGGCTGAACGTGTTAAGACACCTTTGATAGGAAGTTACGACCCACCCAAAACCAGAACAGCCAAACCAAACAAACAAACAGCAGCTTGCTGACATCTGTAGACAAGAGCCACCAAGGCAAGCTTGAAGGAGAGAAAAGTCACGGCGAGAAGCTTCAGCTGCCCACCTGCTGTTAGCAGGAAGCCTTTGCAAAGGATCGCAACCCTTGAACTTGGGGAATTCACGGTTGGAAGCAGGTAGCTTTCTGTTCTGTTAAGAGTGCCAACATCTGCTTCAAATGGTAGTGACTGCCCGTAGAGCTACAGCCACTTTTGCTTTCCCTGCTCCAGCTCCCCAACCAGCCCCTGGAGTCCTGCCACAGATCAGTGGGTTAGCTCTCTAGACCTCCTCTTTTTCTTTACAAGCTCTGAGTCCAGCTCCACTGGTGGCCACAGGAGTCCATAGCTCTGGACTCGGAGAGCATTTTCTCATGTGTCTGCACAGATTCAAGATCTATACACTCCGGAGGGCTGTCACCTTCCTGCCCTTGCAATTCTGAGATTTGGGAATTTCTTAGAGCCACATATGAAAATCTCCAGGCACTCAGTGAGAGAGGGGTTGCTTTTAGCTCTATGAAGCAGGAGGATAACCACAGCAAAGACAACGGTCCCTCACATGTTCATTTGCAATTAGCGCTTGCTTGCCCTGCAAGAAGCGCTTGCTTTTATCTGCTGTCCCTTTCCCCACTGTCTTGCAAAAAATCTGCCGTTGTAGGCAGGCCTGGTCTTGACCTATGCACTCCAAGACCTCAAACCACCTCATCTTCAGTCCTTGCTGATACTCCTGTGAGTCAGCCCCATGCTCTTAGACTTGCATACCACAGTGCTTTCAGCACCAGTGTCACAAGCAGTAGAAATGCATGGGGCTTTGAGGCAGGATTTGCACATTTGCCAGTGTAACTGAGGTCCCTTTTGTTTCTAAATGACAATAGAAAAAAATTTAAAAGCCAGAAAAAGCCTCAAGCAAATGGTGATGTAAAGAAACTCTGTAATTAACTGAACTTCTATGAAATAGGAAGGCCTGGAAACCAGAAGTTTAATCTGTCATTCTATCCCACAAGGGGAATTGAGAAGAACTTATGTGGTCTGTTTAATGGTAGCTTCTGACCTAACAGTTTTTATCTCTTAGCAGTAGCTGCCTGGGACTCAGTAAGATGAGCAATTAAAAAACAGTAATTCAAGAAAGCAGGGGAATACCTGGTAACCCAGGGAGCATCTTACCTGCCTGTTGAAGTCCAGCCCATTCTGTTCATTTCCTACAATGAAACAAACAGAAAAATATCTCAGTATTAATGACAGTCAGCATTGATGTAAACTTTCCAGAACTTAGAACACACATAACTGAAGGCATGCTGCTAGCCCAGCTCAGTGTACTGTAAGAGCAAGGAGAGGAGGAGGAAGGTGGAGTCAATGCGAACGCAGCAATGAAAGAACGAAGGCAGCTTTTGCAACGTTTGGTGGTATCAGCCTTTGCTGGGGTATAACAGAAGTGTTTCTGCCAGGGAGATACCTGGGCAAGCAGCAAGGGTGGGGGAAAGCTCACTGACTGCAAGGGAGATTCCAGCAGAGGTGAGCTGGAGGACGTTACAAATCTCCAGGGAAATCCAGGACCAAGGCACTGTACGTAAAGCAAGAACTAACTGTGGGAGAGGCTAGCGAACAGGTGGCCAAAGCTGTTAACCAGGGATCTTCAGGAACCCGTGTGGCACTGAGTAATTACGGGATATCTAAAGGAACAGAGGGTGCCGTGGGGTTGTGCTCAAGAGGCGTCTCCTTGATTCCAAAAGAGATTGGCAGGCACAGGGGGAAAAATCAGACAGGTTTCAGCCTGAAGGTACCGCACAGGCCCTCACTCATTCCCCTTTGATGATAAACATTCCCCCCCCATCACACCTGCCAAATTCATCAAGAACATCACAGAGGAAAAGCTGTACACTCCACAGATATGAATGCTTTAAGGGATTCCACGAAGCTTCTCTAGTTGCAAAGGCAACCCCAAGAAACCCCTTCCCTTTGCAATCCATTCCCTAAGTCATTCTCTTCCAGTCCAAGTGAATTTGTGATAAACAGTCTTAAATTGTTCACATCCCACCGGCACAAGCCCCCAGGGCCTCCTCCTCCTGTTTTTTCCAGTATAACGTTCCCCATAAAGCACAGCCCATGCCCTGTGATCTGATCAAGCTTCAACACATCATGTTTTTCAGTAGTTTGTGTCTCTCTTGTAAGAAGTTGGAAAGCGGTTAAGAGAGGCTGTGCAGGCAGGAGTGCAAGGCCAACTCTCCCATTGACTTGCTTTATTCAATTGAACGAGCCTCGACCCTAATCTAGCATGCAGTTTTTCAGCTTGCACCATACACATCATATTCCCAGGTGAAGCAGCATGGTTCTTTGAGGTCCTCAGGGGGAGCGTGCTCGGTACGATTGTTCACAGATGGCAAAATATTTTAGAGTCAACGATAACAATTTCATGGCACCCTGTTCTCTGCTATCTAGAAACAGCTCTGGAGATTTAATCTGCAATGTTAACAGCACTGACTGTGGAAACTGAGCTGCCTTTGTTGCTTTTGTTAGGCTGAGTTGCAGGTTTTCACTATCAAACAATACCAGAGCGCTATTTCACAGCAGAACAAGCTGTTGCCCCCCCCGGCCCCTCTCTGAAATCTCCTCCATCTTCTCACCATCTGCAATTCAACCCAGATCCAGGCTCTGCGCCTTCTCCCCCAGCCTGTCTACATTTCTGCTGTGCTAGAGCCTTCCACCCGACCTGCTCCTCAAAGCTATTTCTCTTCCCAGTCTTAGGTCTTTATCTTCTTCCATGCAATTCCCTGCTCTGCTGCAACCTCCAACTTGCCACGTGTTTCTGTGCTCCCGTGCCTCTCGCTGTAACCATCTGCTCCCTGACCACCTCTCTCCAGCTGCTCCCGCCCGAGGAATTTGTTCATTCATTGCGTTCCAGCTCTACGCCCCAAGAGCCAACAACTGCACATATAACGATGGGAATGCTGATAGCGTTAATAGATGATCGCAATCAGTATCCACACACCTGAGCAGGACTGTGTGAGGATCTTCAAGGCCTGCAGTTTCTACCTTTGAAACCCACAGGGGGTTGATGCAATCTAAGGGCAGTAGCTAAAGGGAAGAGAGGCAAGGCGGAGAGAAGGAGGAAATAAAGTTCCCAGTTGCTAAAATAGAACAGGAAGGAAAAGGTAATCTTCTGGTTTCTTGGATACAAAAGTTTCGCTCACGTTCAAATGCAGCATGTTGATGAGGCAAGATTCAAAGACCTGGAGGGAAATCCCTAGGTCCCAGTGATGATGGCTCTGAGTCACAGTCATACACCCCAAAACTTGGAACTTGAGATGCGCAGCTGGAACGGAGCTTCACTCCACATCGCTACTACCAGGCCCAAGTTCTCCAGCATATTCTTTCCTCCTCTTCCAAGCTTCCCATCTCTTACTTTTTCCTCCCTGCACAAGCACATGCAGCTGACAGCCTTCTACCTTTCTTTTTCCCTTCCTCTCCTATGAGGCCAGACACAGCTTCCTCCAAGTCCTACTCTCCGTTCTCTTGCATGTCCCTCTGCAGATCAACAGGGGTGTTCAGGAGCACCTCAGCCAGGTATTTTGTGACAGTGGAGTATGCTGTAAATATGCATGGAGATTGACGTTAACTCAGTCGTAGCTTGGGCGTCTAAGTCTGAGATAACTGCCCCAGGCTGTCTTGGTAGACAGTGAGGAGAAATAGGCACCTCCAGAGGCCATTCATCTGACCTATCTTAGACGCCTATCTTAAGTTGAGATGAACGGCCCTCTGGAGATGACTATTTTCTCTTTACCGACTACAAAGGGACCCAGGGGCAACTAGTTCAGGCTTAGATGTCCAATAGTGAGATATTTAAAACTGGGCGAGGTGATTTCTACTCCCAGTGGTTATGTAAATGGGAGCTGGATACACAAATCTCTTCAACTTTTCAGCAGGACCAGTGAGTGTTTGTGCACAGATTTATTTGCAAACAAATCTCGTGTTTTTCTATTTCAGTAAAGCCTTGTGCTCGAGTAAAATTAAAATGATTCCAGCTGCAAGCCAAGGTTTGGGTGTGATAGGGATAACACCTTTGCTCTTTCAGTTAAATCAGTAACTTTCCTATAAATATTTTAAAAATAGGCTCAGCTTCCTCCCAGCCTCTGTCACCATCAGGACTCACACTGAAGTAGTCACTTCTCTCCTTAAAGGAGCGGGCTGTTCAAACAACGAGGAGCTGCACTTAAGATATAATCTTTTCTAGCTCCAGGAGATAAAAAGAAAGAAAAGTGTAGCAGAATCTCGGCTGCTGTAAACTGCCAGAACTCCACTAATTTTAATGGAGCTTCACACCAGCCAACAACTTGCCTCTTGCTACACCAGCCAGACACAATGGGATCCAAAGTCTCCAGCGTCTGCTAAACGCAGTCCTCCCCTCCTTAAATTGCATCAAACTGGGGAAGCCCTGGGATTTAAATGGAGAAACATGGCTTTGAGCCCCCTTGCACTACAGTTCCCCGTCAAGCAAGCCTTCATTCCCCTCTTTATGGGTGTTCTGGACAGGGGGAAGAAGGCAGCGATAAGCTCAGCTGGCTCCCTGCAGCAGGGCAGACAAGGACTGTGCTGCTCTCCTTGGTTCACCTGGCAGCTGTTTTGCATAGCACTGGCATCAGATCTGGTGCGAGTTTGCCTGGGGAGGTTTCTCTGGGGATGGGAGCAGCAGAACAGTTCCGGACGGCTTCCCCCCACCCCCCCACCGCGCTGCTGTTCCCCCCGCCTGGAACACGCCGTTTGCTCTGAAAACCAAAGGCGAGCGTTCTATCAGAACCGACACGATTCCCACTGGAAGCCGCTGAGCCAGTCCGGCACTTGAGGGTAAAAGCGCCGTAATGGGAGAAAAGTAAAATCAAGATTGCATCTTCACAAGGCAAACACATGCAGCAACACGCAGATGTCACCTGCGGGGAGTGACAGCCGCCCGTGGCTTTTCACCCAACGACACAAACCGGGCTGCAGCCAGAAGGCTAACCTTATCCCCCTTCCCACCCAACTACACGCTTAATTCACCTCGCAGTTTGATCTCAGCTGCACAGAAGGGACAGGGAATTAGAAGGTGATTTCAATCTTTAACAGGTGTTGGGGAATTCCCACAGGGAATCGGTTTTCTGCCGCGCGCATTTGGGAGGGAAATTCAGAACAGCTGAATGGCAATGGAGGAACAGTGCCAGGCAGACACCAGGCAGGGGATTCAGCTGCCTGGGCTTAGATGTCTAACTTTTAGGTGTCTAATTCTGAGCCAATTGCTCTAGGCTCCCTTTACAGCCAGGGAGAGGAAGCAGGCGCTTCCAGAGGGCAATTCATCTCACCCCAAGATAGACGGCAGAGAGGTGAGTCACCTTCTGGAGATACCTATTTTCATCATTGACTGCACAAGAAGCCTGGGGTGAGTAGGTCAGACTTCAGCCTCAGAGTATTGAATATCTAAAATTAAGATTAATCTCACCTATCCTGAAGATTTTAGCGCTCCAGTTGATAAAGCACAATGCCATTAGAGATTGAGAAAGCAGGCCAGAGGCAGAGTGCCTTTCAAGGTACATTTTCTAGAAGCTGAGAAATTCACTTGTTCACATGAGCTGATACAAGAATCAAATCTCTCACCTCAAACAACATGAAAGTGAAAAGACTACCCAAGAGCAGGTAAGGAAAAGAGTGGCAGCAATTACTAACTATAACTATAAACAGTACTTCACCCACATACTGTAAGCGAAGCAAAATGCTCACCTGCACTGAGAAGGATGCAGTTCTGTTAAGTAAAAAAGATACTCAAGCATCAAATACATTCCTCAGGATTTCAGTTCACTTCGGAGACTCAAGCAAATACCGAGTCATAGACCTCACACTGCTGTTCCCAGCAGTCAGACCAGCGACTTCTCCACAACTAGCAGGAAAAGCCCTGGGTGGTAGGACCTCACTTAAATCACCTCTCTCCATTTTAGTGGCCGCCCCTGATTCCCTCCAGCTGTGTCCAGTGGCACTGGGGAGCAGAAACTGAAGCTGAGCAGACACCAGTTGGTTCCCTGGATCCTTACATGCCCTGCTGCGGTGCTTGCTGTTCCCAAGGCTTACCTGAAGAAGTACTTTTTAAAGGGAGCGGGGGAAAGTGTGAACAGGATGGGGGGTTTCGAGGCAGCCAGATAGGGCTGCAGTTTTCACGTTAACCGTTTGCTCTAAGGACACAAACAAACCAAACTGGGCACCGGAGCATCTCACTGGGAAAGTTAAGGCGGGTTAGCAAGAAAAGTGAATCTGTGCTGACTCAGCCAGATAGTTACAGACTCCAGGGGAAGCTTTCACTGAAGTCTCAAGCGTTTCATTTAGGTGGAAACCCCTGGGTTATAAAAACGCCTTTCCTTTGTCAGCAACGCCTCAAAGAAAACCCATCTTCGAGTCCCACTGCGGCTCTGAGTGCGATATACCCTTCGTGTGGGGCAGGGAGCAGGGGGAGAAAGCAGGACAGCGAGTGTGGGAGACTCGGGCCGTTTCCAGAAGGAAACCCGAGGGCAGCAGTTGTTCCCACGGAAAACACTTCACCTGCAGGTGCTGGGAGAGGGCAAGTCTCTTCTCTTAGACCAGAGGCAAGAGGCAGATCAGACCAGCTCTTCCTTTGCCCCTCTAATTCAAGTCAAACCAGCCTTTTGTTCCCCTTTCCCCTCCCCATCCTTTTTTATCCTCTTCCATAATGGGATGTTTAAGAAAAAAAATAAAATAACCCAACCTCAAACCCTAATCACCTTCATTTGAATTTCAAATATCCCCCTTCTGGCCTCCCCCACGCCCCAACTGACTCGGAGCTGGGAATATGGAAATTTCTCCTGCTTGCCTTAAATGTGGCTGTGCTATGAAAATCATCAGCCTTATGCAAATCCTGAGCAGGCCCAATTGCCATAGCAACCAGCTGTTTCCAGCCCGACTGCTGCTGCTGTTATTTATTCGGGACTTGTCCCGGGGCTGTGCATGGCTGCAGGGGGAAGAGACAAGAGAAATCCTGGAGGCTTTGAGGAAAGTTTCACGAGGGAGAGCTAGCCTTGGAGAGCAAAGGCGTAGCCAAGGACGAGGCTCAGCGCGGGGCCAGGGAAGGCTAAGTTTCCTCAAAAGACTCTGGCCTGGCAGTCTGTTTCCAGCCCGGTACCAAGAGGTAACAACAAAAGGCAAAAGCAAAAAGCTCAGACGGTGCATCCCTTAGCTTGCCTGCGGAGTGCAACAAGGAGTGCCCCTGCACGCCAAGCAGCGCAGCCTGAGCGCCCGCCAACTCGTCTCGCACAAGCCACTGCACTGCGCAGGCTGCCATCCCTCGCTTGTGCACGTTTCCTTCTGCCTGGGTTAGAAGCTGGCACAGAGGTCAGAGCCTCCATGCCCTACTCCAGCAGGAGCCATCAAGTTTAAAAGAGACCCTACCCAGACACCTGTGATTAGAACACAATAAACAACAGCCTTCCCAGAGCCCCGCAGAGATCAGGGCTCCGTTCTGCCGAGAGCTGTACCCAGCGCTGGGGAGAGCAGCACCTGCATCAAAGAGCTTACACCCTGGCAACAAGGAGGGAGAGGAGATTCGGACCCTCACCTCGGAGCTGAGGAACACAGGTAGACTTAATTAAGTTTGGACAGGGAGCACGTGGTAGAGAGGCAGACTGAGACAAGGTCTCTGTTTTTCCATCCGCCCCGATACGGATTTAATGTAAAACGCGTGGACATAAAAGCTGGGGTACTGGGAGGCGTTTTTGCTTGGGTGGGAAATTTTGGTGCCCAGTTTCAGAGCTACCCTTGCTTTCTTGCCTGCACGGCCGAGGGACCTTAGGTGTCTTGCGGCAGCAGCGGAGGAAGGTGTCTCATGCTGACATCCTGCCACGGGCACAAGTTGGCTGAGGTTGAGGATTCAGAGGGAGCAGAATGACGTTCAAAAGGAGTGTCCTCTCCAAAGGGACACTCTGCAAAACCACAGGAGCAAATGCATCATAGCTCCTTACCATTTTAATTTTCCTGGGGTTTAAAGGAAAGGGTCTTTCTTACCCTCGGAGAGAAAATATCTGCTTTATTGCTTCCGAACACACCCGGCTACGTTACCCAAGCTGTGGGGGTTAGCTAACCCTGCTGTCATTGCCACCAGAGTCAGAAGCAGGCCAAGAGCCGAGCTTTCTGGCTCCGTGTGCCCCCCCCCCCATGAAACCACACTCCTCTTCCAGATCCCAGACCCGATTACAGCTGGGCGAAGCTGCCGGGTCGGCCAACCACCGCTGTCCCAGGGAGCGATACCAGCTGCTCCCGAGGCAGCGATAATGCTGTAGGGCTGTCCTATATTGCACCCACACGTACACACCCCAGCTCCTCTCCCGGGGTGCTGGGGTGCCCATCGCGCACCCCGCCCTGGGCTCCTGGCAGGCTGGCCAGTTCCCCGTGTTACAGGGTGGGGAGGGAAGATGTTCGGAGCGCCTGCAGCTATTCAGTTACCGATGGTTGTGTTTGAAGAGCTTCCCTATCGCCCTTTTGTTAAAGCTTTGGCTTCCCCCCCATAGCCTCAACAGATGAAATCAAAGGGAAGTAGCTTTGCTTGGTGTAACCTGTTTTGATCAAGCAGATAAACGGGGAACAAGTGTCTGACACAAACAAACAGACAGACAGAGGCAAGTCCCACCTCAGCATTTTGTTGCATCAGATACAGAGGGCTTAGATAAACCACAAGAAGGGGGAGATCTCTGCCTCTCGGCTTGAAGACCAGGGGCGACACTCAGCAGTGCCAAGCCCCCACAGTTCCCATAAAAAAAATCAACCCAGAACTTGCTGGCATGGCTTTCATCAGTTTAAAAAGATGAAAAGAGCTTACAGCCAAGCATAAAACTCACGCTTGTCATTACCCCCCATGGAGTCAGCGGGACTGCCTGCGAGCCCAGCCACAGCCGCCGCACGCCCAGCGCTAAACCACGCTGGCATCACACAGGAGAGGGTGAAGAGGAAGGACCCTCAGAGGGGAGAGATGAGCCGGTGCTCGGGCTGGGGCTGACCCGCGCTGGGCGATGGGGGAAGGCAGCCCAACCCTCGGCCCTCGCGGGAGAAACTTGTGCCTGTTCCCTTCTACCCCCCTCACACACATAGCGTGATAAAAAAGGCCGAGTTAAAGTAAAGGAGGGCTTAAGAGTCACAGGATTGGGTAGGGTAAGTGATATTTCTTAGCTCTTTTTTTTTTTTTAAATCACGGCTTTTTGTAAAATGGCAAAATTTCACTGCAACCAGTAGATGTGGAAGGTGGTGGAATCAAACAAGTATGGGGTTTTGGAGAACATCTCACTAAAAGCTTTGAAGTGTTTTTTATGAAATTGGTGTGGATGAAAAAGAAAAAAAAAAAAGCTTAGCTTTCCTAACCCCCTATGAAAGATGAACAATTTTGACAATTTTCTCAAAAAAGAAAAAGCCCCATGATTATTTTAAACACTTTCAAAGTAAAACAATGCCCCAAATTACCCTTTTTTCCCCTCTAAACCCAGAACTGGCTGAGATATGAAAGGATGAGATTATGCTTCTGCTACTGACACTTCCCATCAGATCTTTAGGCATCAGTTTTAGATCAAGGGCTTGGTTTACAAAAGCATTTTGGCACCCAACTCCCTCCAGTATTTTCTGGGGTTGGTTTGTTTTTGGTTTTTTGTTTGGTTTTGTGTTTTGTTTTTTTTTTTAATTCTTCTTGGAGCCAGTCTTCATCTTTTGGTGATGAAAGGCCTTTGTAAATCTGCACCTAGAAGGATTTCCATTCTGTATAAGCTATAATATCATTACTTTGGTAACTGCCCCCTCCTTTGGGGGTAACAAGATTCCTGGGCAACTGTGTGGATTGGTCCAATTCATTAGGAAAATGGGTCTCCAGTTAATGAGTCATTGGAAAACAGATTTCCCCACATGAAGCTAGTAAACAAAACACTGAACTATTAGGTGTTGCAGTAAATATTCCTCTAACAACGTTCATAAGGGAAAATAAAAACTTCCAGAGCAGTTCAGTACAAAGAGCTTTGTTGTTTATAAACAGAATGGTCGGAAGAGGGGGGGGAAGGAACCCGACAAAGATGCCTAGAGTTTTTAGGTTAAAGCATCAAGGCAGACCCTCTGTGGGCTTGGCTGGTCGTGGGACTGATGTGCCGGGTTACACACCTGAAGGACAACATATCCAGCTGAGCAACAGGGTACGATCCTGCCCTGGCCACCCCCTTCTCTGGGAGTCCTGCAAGGGCCCGGTCACCCCGCAGGAGGGGTCGTGGCTGTCGGCTGGAGCCCGGCAAGAACCTCCCGACTCACTGCAGTGCCTCTCATGGCGGCCAAGTCTGATGGGGCCATCTCTGGAGATCCTGAACAGATCAACCAGTCACGGGGACTGCCTTAGCAAAAAGAATAATTTAAGCAGGTTCCTTGCATCAGTCCGCAGGGCAGTGTCACTCTTTTGCAAATGAAGGAGATTTACTTGTTCTGATTTCCCTGCTTGATTTGAAGGCTCCTAGAGCAGAGCTAATGCCGCTGCAAACATTTTTGTTATTTTAAAACAAATTGACTTCACTTCTCTGCTTTCTTTTCTCAATTACCACTAGAAAGAGGTGCTACAGCTAACACTAATGGCCGTCTGGGAAGCTTAAGCTGAAAAACATATTTTACCTGATCAAGCGCGGTGCCACCTTCTCACCTGTTTAACACTGTTGGCTACGCCGTCAGCAGCCAGAGTCTCCCACTACGTTTAGTAACAGCCAATACCACAACCAAATACCTGCTCTCTTAATAATACAGCTTTCCCTAACCTTGATTCACCTATCAGCTCTGTGTGCCAAGATGCACGAAGCATTTCAGGAGACTCTGCTTCCCAATTTAAGGCCCTGTATCAGCTACCAGGGTTTTTTGAAGGAGCTTGGGAAGTTGGGGACACGTTTGTTGCTAGGCGGCTTGGAACCATTCATCTCAAAAACCAGCTTGGGGTCATCTGAAAGGCCTGAGCAGAGGCTGACCTGACCAAAGTCAATCAGAGTTCACGGACATGAATAGAACCAGATTTTATCTCTACGTTAGATTATGTGAAATAACCCAGCTTAACAGCTAAGAGCACAGAGGATTTCTAGTCTTCAATGTATGATGTAAATAAAGGGGTAGTTTTAGTCCTATTAAAACATGCCCAGGGTGCTCTGGCTTTACCAAGATCTCATTTTGTTCAAAGTCCTCTCAAATGACAAAAGTAAATGAGAAACAGTAAAATCATTCCATGTAAAATTTTAATCTGTTGTCACACCTCCCCCCACCCTCATTACTCAAAGAACAATGATTCTTCTATATTGTCTCTATCACTTTTAGTTTTAAAAGGTGTTTGTTTCTAAGTCTATCGATGAGCGTCACAGTTTATAATAATCTCAATTTGTTATACCTAGTACGTGCTACAAATATTTCTTATTGCTGTTTATTTGCCTGAAAAGGAATCTGACCGTGAGCCTTTGTGAAATCACAGCCTCGAGGTCTTGCATTCAAAGCCCACTGCAGGCACTGGCAGTCAGAAGTGATGCCAGAAAATACCAAACTGATCTTTCTGGTGCGTATCACACCTTGTGGCAGCGCAGCAGTTGGTAGGTAACCTGGCAGAAATCAGTGCTAACACCGGCTCTACCATCTTCAAAGGATCACCCTGTTCTTCAGCTTTCCATACTCAAGGAAAACTGGGGCTTCTAGCCACAGAGCAGCAAGAGTCTGAGCAGCCGTCAGGTGGGAGTAGTGGAGATGAGAAACTCAATCATGCTTCAAGACGAAGAGAGATACATTTTTGCTGGAACTACCTAGCTGGATTTGATTATTCCCGAAATCCCTCCCATTTTTCTACATATATGTGGCCAAAAAAGGCTTAGTCCCCAGGCGTTTTGTCTAAGGAAACGTTCCTGACATGAACGCTGTGTAAAATGAAGAGCTGTTTGTGCTAAACTGAGCGGACCAAGACTATTTCAGTGGCATTATTCCTTTGGCAAGACGTGAGCATATTTCCATGCTAAAACCGCAGAGGACATTACTGAGACACACACTGATTCACTGCTGCTACAGAAGGATCTTGCATGCTGATCAAGATACGAACGCAATCCTAGCCCAGAGCACATTCTTGATCAACTCCCAGGCTGGTTGGAGGAGCGCAATGTAGCAGCAGCAGAAGTCAAGCAAAGCACTGGCAGAAACTTCCAGCACCCATACCCCCCTTTTTCTTTTCTTTCCCCTCCCTCCTCGGGCTCCCTCGCCTGCCCCCCAGGTCTCGGACCCTCCTTACCTGGCTCCACCTGGTCGGGTTCGTGCCGAGTATCTGTGGAATCTGCCGTATCACCGCTCATCTTGATCTCTGGAAAAGGAGGCACAACTGATTTTAATAACAGGTCACAGTCCCAGGCAACAGGCACATGTGGCTTCCACTAAACAGCACAAATGAATGTGTAATTATAATAAACCATCAGACTTTCAAATTTCTGATTCCTCAACATACAGTCACTAGAATATTCATCAGCTCCGAGGATGCACTTTCCCTCCTGTTGCTCTTTGCATCCCTCTCACTCCTTTCCCCCTCCCCAATTTGCTGCTGTGGTCTCACCTTCCGCATGGCTCCTCTCCGGCACAGAGGACGAGGGGCTCTTTAACCACTGGGAGCCCTCCCAGCATCGGTCGCCTGTCCCCCGAGCTTTATGCAGGCTTTCCAAACCAGCTGGTGTGGCTCTCAGTTTGACACCATCCATCACCACACCTGGAAAGGCAGGGGGTCCCTCCCAGCTTTCCCCTCCTCTCCCACATCCTTTCCTCGTCCGTCGAGATGGTTCAGCCGGGCCAGCGCTTGGTGCGGGAGGACCGGCCTCAGAAAGGCAGGCACAGAGCAAGACGCTCTCAGAGAGGGAAGCAAAGTGCCGTCTTCTCCTCTCCCTCCCTCGTGACCTCGGCTGGTTTCTCTCACTACATCTGACCCCTGTTCGTGAACCGTTTGCCCTGCTCTCGCCCACGTGCATGTGCTTAGGCCCCTGCAAACCGCGAAGAAGCTGCCTTGCTCCAAAGCACCGTCCCCAACCCAGGAGCAAGAAGAGTACTTTGCCATCAGGCTCCCTCCTACTTCCCTCCATCCTTATGAATGCCAATAAATGTGTCATTTACCCTTGAAGTGATGGCTGCCACCACACCCGGGGCCACGTTCTCCTTCGGGGACAGCTGAAAGAAAAGGTGGGAATAGTCAACTTTACACTGGCTTGCTCATCTCCTCCTTAAAAGTGGCAAAGTACACAGGGAGTGAAAGAAGGAAGAATATCTATTCAAATTCAGATGGACACCCCCTGCCCTTCTACCCTTTAGCATGGGAATTTTAACCCTTTCCAGGCTAGTTGGGAAAAAAAGATAATTTTTTATAAAGAACCAACTGATTTGCATGTGCTTCCTGCAGCCAATCCCGGCCACAAAAGTCATCCGATTTGCATTGGGTAATAACAACAGTGTGGAAGCTGGGCGAGTGTTTGCTGGGGTAGAAAAGGCAGGTGGAAGCCTTCTCAAAAAAACCTTTTCCTCTTGCCTATATACGCCTTGTATTATTTCCAAATGGCCAAAAGGGTGAGAAGCAGCCTATAGGTTTTTATACCTATTTCCCTCCGTTACTCACACTAAAGCAGGCAGCCCTTTTTTGTTTGCTCAGGTTCTCTTTTCCCCTATTCAAACTTCCAGTGTGCAAATGAAAAATTAGCTACTTTTTGGCCAAAACTGAATAGCTTTGTTTAGGTTAAAGTTCGAAGCTCTTCCTTCAGCAAATGAACAAAGGAAGAAAAAACCAAGATTTTATACCAGAGATGAACTGCAGAAACATTCACATATTTCAGAAACTTCCTTTCTTTAAATTGTATTAAGAAGTGAGGGGGGAAAGAAGAGAGAAAAGGGTTGTGGGATTTTTTTTTTTCCCCCTTCAAATAAACCCTCTGCAATTAAGACATGAGCATTTAGTGGGGCTTCTAAGCATTTCTACTGCAGGAAGAGTAATTATCATCAGCTATAAACATCTTCTTGTCTTGTAATACTGCCAAGGGACCCTAACTTAAGCAATCTACAAAGCACAAAGTTTTCTTTGCTGCCAAAAAGTATCTTAAAAAAAAAAAAGCCAAGTTCTCATAAAACAGAGTAAGAAAAATCTTAAACCATGCAGAAGTTTGGTTCTTCCTTTAGCGAGAAAGTCTGCAAGTTTGCAAAAAAAGTAATGCAGGTTTCATTGTGGGCAAACAACTAACAAATGAGCATGTGTTAGTAAAAGAAAATTGTCTAATCCCCAAGACCAAAGAGGCCCTTATGGGCACAGACCAAGAGACAGAGCCGGGGAACGGACACTGCAGAAGCAAACCCTGAGAAGCTCTCTCCCTGCCATAGGAGTGAGCCCCCAGCCCCTCTGCCATTTATAACCCGGGGGGTGCCGGGAGGAAAGGAGGAATTGCAGCTGTGGCTTGGTTACATATCACATGCTATCCATCAGTTAAATTCCTGCCTCCTGGAGCCAGGAGGTGATACTCTCATACATAGAGCAGAAGAATTTTCTTTTCACAAAGATTCAAATTCCCATTATAAATGTCCACATATTTATTTATTACCTTTTTATTACATAAATGTAATAAAAGCTCAAATATCTTGTGGGGGAAAAAAAAAACACCAACAACTCAGGAAGAAAAAGAAAACCCTTTTGATCAAAGGCTACTGATCTGAGTGGTTTGGGACTGGCCAGCTTTTGTGTACCTATGGAGAGCAGGGCAGCACCAGTCATCCTCTAAGGGCTCCTTGAGAACAAGGAGCAGACATGCAGAGGAATTACTTTCTAATATGACATAAATATAGCCAAGAAAAAGGCAACCCCTTTTTATTGACACCAAAGAGTATGCCACTAGAAACCAGGATGGAGTGATGCATCTGGATTTGAACACCCTCCCTCCCACCTGACAAAATATCTCAAGACAAAACAGGCGGTGAGACTTCGAGTCCAATTCCGTGCGGGCTCCACCATACAGCTTTGCTAGGTTGGCAATACACAGAGAATAAGCAGGCTAGTAAAAAAATTCTCTGGGAAAAATAATGCAACTTAGGACTGCCTAACTCCTAACCACAGACCTATTAGGAGCCACCACTGCAGCCTGGGCCATATTAAAAATGTGCTGCTGTACCTCAGCTAGCAAACATACCTGGAGTAGGGGTAGTCTGGTTTGTTCACCCAGACCAAAGAAACTATACCAGTGCAGACACTTCTCTGGGGATATAGCTGCATCTGTACTTTTGCTGAAACAAACGGTGTCAGCAAATAAAGCTTTCCCAAGCCCTTATTCCCCGTAGTTGTTCAGACATGGGCACTAGGGTAAACCAGCCTGATGACGTTAAAAGGCAAAATGAAAGCTGGGGGGGTGGGGGGGTGGAGGGGGGGAACTCAGCTGGGCTGAGACCATTACCTGGAGCCTATTGAATTTTCTGCACTTTAGGTGCCCAAGTCCCTCTGGAGGCTCCAGGAAGGTGAAATATCCAAATGCCTGGGGAGGAGGCGGTGGTACACGCCAGGGAACGCGCTGCTGCAGGGAAACCCTCTCAGCAGGGAGGAGGGCGCGCGGAGCCCGAGCAGCCCACCTTCAGTTTGCACGCTGCGTCTTCTCTGCGTGGCCAGGGGAGAAACAGAGCACGCCTCTGCAAGCAGCTTACTGCAAGGCCTTGCTGCTCGAGGACCCCAAAACTGAACACGCTGAACCGCCTTTGCACGAGGGTGAAGAAACACCCTCCCACCAGCGCGGGGCCACGTGGAAGTGGTTGGGCCCACGCTGGTCTCCCTTCCCTGCAAAAAAAACTGCTTAAACCTTAGGCCCTTCCGACGGACGGCAGGGTGGGATGGTTTGGGAGAATGGAAGTTCAGCGCACAGCCAGCTCTGCGCAGCTCCTGGCCAAATCCGCCCTGGGAGCGATGCCACTGGCTTTGACAGAGGGCACAGTATCGATTTTGGGAATCTTCTCATGAAGAAAGAGTCGCCCACAAGCAAAGCAGATGGGTGGATAGGAGCCTGCGGGGGATGCGTCCCCGAGAGACACCACACACAAGCACACCCATCGCAGGTGCTCAGACTAGTCAGGCTCACACGCCGAGCCAAGACCACGAGCCTCCCGCCTCCCGCAGCCTCTCCTCCCAGCCGGCCACACCGCGCCGGGGGCTCCCCAGCTGCCCTCTCCGTGGCTGGCACATGGAGTCTGCTGGCTCAGCAGGGTGCTGGTCAGCCACGGATGGGCTGCTGGCATCCCAGAGCCATGGAGGGGTTGCAACACAGCCATGGAGCAGAGGCTTTGGCCACCTCTGCTGTCCCGCTGCAGGCTGACACTGTGTTAGGCGATGGCATTACCGCAGCATCTGCCTTGCCCTGCAGGTCTGCCTGGGAGCCCACATGTAGGCAGGCCCTGTTGAGGGACTACAAGCACTGGCCACGGACCCCTGGGTCTCTCCTGCACAGCAGGACCACCAAACACCCGAGCTTCACTGCAGCGTGCCAATAGGTATGCAAAGAGAACGAGCCTGGGACGGACTGATGGATGTATCCACACCCTCCCTCCAAACCTGGGGACAACACGCAGCGTCTCCTGCTGCACAAAGCACTGGACACAGGTCACTAGCAGGGCACATGGCTCTTGTACCCCCAACACTCTGCTGCCTGCCCCTGCCGCAGAAGGGGCTGTCAGGATCTGGCCTTCACTGCTGCCACGGCTCTGCTCCTACCCCAGCATCACCATGAGCTCCGGCACGCCCAGGGACGCAGTCCTTCCCCTCCAGCACGGGGGCTTGAGGTGAGGGCAGAAGCTAACGAGCCGGAGCTCATCACAGCTCCAGGGATTTGGCAGTGATTGCTCTTGTTCCCCAGCTAATTGCAGAGGGGGGGGTCCGGTCAGAGAAGAAGTGAGACTCCCTAAGCTGTACCTCTGTGTCAGACCCCTGGAAGGAGTCTCTCTCTTTCCGAGTATCCCTGTTCATTCATTCCTCACTCAACCCAGCCTCCTACAGCTCCCTCCTCATTCATTTCTCCCTCCTTTTCCCTCTTTGTCATTAACTTTTCTCCTTCCAATTCACGGCCCATCTCACTCTCACACCACCACCACCCTTCTCCACCCTTGCCGCATCCCTCTGAATTTATCCCCTCTCACTCTTCCAGCTTCATCCCAGTTACTGGACCCACAGGTCAGGCACTAATTGTCCGTTTTCCAGGTATCCAAGAGACCCCTGCGCTCTGCTCCCCGACCCATGTTATTAGGGCTGGCAGCGTGAGCGGTGCGCCCACATTGTGGGCATGGCTTGGCAGCCCCCTAAATAGGATCAGGGCAGCATCCATCCCCAGGTAGGAATGTGGGCACTTAACCAGGCGCTGGTTGTGATAGCCAACTCCAGCAGGAGAAAAGAGGAGGGAAAGGAGGGAGGAAAGGTCACAGGAATCAGAGCAATCCCATTTCCTGCCCAAGCCCACGGTCTCAGCTACGTGGTGAGCTCCAGCCCGATCCTTCCTCAAGTGCTCTTTACCTGCGTGCACAGACTCCAGGTTCACCATCCTGCTGGTGGAGGGAAATCCGCGGTGCGCCCAGCCTCCTGCCGTCAGCCCCAGGTTGCCAGGGGCTGCCAGTTTGCCCTCCCTCCTCTGCCACCCGCTGCCTCTCAAACCGGGCGTGGGTCCGCTCCCGAAGGGACCTAGAGCTCCATTGCCTGTTGCCATGCAGGGCCAGGTGAGCATGCGGCGCCACGCCACGCCTCGCCCCACCTCCGGCTCCCTCGGGTGCCCTGACACCCAGCAGCCTGGCGCCCGGCCCATGCAAAAGCCTCCATTTGCATATTAGTAACTCGGGAATGGATGAGTCCCTGCAGCGCTACCAGGGCGTGGGTTGGGGTGGGAAGGAGGGAGGAAGGAAGGCGGTTTGCCCGCCCTCGGCTGCACAGATACACCCCGCAGCACCTGCCTGCTGGGCTGCGAGCAGGGGGCTTTGCGGGGGCTCCGCCAGCAGCTCCAGATCCGAGTTGTCCTCTCGTGGATAGGCTTTTGGCTCCGACCCTTGACATGCGTGGGTGAGAGAGGCCAAGGCATCAAGCCAGGCTGGGCAGCAGCTGCCAGCACCCAGAAGGGAAGGCGTCCGAGCTGCGGGAACAGCCCCTCCGTAAGCAGCCCCCTCACTTCATTTCTGGCCGCTCTGATAAACCCCGGGGTCTGCTCAGAGCGAGCCACGAGAGCAGCCTGTGCGGTCGAGTCTGCGCATCCCCCAGGTCTGGGCTGAACCTGAACGATGCCATATGGAACAATCAGCACGAAAAGGGAAGTTAAGAGCAGAAAGGTAACCTGACGTGGCTAAAGACACAGGGCAGGGCTAGGATCCCCTTTCCTGACTTGTGCTCTGTGTGGTATGTCAGTCCCCCAAGAAGAGGAGAGAAGTGGCAGACAGCCTCCTCCTCCTCCCCCACGTTGTTTAAAGCTGTAGTAAAATTTAACTGACTTCCAGGGAAGCCAGGGGAAAAAAAAAAAATCCCCTAATGTTGGCTTCTTTGGTAGGAAGCTGCCAGAGGCCAGGTCCTCAGCCCACGCTCTGTGCTGTGACAGGGACCGACAGTCACCCTGGCGGAACCAGGCACCGCGGCCGCTGCCTGTCCCTGCCGTGCACTACCTTGGTGACCCCTACCATGGCCCAGGGTAGCAGGACGCCTGCGTTAAACGCCTGAGCTCCAGCGCTGCTCAAACCCCTCCTGAAAGCGTTAACACACTCAATTGGTAGCTGCCAGGTACAAGCTATCACACATTCATCTCTCCCTGGCTAATTCACGTTCCAGGACTCTCGGCTTTCCCACATGCAGCTCTCCCTCCCTGGAAAGACAGGTTTCTCTGAAGGGATGGGTGGGCGGGCAGGATGGCTCTCCAAGCCTCACCTCCAACCCAGTCCGACGGTATGGAGCTGGAGTGCCTGCCCTCGGCGTGCGTGGTCAGAGAGGGCATCCTCAGGAGAGGGCAACATGCTGCGAGGAAAGGGTGGATGTGTTAAACAAAACTCTAACAAGGAAAAGGAGGAGGAAATCGGTGGCAGGGGGGGGAGGTGGAAGGCAGAAAGCAGGGAGGAGGGAAGTTCCCGGGTCAGACTAACGTTTGCGGGACAGGGCGCAAGGGGAGATTTCTGCGGGCTGCGTTTAGCGCTGCTCCAGGAAGCAGAAAGGTGACGCGGGGTGGTTTGCGCAGGCAGCTTGGTTCGAGCTGCTGGAGGGGCTGGACTCCTGCCACCCATGCCGAGCCTGTGGCGGAGCCCCAGCCATTCAGGCCCTGATCCTCAGGGCGTTCCTGGGCAGCTGCCGGTCTGTTTTCTAGTGTTTTCGGCATGACCCCCACGCCTGGGTTTTCCCCATGCTGAAGACTGACGCGATCAGGTGTCTTCACTGCGTCAAACATGGATTTGCTGGTGGCTTCCAGCCAGCTTGAAGGACCTCTGGGGCACAGGAGAAAGGTCCTGGAAAGGCTGGGGACCGGGAGAGCTCTCCTTCCCCCCACATCACAGCACCTTTTGTACAGCAACTGGCAGTTTCACTTGACACAGCTCTTTTCTCTCCGATTCCCGGTGCTTTTCCCGTGCTCCAGAGCCGAGCAGCCCGTCCCGGAGCCCCAGGGAGGCAGGTCCTTCCCGGTGGCTCCTGCAGCCGGCCGGAATCCCGGGCATCCTCCGGCCGGGGATGCTGTCCCGGCCATGGGCAGGACCGCAGTGCCCTCTCCTGGCCCTGCAGACGCTGCCAAATACAACCGGGAATCCTCCAGCCACCAGTCCCGCTCTGCAGCTGGTGGGATCTGCTTTTTTCTGACTATTATTTTGTGGTCAGTGGAACAGGTGGAAAAAAAGAAATATGTCAGAGCTTTTCTCCCCAAACAGCTGTAGGAGCAAAGCCTGGGTACCCTTGGCTTCAGTGATACGCTGTGCAGGCAGGAGAGAATACACCCTCCTTACTAAGCCACCTGAAACACCTCTGCTGCCCAGAGAGAGAAAAAACAGGGGAGACATCACAGCATCACCACTCCTTTCTGCTGTGGAAATATGACCACCTTCTGCAGGAAAAGGCAGATTTGCTTTAACTCTGTCCTGAGATGATCACTCTTGGATGCCAGCAGATACGCTGCTCTTTTTTTTTTTTTTCCCATGGCCATCAACGAATGACCCATCCGCTCTCATCCTCACTGCACGCGTGTGCTCCTCCACACCCGCTGCCCGTGGTTATTCCGCTCTTGGAGGAAGATAAGCTCTGCAGATAGCACTTGATTTATGGGATCTGGCCTTTGGACGGGCTCTGAAAGCACGAACTGCAGAAAGATGTTACAAAATCCCCCACTGCTTTTTTTTTTTCCCCAGCAGCGAGGATTTTACACCGGTGCTCCTGGCCGGCTGCGCCTTCGCTCTGTGCCAGGAAACTCTCCTGTCCCCACCTGCAACCGCTGCTTTTTGAGGGTGTCATTGAAGCGCGTGGAGAGGAAGGATTTTTCC
>VYXH01009546.1:52033-65387 GCA_013397275.1 Burhinus bistriatus
GGCGCCGGGAGCCTCAGGGCAGGCGGGTGGCATTAGCTGCGGGCAAGCGGAGGCACCACCTTGCTTCCCACGCTTGGGCGAGCACGGTGGGTTGGGGCACACCCCGGGGGGACACGGCCCGGTCCCTCGGCTCCCCCCAAAGCCCAGCTCCGCCGGAGCGCAGGCAGATCCAGAAGCGACTATCGAGTCAAGCTCAGCATATACTGCCCGTGGTTATTTAGGGTTCACGTCCTTCACTTTGCCGCTGCTCCCAGAGCTCCCACGACACAGCGCTGGCCCTGCTGCAGGCAGAAGCTCAAAACACCCTCCAACCTGTACAGCTGAACAGGGGTCCGGCTCATAAAAGGCTCCTCTGTCACCCCACAGAGCCCAGGTGATGGTTTGGTCCTGCTGTGCACCATGCTGCTTTCCCGAGGTGGCCTGGGAATACCCCAGCTGAGTGCTGCCACAAGAACCGGGGAAAGGCCGGGATGTCTGTATGACCCAGACACCCCAGAGCCTCACCACTACAAAATGAGGACATTCGAGCTCACTGGGATGTGACCCAATGCTCCCAGACAGAGCTCATGTCCCCTCCCAGCAGCCCCATACAGGAGGCAACAGTGGAAATGGGGCACGCAGGGCTCCCAGCAGAAGGGCAGGCAGCCGCCCTGCAATCCTCTCCCGCTCTGCTCACAGCCCACCTCGCCCCACCGCTATGTTTAACTCCAACAAGCAGGGACAAAGTCCCACCGTGTCCTGCTGCAGCAGGAGCCGGGGCAGCAGAGAACACACCCCTGTAAATGCTGGCCACGGAAGTGAAAAAGAAGCAATTTCAGCTTCCCCAGAAATCACAGTAAGGGGGTAAGTTGCCCTGGTGGCTCAAGCAGAGAAGGGCTGAGGTTGGAGAAGTCCCTGTCCCATCTCTGCATTCATTCACCACACTAGGGGGAAACAGCACTCCACGTTTCTCCCCGGAGCAGCCACTGAGCTAGGAGCTCTGAGCTGGCCCAAAAACTCTGCCGTCCGCATCTCCCCTCAGCTATAGCTTCAGAGGAATAGACAAAGAACACTTTATTAAGACAGCTCAACCCAGACAAGCCTCCAGCGGCATCTGCATAATATCCCCTCATGGGACCCCACCATCACGCAGAGAGAAGAGCAGGAACCAGCGTGCCTAACCCCAGGACCTGCCTCTACTGCTGGTCTTCTACTGCACCAGAGCTCAGGCTCTAAGCTTCCACGGTTGCTTGAGATGAGTCAAAGCTGTCTCCCTACTGAGGGGCTGGGTGGATGGTATGCTTGAGCTGCAGGACCACACTGGGAAGTGCTGTGGTCATACTGAACAGCAGGGTGTTCCCCCCATCCATGGGTCTCAGACCGGAGACCTACCCGTAAAGGAACAACTCTTAATCAATAACCCAAACAACTGGATCACACACAGATTACGATGCACCGAGAATCTTTTAGACCAGGGATGCTTTAAAAAAAAAAAAAATCAGTTTATTTTGCCTTACAAACGATAAATAATTTGTTTTTAAAAAATCATTTCAAGTGTGTTTTACTTCATGTTGCAATATTAAAATACCTTTCCCTTCTCCCCCCTTAAGTGATCAATACAAAAATAATTGCGACCAAATTATTTTTTTTTTTTGTCAAAAAATCCTATACTTTAGGCAAAAAGGCACATTGTGAAGGCTTTTCACCAGAAGGTACAGGGGTTCACAATGACCCCAACAGCCTCTCTCCCCTCCCTGCTTGTTCTAACTTGTGTGGAAGAGGACACAGGAACCAGGCTGCACTTCTGCAGTGCTTTTTGTCTGATGCCCTCCAGGTATATACCAGGGCCAAGGTCAGCTTCAGTGTCGTCCCCGTTTTACGTATAGGAGAAATCAAGGCACAGCAAAGCAGTACAATTATCTAAGAGCTTCTTGTGAATAGCTGGCAGAGTAGGACATAAAACTGGACGTAGATGCAGAATGTTGTCATCTTCAAAACAACAGTGCAAACCCACCTGGGATCATGCTCCCCCCTTGCAACCACAATGTTATGATGGTAGTCACAAGTCTCTAGACGTTTCTTGTTTAGTGGGAGAGTCACAGGACCAACACAAAAAGTTGGGCCTTCGCTAGTCTAAACAAGGATTAATTAGAGCCCTAATTACAAGCCCTTTAGAGGCAACAAAGTCATTGCTGGGATATATCCCCCCATTATATCTTCTAGCTGCAGGAAGGATATAACAGCCAGACACTACAAAAAGCTACAGGCAGGCTCTTGCTTTGGGTAGGCTTCGTACCTTCCTTGTTCAGGGCATGTGGTCCCTTAAATCAGCTGTTTTCCCATCAGGAAATGCTGTTGTGTCACCAGGAGGTGAAGTCAGTGAAGGGGCTTCTTCGGTGGCAGAGATGTTTTGACAACCCAGGTCATCAAGACCACTCTTCTCTCCCTGCCCTGACCACTCATCAGGATGCTCGAGGCTGATAACTGACCAGAGCTGCCCCCTTTCACATCTGCTAACTCCAGAGCAGGACAAACACCCTTCCTGGTGCTTCATCCCAGAAACCTGCATCTCCTGCTTCTTCCAGGAAGGAAGTCTCCCGGCAGCTGGCAGGAGAGCATCAAACATGGGTGAGCTGAGCCCGTTAATCACAGTCTGAGGCAGCGTCAGGTGGTGAGGGAGTCACAGGGGGCCAGAAGGAAAGGCACACACACAGAGCTCTCCTGGTACAAGGCACTGCTGTGAACTGTATTCCTTCCTTGGAGCAGCCAGCTCCAGGAGGCCCTTAGCATCATAAATGGTGGCAGGAGGCAGCTGAGCTGCCCCTTGAAAAGGTCTGGCCTGGCTCTGCTAAGTCTCCTCATCCCAGAGACATAGTTGCTTCTGCGGCACGTAATAATCGAAGGTGTAGCCCTTCTGGCAGCTGCGGATGCCACATTTGTAAGAAGAAACCTTGCCCCCAGCATCGCGACTCTTGCAGTACTTCAGCATGCACGGGTACCACTCGATGCTCAGTGAGTAGCTGCAAATGCAGGGTTTCCAGCGGTCTGCACACAGCTTGCAACGCTGCAGGTCAGGGAGGTCAGATGTCTGTGGTAGGACTTCAAACATGGAGCCATCCACCCCTGTGGGAGAAAGCAGAGAGACACTGCTCAGGGCGCTGCTGAAAGGCAAGGCCAAAGGAGGGAGCCACCAAAGCGAGCGTTGTGCTCTCTGCACAGTCTCCAGGACAGTCGAGGAGAACGAGTTCAGACAGAGTGCATTTCCAGGGCTGTTTGGACACGAGTCTGAATAAGAACCATGGGAGAAGGAAGGGCCATAGGGAAAATAAGCCAAAAGATAGCCAGAGTGTGTAAACAACATATTTCTTTGGGGTTATGGACTAGGTTCAAGGTTACCTTGAAAATACCTGTCTAATTAGGTTCACTAGGAGAACACAACCGAAAGAAGTCACGTACGCTAACAAATGAGACTAGTGCAACGTGACGTGCAAGCAAGCGATACACATGCCTCATCCACCATAGAGACAGCAAAAGAGAAGCCAAAGCGATCTCTGCTGATCACCAGAAATCTGGCAGGAGAGATCACAGCAGAACGCCAATTGGCTGACAGGAGCAGTTCCATCGAAGCCAAAGGAAACTTACCTTTCTCCAGCCAAAATTTGACATCTTCTTCTCGTGTGTAAATTGCTTCTTTGGCCTCTGCACAGACATTGTGGATGTGAGAGCTGAGCTGGGCCCCCTTGCTGAAGTTGACAGCTACATCCATGCTGAGATGCTCCAGGCCCCGCACCTCCTCAGCCTGCCGCACTGTCCTGGGATTTTTCTGCAGAGGACGGAATAATGAAAACTTGAATCCTGGTTGCAACAAATTATTCCTTATAGTACATCATGATTTCACACCAACGTAAGATGATGTGTAAAGGGATGTTCCTCTGTAAATGCACCTGCGTCCTACCTGGATGGAAGGCACTTAAAAAACTTCTGGTTGATGCTGAAACTGATGACAGAATCACAGGCAAATCAGAGCAGTGATAAACTTTCTCAATGCTTTGTCACGATGAATGCCCAATGAACTAAGTACTGATTCGGGACCAATGTGGGGCAAGGGTTTTCATGGTGATTGCTCTAGCCATCCACTTACCCTTTGATACAGAATAGGCTGAACTAAATCATGCCTCCTTCTAGTTTATTAGTAGATCAGGATCAATACTACCAATGAACTTAGTTTAATACCGAATCCTTCAAGCAGGAGGGGTGGTCAAAGGTGGGTCTAATAGCTGAACCATTGGGCAGCTGCCTGGGAGGAGTATCCAGGCAGGACAACTCTAAGAAGCCCTGGATGACCTGGAGGATGGAGCTGGCACTGAAACCAGTTGCAGGGTGTCCCTTACCTGCCGCAGCTTTGCCATAGACTCGCTGGGGATGATCTCGTTGCGGTGAAGCCGTGTGATGAAGCAGAGCGCCTGGAACTGGCTCTGGCCCCTCTCCAGCTCCCCTAGGATTAAGGCACGGAAGATCTTCACCTCCTGACAAAGAGATAAACAGAGTGAGAATCAGAGATCTTTGGCATCAGGGGGGTGAACCGAGAAGTCAGGGTCAAAGAGAAAGGCTCTAGCCAAAAGACCAAAGTCAAAGGTCTCATACTTTGGCTACCTGAGCACAGGGGTGTAGTCCCAGGTTCGATCCCACCCTGAGGCCTGCAGCATAATAACCAGTGTCTGTGAAGAAGGATTTTTGCAATCCCACTGTAGCAAGGACAAATTGCTGCCAGGTCACATCCCACATCTACGGCTTCCTCAAACAACAGCTGGGGGTTTCTGTACTTTACTGAAGGGAAGCAAGCCTCCACGGAGTCTCGTTTTGCTTTGTTAAACAAATATCACATAGCCATTATCCCCATGCATTGCTTAGGGTGAGCAGTCCCAAATTTCCTCTGCTGCCTTCCCTCACTTGCTTCTGAACAACTGGTATCCTGGAGAACAAATTTTTCATTTCTGAACCCAACAGTATGTGGAACAGAAATGGAAGTCAAATTGTTAAAGCCAGAAGGAACCCGTTATGATCAGCCGCAGCTGACCTTCTTTTCTGCCAGGGTCAATAATTCTGGCATTTTACATAGAGAGCTTCTGACATGGATTGTAGTCCATCTCCAAAACCAGCTTGGAAACCTGTCATAGTTACCTTCGTGTAGACTCACAGAATAACTTGTTCAATAGCAAAACCTCCCTATATCCTGTTCTGGTGTAAACCAACACTGATTTCTAGGCAGGTATCAATTCATCTGGCTTCAGGGGCATTTGTACACTCTGTGGGAATCCGCCATCCCCCGTCTTGGTGGCAGGCCACGCTACCACAAGGGCTAAGCAGATGGATCGGAATAGCGCCTCCTTCTCAGTATGAAGAACAATTATTGCCTTTTGGCACCCATCCATAGCCATCACTCTTAACAATGTCCTCCACAGAGAACTGGACAGGTATTGGTGGCTAGGGACCAGCAAGCAGAAGCTATGCCAAGCTGCTAAGCTCATCCCTCTTCTCCTGAGCTATTCCCATTGCATAGCTCATAAGCTTCGCTTCTTCCAAACCTCCTGCCCTGAGAAGAAGGGAGCCTTTCTCTTTTCTACAAGCTTTAGCAGTGTCCGTGCTGTTTTTCTGCAGACTAGCTCATACAGCCCACTATTTATTCCCTGCCTTCTCTTCCACATCCAGAAGAGAAAAGACTATGCAATTCAGTGCACATCTGGACAGCTGAAAGAACAGCTGCAATCCGGGATGTGTTTCTGCCCTCCAGGACAGGAGAAAGGATTTTGCTGGGTGCCTTTGTTGACTGAAAACTCACCACAAGAGCAGGCCATCAAGGAGCTTTGGGAACAAAGAGATACCAAAAATGCTTGTGAAATCGCTGTGGAATCATTATTTTTTGATGGCTTTAACGAGGAGAATTCCTACTGAGACACTGGCACCACTGGAACAACCCATGTTCCCATCCACATTTAGACCAGCTGCGCTCTTCTGCTGTGAGCTCCCATACTGTGCAAGGGCCAAGGATGAATAGACTAAAACTAGTAGCTGACCCTGGCGTATTCTTCAGCTGCAGATTTAATTTTAATTCACTTTGAACAATCAGCATTCGGTCTGGAAAAAGCAAACAGGGATAGCCACATTTTGTACGTGGGCCGAAAACCTCTGCAGGCAGGAGACTGAAAACAGTGCAGCACTTCCCAGGTTGGAGGCAATTTTTGTAAAACGAGAACATGCTGAGCAACTGATTAATGCTTCTGATCTGCCTACTTAAGGATTAGCCTTCAGACACCCAACTTGCTTTCCTCCTCACGCCTGATGCGTACGAGAGATGCACAGCTCTTGCTGCTCCTAGTAAATGGTCCAGCGCTCCCAACCGATCCCACACAGCCGCAGGTCCCTCGCTCTGCCTCCAAAGTCCAGAGCCCAGCTGGCCCCACAGAGTCCAGGCAGAGAGAAGCTCCCTCCCAAGCAGGCTCAGGTCCCAAGGCGCCACCTCCACAGTATACAAAGGGTTCCTGGATTCAGCGACCCTGTTCAGTGATGAATTCGGACAACGGTTTTAAGTATCTAAGTGCTTCCGAGTTCCAAGCACACAGGAGAGGAAGGACCAAATTTGTGTCATGACAATGCACCAGTGGAGCAAATGAACAGCTCTCAGGCATCGAGAAAAGCATCTACACCCCCCTCCAACCCAAGGCAAACAGCAGGAGCACACTTGGAGTGCATAGGGTCACCAGCCACAGCTGTATTGCTCTCAAAGCACCTTATTGTACCATCTCCAGCTCCAGCCTTGCTCCCATCATATCAGCGAGCAAGTGGCCCAAGGCTGGTGCTCAGCTAATCTAAATATTTATCTGCTTATCTCTGTGTGCTTACTAATTTATAGGTTGATGAGTCCACGTAACCTCTAGTAAAGATCCCTGCAAAAATCACCATTGAAAGAGTTCATTGGTAGGGGATGGAAGGAGGGAAAGAAAGAGCAAGGTGGTTTTGCCGCAGGAAGAAAGAGCAAGAGGGAAGACAGTAAAGATCAGTGGGGTGGTATCGCACTGCATGACCCATCCTTCCCTCCACTCCCAGATTCTCCTTTCTCAGAAAGGCATGGCCGATCTCCCTCACGTCCCCCCCTTCTCCCGCCCTCGAGCACACACCCAGCCAGCCCTCTGCTCCCCACCTGCCTGCCGCGGCCCCTTCCAGCTGAATCAGAGAGCCTCTGAGCCTGGCTGCCTGGACAGGTACATTAAACAGCGAAGCCAGATCTTTATCTAAGTCAGCCGTTCCCCCAGCCCTGCTGACATTGCTGCCTGCGAGAGCGACTGCCCCGAGCTGCCACCCTCAATGCCTACAATGCCCCCACATGCTGGGCTTGGGTCCCCCAGAGAGGGGATCATGTCTTCTCCTCCTCCCTGCGCCCCCAGTGCTTCTGGCCCACACCCCTCTCCCGGCTCTGTCTCCCTCCACAGCATCTGAAGGAAGCAACCCTACCATGAAAAGGGCTCCGGTGCTGCCTGAACTCTAGGTATTGGGCACTCTCCAGTGCCCACTCTAGCATCAGGGATTTCCAGCACATTTGTGATAGCAAGGGAGGTGCACTGAGAAAGACAGGAATAGTTCAGGTTTGTCAGTGCTAAGAGAAATCCCACCTCCACCTGGCTCCAAGCAAACCCAAAGTGACCCTTTACTGTGGATTTCAGAGCAAGGCTAAAACTGCTGCATGCTGGCCCATTTTCTGGGAGACACGTACCCTGCGGTGACCACTCTCTCTTGACCAAGAAGTTGGTCTCCTCTTTTCCCCAGCTCTACTTCACCTCTCTGTCTCAAAGCCTCACCTGGCTTTCCCCAGCTTCCCTGCCCTGGCTACGCAACCTCAGGTAGAGCAAGAACCAAAGCTTGTCACATCAGAAATATGTCACGCTTCTCACGTGGAAAGAGCCACTGAAGTTCTTCCTACTCAGAGAGAGCCTTTCCCTCCCCAGCCACCTCACCTCTTTCCCACCAGCAGCAGTAGGGTGAATCAGTGCCAAGGTGGGTACTCAGCCAAGGCACCTTTAATTCTGGGTTTCCGCAAAATTTCCCAGCAGGAAACAAGTCCCAGCAGAACATTGCCTTTGCAATGCGGGGACTCTCTAGATGAACTCATCACGGGGGCAGTGAGAAGCCTTGGCCCTGCCCCGCACTCATGCGGCGCGTACAGTTAGAGCTATTGTTTAGGTTTGGATGACAAACGCTTGGTGTAACAGAGAACAACCAGTTCTGCCGCCGTGCGCTACCCACGGCACTGGAGATAACCGCTGCCTTGGCTTTCACAGCAAGGAGAAAGCAGCTCCTCTTTCCTAAAGGCAGAAAGGAAATCAGTGCACAGAGCTCCCAACAGCCCAGGTTGCCTGCACCTACCGAAACGACTTCCAGCATGAACTATCCTGCAAGGAGGAACGGGGAAATCATCGAACTTCTTCCCTCCTCCCACTGTCCTCAGCCAGCTCCTCCAGGGACTGTCATCTGGGGTGTGAGAACAATTCAACCTCCATTTCTAGGGTTTATCCAGTAGAGACTTACAAGCCTGTGTGGTCTAGATCTGCGCCCAGCATCCCAACTTCACGTTGAGTGGAGCAAACCGGTTCCCAGGGAAATAAATTATTTCAATGCCTTCCTCCCCACAACCCATTCAGCTTTCCTGCCAAATGTTTCTCCCCCAAGAACATCAGTGCTGCTGTGGGACCCACTTTTGTCCTTGCTGTTGCACGCCGGCTCAGAGCAGGGGGTACATGCAACGGGGTCAAGCTGCTCGGGGCACTGGGTAACACCGGCACTCTTAGGCCCGATTCCTTACCCCGTCAGCAGCCTTCGCTGTGGTCAGGTCCCTGCCTGCACTGCCCCTGGGGAACAGCTAGAGCTGGCCAGAAAGTCATTGTGCTTGTAGGACACAGAGAATGTGTTATTGCATCCACACTGGGGGTCCAGCCAGCTGAGTTACCCTGGCTAGCTGGGGATTATGTTTTTTAACCTCTCTCCTACTGGAAATGGCTAGAATGAAGACACTTTGGTGCACTGCCTGTAATACTCCAGGATCTATCTATAAAGGTGAATGAAGAATGTGCTGGGAAAGGGGGAAAAAAGCACATTTTCAGAAGCAGGAAGGTTTGACTCTGGTTCTCACAAGCACTGAGCAGCCAGAAATCCCCACAATGCTCTGCAATGCTTGGAAAAACATCCTCGTGCTCAGCACCCACAGCCTGAGGGATGCTTAAAAGTAACTATCAGAGGCCACTTTTGAAACTGGATCCTACCTAACAAGTGATTTCCCCAAAGCTGTGGGGGGAGCAAAGGACAGCTCCGGCGTAAGGCAGGAGTTCAGCCCTCCAGCCCTGCGCTCAGCTCACAGAATCACCGGGGTTGGAAGGGACCTCTGGAGATCATCTAGTCCAAACCCCCTGCCAGAGCAGGGTCACCTACGGCAGGTTGCACAGGACGGCATCTAGGCGGGTTTGGAATGTCTCCAGAGTTAGAGACTCCACCATCTCTCTGGGCAGCCTCTTCCAGTGCTCTGCCACCCTCAAAGGAAAGAAGTTCCTCCTCGTGTTTAGATGGAGCTTCCCAGGTTCAAGTGCGTGCCCTTTACCTCTTGCCCTTTGCGTGTGGTACAGCTGCCATCCACCCAAACCTGAGCGATCCCTTCAAGAAAGAGCATTTGTAGGTACCTCACTACAGCTCAGGGTAACAACTACCACCATGTTTTAATGAGCCCACCCCATCCCTCCTGCCCTCCTAGACAGCACGGAATGATCCTTTTATATTTTTGGAATCTCTACAAAGAAGAGACAGCTTTCCAAATTACACAGGTACCATCTTTGGACAGATGCTTTCCTCTATCACCTGGTCATTTAGCAGCTAACGCGACGGACCCCTGGCATAAGGAAATTCTCAAAGCACTGCCCCAGACTATCACGTAACATCAACTTACATTAACAATGAAACTGAAAGAACTGGCAGCACAAGCGTTAAAATGCTATTACCCACGCTTTCTCCCTTGAGTTTCCAACACAACTTTTCCAGCAATCAAAAGGAAAAAGAAAATTCTCTATATCTTTGTGCTGACCTTGGAATAAAACCACCCACTTAGTTCTCCGGCCACTATTTAACAACTGGCAAGATCATGCTATTCAAATTAGACACAACATTTAGGGTTGCTGTCCCCCCTGGCTCTTTTTTTTTTGCAATACATTTTATGCCTGACAGTACTACACAGGAAAAGAAGCAGCATTTTCATCACGCTTTTTCAAAGTGCAAGAAAATAAACAGTCTTCACTACCGCACTGCCCAGAAAACATCAAGTCCCATGGATGCCCACTGACCAGTTTGTGCCACACGAGAGAATGAGGCGAAAAAACCCCTGCTGTGCTCTGAGGACATGACTCCTTCAGGTTCAGCTCTGGAGGGGAGGCAGGGGTGGAAGAGACGAAAATTCCACCTCTGTGGAAGATCCAACCACTGCTCAAGTCCCACCCAGCTTCCACCACTGTCACAGCAGAGCAATGAACCGTGATCTCATTATGCCTCCTTTCTTCTCCAGCCCCTGGTCTAGCAGCAACTCCTTGTCAGCAGAGAGGAAAAATAACAATAATAATAATAAAAAAATCTGCTTTTGGACTAAGCCCCTGCAGTTTAAGCCAAAGAAGTGGAAAAATCATTTGTGCAAAATCCCCAGCATCCTGGTCACAGCATGAACACACAATCTAGCTTGGGAAAGCCAGATCAACAACCCCAGCTGCTTTTACCAAGGCTAAGAGCCTCAAGACTGTCTCTCCAGAGAGGAGAAGTTGTGTAATGTTAGAGAGATGAGCACCAGAGCAGACCAGGGCAATGCCTGCATGCAGCTAGGACAACAGGTCAGAAGGGGAAGCCTGGCCAGGCAGCTGCCTGCTCACATCATTACTCACTGCACCACAAATTCATCTCCTCGGTCCTTTATGTCTTTCTGGCTTTTTTTCAGCTATTTTCCAGCAAAGCCATAAAACAGAGAGAGCCAGTACCCGACTGTTCTAAACTAAAGATTAGGAATGGACTTCTGCAAGTCTGATGCTTGCAAAGCCTTCCAGGGATCATCTCCTGTGTATTTCCAGCTGGAGCCAAGGGGATGCATGGGGCTAAGGATTTAACATACTGAAGTCAAGATACCTTCAGAGAACCTGTTCCCAGAAGCAGCTCAACTACAATAAGGATGAGAGCGAGACAAGAGCTAACATAAACTCTGTTGGGTTTGTAGATGAGATTTAAGTGCAAGCTCCCCTCAAGAAGAGCTGAAGGAAGTGAAAAATGCTGAAACCATCAACAGCTCAGGACACCAGAAGTCCCCATGTCACATCCCAGGCTCTCAAAGGGTCTACTTAGAGGATCTGTAATGAGCTTGGATTTCCCTTGGCCAGGAATACACTGTGGTACGCAAGTTTGGAAACTGCAGGCTTAAGAGCCCTCCCTCCCTTCTTCCCTCAACTTCCCAAGTGTGCTGTGTCTCCTTGGAATTTTTTTTTACGGGACTGCTTCCCTACATGTGTGCTGGAGTACACTGAGCATGCCATCACGTCCAAAATAACCATGGCTTCTGCTAGCACCTCAGAAAGAGACGGGCTTGACCCCACACCCTCCAGATGGAAGAGGGCTTGCAAGGAGACTAGGACCAGAGCATAGCAGAAAGCGGAAGAGGCACCGGAGCAATCCCTGGCAGAAGGCTCCAAGGTTCACAACAGGTTGGAACATAACACCTTCCTACCTCGTGGGTTTGAGCTTCTTCCTGCCGCAAACCAAAGTCCACCTGAGCAAACAGTCTGAACGGAGGGTTGGAACAAGGTAACACTGCCATGCCAGCCACACGGCAGCAAACAGCTCTTCCCTGTGCGATAGAAATTTCGCTGCATCCAGCCAGGCTTGGCATGCTCCAAAGAATGCCATGCTGGCCCAGACGCTACCCTCTCCTGCTGAGAAGCATGGGATCTTGGGCTTCAGCTCAGCAAGTGTCACCTCCCTGCAGAGAGACCGCCGCTCACGCTGGGCCGGGAGGAAAGGCTCCCCTTACAGCAGAGCTGTTATCAGTCCCACAGTCAGACACTTCCCACGCCACAAACTCACACACGTGCTCCCAAAGACAGCAGGAGTCCACCTAAGGAACTAACTGTACCCCACACGCATCGTGGAGAGAGATGTCCTAGGGATACAGCAGAGCGTGAACACCCCCATCCAGGAGTCAGGAACCTGAGCTCTCCCCACTGCACAGATTCTCCTGCCTGGCCCTGCTCCATGCCCAGTTGCTGCTGAGCCTGCCGTGCAAAAAAAACCCCTATGCTACTCACAACTCAGCAGAGAGAAACAGAGCTGCTAGGGTCGGCTGGCTGTGGGGAAGGCTTTGCCACCCATCCTACTGGGATCCTTACCACCTATTTTCACCGCAGAGGCAGCCCAGGTTACAGGTGTAACACCACTGGGGACAGCTGCCTGCCTAAATACCTTGGAGCTGTACGTGTGAGAACTGCTCCGCAGAGCCTGCCAGCAAGGACCCCGACAGTGTTTGAGGGTGAACGGACTTTTCCCCCCAACACGTGCGAAAGGACCCACCGCTCCTCAGAGGCAGCTCTGGCTCCTGGACCCTCAGCCAGGGTTTTCCCAGGCTCCAAGTCGGTTCCAGGTCCGGGAAGACCTCGCTTACCGACATTACCAGCGCTCATCCCACAAGAGCCAGGTGCCAGAGCCCTGAGCCGCTCCTCTCGCTAAGCCCGCCTGCTGACCCGCGGGGTGCGAAGGGCCGGAGTTCCCAACGCTGCAGTCCTCCGTCTCCTCCAGCTCCGCCGGGAATCACCCCGGGAGCATCACCCCGGGAGACCGGCAGCCGCAAAACCCGCTGGGGGTTATCCCACCGCTGCCCTCCCCGGGGCTGGGGGACCGCGGCTTCCAACGCACACGTCCTGCTCGGGGAAAGCAGCGCATCCCTGCGGAGGAACGCGGACACCACCATCCCCCCCCCTCCTCCATCCCTGGAACCCCCCNCCGCCGCAGCCCCGGCCCCGCTGGGCTGGCTCGCAGCGCCGCCCGCTCGCCCCTTTTCATTCAAGCCCTCGGCGGGCTCTTCCCTCGCCAACCCCCCGCCCGTCACTTCCTTCCCCCGGCCCAGGGACCGGCCCCGCCGAGGCAGCGCGCCGCCCCGCCGTTAAAGGGCCAGCGCCGGCCGCTCGGCGGGGAGGAGGGGGCCGGGCAGCCTCCCCCCGAGGGCCAGGAGAGTAAGCTCTGTCCTCAGCAGCGTCCCCGCTCCCTCCGGCCAGCTGCGTGGCGGGAGGATGGAGAGAGACATCTCCTCCGGCCCGCT
>VYXH01009546.1:65470-186779 GCA_013397275.1 Burhinus bistriatus
GGATACACAACTAGGTACAAACTGCAGCCGCAAAGGAGGAGGGAGGGCAGCCTTAAGACCAAAGCGCAGCTCTCCTGTCTGCACAGTCTCCTCCAAACGCCTGGTTGCTGTGAACCAAGCGACATTTAGGTGATGGCTCAGGCTGCGCTCACAGTGCGCTCTTAGAGGTGTGTTGCGAGGCGCGCTGGATGTATTCCTGCCCCTGAGGATGTAACACGGGCCACTTGAGATTTTCTTTCACAGGCATGTGGACCTGGGTCACTTCAGACTCAGCAGTTCACAGTCAAAAAGCTCCCGATCTGCCCTTCACCCACCCGGCAATCGCTTCCAGATGGGCAGATGCTCGTGAAGGGCCCCTTTGATTTCAAAAGGTCTCTCTGCAAACACAAAGGTCGTTGTGGCAGCAGGATCAGGGCCTCAGAAAAAGAGCTTTGCAAGGAGAAGCGCAGGAATAAATAGGAAAACCCATTTAAATCCACACTTCCAGGCAAAGAAATCACTCTTGTCCAAGGAGTGCTTTTTGTGGGACCTCACACAAGTTTTAACCCTAAATTTTCACAGCCTCCCTCAAACGAATTGTCTCCTTGAAATACTTTTCAGGACAATAACAGTACTAAAAATAAGAGCCGAGGAGAAGAAAAAGTTAAGAGGTGCAAACAGGGGCGAAAAGAAATGGCTCGGCTCAGATACAAAAAGAGAGGGAGGGCCCACAAGGTAGAAACCTACAGGAAGACAGTTCCTCATGACAAAAGCTGCAAAGCAGAAGGCCCCACTCACAGTGTATTTATTCAGAGGAGATTATGCAAAAAGACAGGAGGACCCCAGCAGGGGCTGGAAAGAAACATGCCATGAGGTCAGTGGGCACAAATAACCCTTGGAAGACTTCTAGTCCATAGGGCCATACTCGCTTCTCAGCCCAAATCGGGAATCAACTTCCCCATTGCACTAGGGTTAGTTGCTTCAGGTCCATCACTTTGCAACCAAGCCCCAAGCACCAGAGAACAGCACGCTCCTGTGCCTGTGCTGGAGGATAAAGGATAAAGGGAGATAAGGCTGCACTCCCTGCAGCTCTACATGTTTGCGGGAACACGCTCTCCTCGCCGCAGGTTTTAGCGGTGCCCACTGTGTACCTGGATCCTGGGGTGTGAGAGGTAGTTCAGGACTGTCCTTCACTGTGCTGCCGAGCTAGCAGAGTTGGCTTGGAGTAAGTGGTATTGTTTTTCTCCTGGTACCTCCTAAAGCAAAGGAAATCCGAAAGCAGGCTGTCTGAGAGAGCTCTTTCCGAGGCTCAGCACCTTGCCAGGAACGCTGTAGTCCTGCAGATTGCAATTTGAGCAGGGCACAACTGAGCCTGGAATCTGACCTGGGAATGGTAGGTCTGATCCCAGTCCCAAAATGAACGGACATGTAGACAAGAAACACTGGAGGGTGGGGAGGGGATTCAAAATGCTGGCAGGCAACAGAATTAAAGAGCAAGTAGCTCCTTAGCAGATAGCAGAGAACAGAAAGGTAACCAGGGAGCAGAGGAAAGGAGAACTTTGCCGAGATTTGAAAGACTGAAAGCTGATGAGCAAAAGGGACAGACACTGGGCGTCAGCATCCCAGCAAGAGACACTTGAACAGGTTAGTAGTGGGTGGAGAATTACTGAAGAGCAAGTACAGCTCAAATACTTTGTGACAGGTCCGAGTGGGCGAACGAATTTTTTACCCGTGTCAATCAGCCTCTTCTGCCTTTGCTGTTTGCTAATATGGGACAGCTCTTCATACACGTAATCTCTTTTCTGAGCTGTAGGAAAGGCAAAACATGCCTTAGAGTTCAGCGTTGCCATTGCAGGATCAGTCGCTGAGCCGCATTTAGTTTTGCTGAATGTTAATGGTCCAGGCCAAGAGTTTCTGGTATGTGCGCGTGCTGCAGTCTTTTTACTGGGAGGAAATGTCCATTAAAATACCTCAGTCATGTTTGAGAACAAGGTTAAGGAAGAAAATATGCTGTTAAGAGAAAACATTCTCCGCTGTGCTTTGTTGTGAAGTTCCAGCAGGGCAGTGCGTGGGAGCAGGGGATTACTATCTGACATGGGGTTTGCCTTGGTGCCTTAGATGCATCCTTTGTCATCCCTAGGGAAAAACACTAATACTTGGCCAAGGTACAAATCCTCATTCCCTCTTCCTTGCCTCAAAACTTCATTTACAGAAGCCCAGTATCACATCGGCACCTTGGAAAACCAGGAAGGGATCAGTGCCCACTAACACCTGGACTCAAAGACAGCCCTTGCTGTAAAAGCTTAGAGCCTTAACAGACGGGAAAAATAGAAGCAGAGAGGGTGAGAAGTCCTATAGCATCCCACACAAGGGATGCTTGCAAGAGCCCTGCCTTCCCTACATGCAGATTTTCCAGGCAAACAAAAACATTTGCAGCCACCCTGTCTTCACCACTTACCACCCACTCGCTGTTGCATGCGTGTTGTCAAGCTGGATGATGCATAAATACCTGCACCATCCTCTCCCTTCATCCATTCCAGGAAAATATCTACCCTGACACCCCACCCCACCCCCCAAAAAAAAAAAAAAAATCCTTTCCCCTCTTACTCCAAAAATCAGGCTGCTGCCGCTCTCTCTTACGCAGTCTAGGATGCTTCCTGCCCAACCGCCTGAACACAGGAGCATCTAGGACCAAAGAGAACGAAGGCCCTTTTCCCTTGCTGTTTCACCCCAATGTGAGTAATCAGTCAATACTCCAGAGACCATTAGCATCTGAAGTTTACCCTCCCACGGAGGAGAGAGCAATAATTACTGCTACTTTCTCATCAACTTACAGTAAGGCTCTGTGGCCAGCTTCCTTATTACGGGCATGAAACCAAGGTATTTAAAACACCACAACAACAGTACCACCAATACATCAAAGAGCGAGGATGTTTGTTGTGAATGAGCTGCTTATTCTAAGAAACAATCTTGGTAACTCAGTGGGGAGCTGGGCTGGGCAAGGCTGGGCAGCAGGGAAGAGCAGCTTGCTCCTCCAAAGAAGAGAGCTGCTCTTCAGGAGAGAATTGCTCTGCTGCCAGCAACTCCTCTGCATCCCTCGCCTTTGGAAGGGCAAGTGACACACCTCCTCCCGTTCCCTGCAGCAGAACGGCAGGGAGAAAGCGAGCCCTGCCTGTGTCAGGTGACTGGAGGGCTGCAGGGGGCTTTTCATGCAGGTGCAGCACCACATCTCTTCCAGATCTCAGCTGATCATAGTCCCACACAGCTCTGCTGTTGCAGAAACAAACTTTATCAGTGCCAGCGCGGTTCCCCTCAGACTGCTGAATCAACAACGACAGTGGTTCCCAAGAAGCTCTAGGTCCTCCAAGTTTTCTCAGCTTCTTCAAAAAGGCCTCTGGTTTGCCATTTCAAGTTGCCTTTGCCTCTAGCATCACACACACTGGTGAACAGAAATTCAGCACAGAAGCCACAAAGCAGCTTGGAAGCCCTGGCTGTCAGGGAAGGCACGCATCCAGGCCGGGCACCCTCAGAAGGTCTGTTCCACACCTAACTGCTGGGGCCCTCGGAGCAACAACAAGCCTTAAATGTCCAGCCTCAGTCCTCCCCATGCACCCCCTCTGCCCTGGCTCCACTGCTCCTTTTAAGCAAAGACCCCGGTCCCCAGCCCTTACCAAAGCTCCACTGCAGGTAGGACCTCTTCAGCTTGACTTGTCTCCTCAGCATCACCCTGGACCTGTGGCTGAACCAGTTATCCCTGCTAAGCTCTGCTCACCTTGCCCAGGATGGTGCCTGTGTACGCAAGGATGCAGCCGTGTCCCACTCTGCTCATCTTCTCCAGCAGGGCAGCCCCTCTCTGGGTGCTCCACACAGCCAGCTCAGGTGAGGGCTGGGGGGCCTGGGCATGGCTTAAATGGAGCTGTGGGGCCAGTGGGAAGAGAGCATGTGGGCTGAGGTCTGGATGAGGCTCATTGGGGTAATTAGTGCCTGCTGGTGTGCTCAGGGCCCTGACACCAAGTCTCTTCCAAGCCAGCGCTCAGACAAAGCACCAATGTCAAACCATATTTCTTTCAAGGTGATTTATTGGGCTGTGTCTAATGAACTGTATGTGCACAACACCGTTGCCCTTGCTTGGCTAAGGCATGGAGGAGATGGATGGAGCAGACAGCAAAGCTGGTGCATACACCTGATTTGTCAATCAAGAGGTTTAAGACTAGATGATGCTTAGACCAGGATCACCCACAAACTGCAATAGGAAGACGCAAGATCCTGACCCTGCTGAAGCTGGGAAGCATGACGTGCTCTTGGATGGAGGTAGAACAGGGGCTTGAGAAGGCTTCCCCATGTTCCTGGGGTGATGCATTTCTCTGGGAGCTACTCGCAGCTCTGCAGGTCCTTTCTGCAGCACTTTCAGCAGGGAAGGCACTGCGCAGCTAGCTCATCTCAGAAGCTGCAGAGCTGAGCAGAACCCCATGAAACATCCTGTCACCGCAGCCTCAGGCCTGTGCCCTGATCAGACTGCTAATCCAGCTAGCAGATCCTGGGAACCATCCTCTCTCCCAGCCTTTGCCAGGCAGCTTGCCTGTGGTTTACCAAGGCTTTCCGTCCCCTGCCCTGGCCTCATCAGGTTTATTTCCCTCGCTGGGCTGAGGAGAGCTCTGTGTGCACATACTGAGAGCCCGGCAGGCTTCTCCTTCCAGCACTTGGGCTAACAGGTCACACAGACAGAGTGCGGGGCAGTAATGCGAAGGCAAGGGGAAGGAAAACCAGACTTTTGGTTGTGCTCTGAAAACCCACTCAGCAGTGGTCCAAAACAGCTTGAGAGATGTAATCTTCAAAATGAAAATCAACCAAGAACAAGCTTTTGCTGCCTGTTCAGTCCCCGAGTTTCTCATCTTATTTACACTGGTGTTAATCTGAACTAAAGTTGGTGTAACTGAGGTCAGGGATCAGACCAAAATGTTCTGCCTTAATCTCTTTAATCTTCCATCTTTCATTTTTCATGCCAAACTCTACTTTTAAAGCTACATGAAAGAATCATCAGTGCTTTTTGAAGAATTCAATCAGGGCAAATATTTTGGAGATCTAAACACGTAAAACCCAGCTTTTTACTAATGTTCACAGCACTGCAGAACTAATAGAGCTCTGGGAGAGATAATTGGATTTTTTTTTTACTCTCCCAGTCCCCCAACTTGTTGACTAAATCCCAGCTATTATCAGGAATATTACTACAGAGGACCTATGGCTTGATCTGAAGCTCTGGGAAAGGATTTGTGTTGTGCTGTTCAGTAGAGATCTTACTGTTACAGAAGGGAATCAGGCTTCAAGTCATTCTTCATTAATTAAAAACTATTCAGCATCCCTTTTAAGTGTTCCCTGCTGCCCCTCCTGAATGCCCTCCTTTTCTCAGCAATTATATAAAACAAGCTTCTGAATGGTGTTTAAAACCAGCTTTATTGTCTTAAAACAATGCCTAGCATCTTCTATCTCTGACCTGTTTACCACCCTATTCTCTGTCCTGGGCAATTAAAAGGTCGAGGAGTACAGCAGCCCGGGTGTAATTAAATGAACAGGCCCCAGCGGAAGAGCACTGCGAGGTTAACTTAGTGCTCAACCTCTATAGCTGATGCATTTCTCCTTCCAGAGATGCTTATGTCCTGATTAGATGCACATTAATTGAGATACCATGCTCATTTATGCAGAGGCTGGATGCAGCTGCAGGGGAGATGAGAAACGCAGAGGGAGGGGGGGAGGAGAGCAGTCGGAGTAGTTCTTGGGGTGTGCAGGAGGGGGTTCTGCCCCTTTTCTCCTGGGTAAATTCATGGGAAAAGACTCAAGAGCATGAGCCTGCTCCTGCCGTGGTCCGTGTGACCTGGTTCACAACTAGGCTGGAATAGGGAAATGCCACAAAAATAATAACCTTGAAGCCACGCCATGTAATACAGGTGAGGATCCCTCACAGGCGACCCGAGGCCCCAAGAGGGGAATCCTGAACGGTGGGAGCTGGTGGGGACCATCCACTAACAGCAATCAAGATCTGGGCTGCCCTTCCTTAGAAAGGCCATGAGAGTTGGAAGGATCACGTGGAAAAGTCTGGGCTGTCTGAAGAACAGACTTCAGAGTTCATGCTGATAGTGTAGACTTGAGAGCTATTAGGAAATGCTTGGAAAATATTCCTTGTGGCCAACACTGTCCTACAGCTCCTTACATGAGTAATAGCTGCTTTTGTGAAGCAGGCTCATGAGTAAGCACTGGCTGTGGATGCCTTCTGCAGAAGACGCCTTTTGGTGGGGGCCAAAATACATCACACTGGAGTAGGACAGTAGGATTTAGTAGTTTTTGTGGGTCAGTCCTTCTCTTTCGCTAAAGATTTGGGCCAGCTTCTGTCCTCTGCTGGGGGCTGAATAGAAGTTGTACCTGAAGAGTCAAATTCACATGCCTTTTGTCTTGAACTGGTCTAAATGGCGGGGCAGGCCTGGTGCCCCTTACTTTCTCCTGCTCCAGCCTTTTTCTGTCCCACTCACACAGCTCTGCTCCTTCCCTTAACATCTGGATTCAACTATCAAACAACAAGCTTTCTGTAACACATTCCTCGCCTCCCTCACTGCTTCGTGCCTTGTAGGGTTTGTCCCGTTCACAGAGGGAATAAACACAAAGAGGAGGAGGTCAGAGAGAGACAAAGACAGGGCAGGACAAAGGCGTCGGCAGGTGAAAAACTTTTTTCTTTTCCTTTCCTGAACCCAGCTCTTGGCCTGGTTGACACGGGCTCCCAAATGCCGCACAAATACAGGCATCCTAATCAAAGCCACTGCAAAAGTCTTCTGAAACCGTCCCGAGAAAGCTGCCCTGCAGTAATCACAGCGAACAGAAGGGAAACCTTCCTGTCATTTCCAGGGATGGGGAGGATGGACAACCCTCTGCGCTGCTGACAGGCTGTTCTTTGGTTGGCAGGTATCTTACGTAGCCAAGCCCCAGGCAGCCTAACACTACAGCTCTACGAGTGGCATGTCTCATAAGCTTTTAATATCCCTGGACATGCAGTAAGCTCCAGTGTCATGTTGTGTTTTGGGAAAGAAGAGATTCAGGAGGTTGGTTTCATCTGCGTGAGTGCTCTGAGTGAGTGCAGCCACCCCTGCCAAACTGAGTGCTGAGGGCTGAAGATCTTAATAGAAATTGAAGTCCACCAGCTCAGGCCCTCAACAGCTTTAGAGATAAAACTGGGTAAGGTCTGGGAGCAGTGGTCCGCTTGGTCCACTGTCTTGCCCTCCAACAGAGCCCCGAATCATGTTTCTGGGAAAGCAACCAAATATCCTGCTGTGAACATCTGAAATAACAGCCCTCAGGGACATCTACTGACCCGTCTCCATCAGAGGTTGGCTTTCGCCCCGAAGCACGTGGATTTAGATCCCTTCTAGCTGATTTCTTACACTGATGTGATCAGAGCTGGGCAGGAAATAGAAAGCCAGGTCCTCTGTGGCTGTTAACTGGATTTTTTGGAGCACTGCTGCTTTCTTCCTGCTGCGGTCTCAGCCGGGGTGTGGAGGGATGGGCTCTTGCACTGGAATTTCATGTCCTGCAAGACCTCAGCTCAAAACAAGGAGCGAGGGGGGCATGGCCTCGCCATGGGCACAGGTGCCCACTCCCTTTGCACAATTGTGGTCTTGGGGACACCAGCAAGAAGGAAATGCTGAAGACAAGAGATCCTACCATGCCTGGGATTGTCTGAGCTGTCCTGAAGATATTTGAGTATTTTCCTGGGAAAAGGAAAGCAGAGAAGGAAATGCTATTGCTCCCTTAACACCCAGTTGCTTCATGCTTAGGGCACTTGCTTGGACAGGGAAACCCCAGTTTGAAGCCTCTGTCACCCAATTGGACACTGACCCTGGAGTCTTGCATCATGAAAGAGTACAGTTCTGGCTCCCTGCCATGCTGGGACAGTGTGCTCAGCTTCCCTGGTACATGGAAAGAAAGGAATAAAAGTGGTATCTCACTAACTGGGTATTCTGAGGAATCCAGTTAGTGAGATGATGTCCACTACATTCCTGCTGGTGCTGACTAGGAAGAAGTTAATTTAAATCAGCACAGTTTATGCTGGAATGATCCCAGTGGAAATTGGGNTTCATATATCTAATTGGGAGGCTGACCAAAGTCTAGATAAAGCAACATCAGTGTTGAGTTAAGCAATATCCTTTAAAACAAAAAGGATGTGAATCTCCTATGCAAGACAAGCCTAGTAAAAGAGATATTATAAATCTAAGTGAAGCCCTCAAATTCTAAAGGGATATAAATCTAATTAAAGCGATATAAATCTAACTGAAGAAATACACTGTAAATCCAGCCAAAATTATATCCATCTAAGGAAAGCAATGCAAATGCACTAGAAACACCATAAATAAAATCAAAGCAATATATAAGATGTAATGGAAGCAATGTGAAACCTAAATCAAGTGATATAAATATAACAGAATGATAGAAAACTAATTAAAGTGATTTATAAAATGGACATTTCGAAAAGAATCATGGCCCACAGAAGATGAGAATAGCTGAAGAGAGGGACCAGGACAGGTTTATGAACAATAAAAACACCTGCAGCTACAAAGAATAAAACAAGGTTAATTAGGTGCTGTGCTTCAGGGCAATCTCCAGTTGCAGAAGGGGTCAGAAAAGCTCCTCTTCTTTGAGTACAACACTGAGTCACAGTCGCTTCTGACCCACATTACACGAATGGCAAGAAAGCAAAATGCAGACGTTTGCATGGGGTAAATATAATGTAGTGGAGATAACGACAGCGCTCCTCAGGGGAATGTCAGCGTCTTCAAGCCCAAGGTCCTGGGAGCTTTGGGGATACTCAGTTAAGCAGGAGTTCGTGGGAACGAGCCTAATCCCCTGCACGGCTGAATGCACTCATCCGACTGTCGGAGCTGACGCAGCAATGCGGGCTGGGAGAGTCAGCCCCATGTTGAGGGTCAACTCTCAAAGCGGTTAAGAGAGACTGGAATCAATTTGAGCCTGAAGCAAAAGGTTAGGCACATTTTAGCCATACTTTGCAGGGTGCGGTGATGCCGGGTGCCCAGTGCCAGCAGCGGTGGCACCAACGCTCTGGAGCCATTAGCGCAGCGGGCAGGATGAGCTGTCGGGTGGTTAGTGGCTTCCCTCTCTCCCTGGACCTCCAGAGGGGTCTGGCTCCCCTGCAGACAGGGGGACAAGAACAGAGGCAGCCAGCACAGTCCTGTCTGAAACTTCTTCCCTGGGGAGGCTCATTTCCATTTCAAACTTTCCTGAATACAGAGAAGCAACAAAAAATAATGAAGTATTTGGGGATTTTTTCCACTTCAGTTATGAGCAATGAACACCTCCTTTCCCCTTCGCCTCCTATGTTTAAAGGCAGAACTGTCCCAAACCTTCTGGGTTTGCAGAGGAAGGTGGTTAATATTTTTCTCTTAAACTGGAAAAATCTCGTTGGTAGTTTCCATTTTCATCCACTTTCATGTAAAATAAATGCCTAAGGATCTTTTGGTTTTCACTTAAGTGATTTAATAATTGACCTAATATGACCACAATATAAATAATTAATAAGGCTGTTGCTTGTCTTTGGAAAAAACCCAGTTTCAGAAAATAGTCAGATCTGCCCAAAATTCTGTCTTCCTTTAGCTAAAAGAAAGCTCTTTCTTTTCATTCTGAATAATAAAACATCCTCAGTTCAGTTTTACAATTGAGCTTTTCCCTTCCAATTTTATTCCAAAGCAAAGCGCCATATGTTCTATACTTACGATTTCAAAATTTTCTCGTGCTTGAAAGTCATTTGGCATTTGAGCATCTGCAGTGGTCTGAATTTCATTTTTCCAAGAATAAAGGAAAATATCTATTTTTGTGGAAACTTACTGAAAAGCAGCAATCCCCTGCCTCCCCAAACCCCAACCCCAACAATTTAGGTTAGAAATCAGCCTAGAGGGAAATGCAAATATTTTTCTTGCAGATTTAGCTGGAAATGTTTCCTATCCTTTCCTGGAACGTTAATGCAAAATTAGGCAGTCTGTTGGACTGATGGGCCCACTGAATCAAATAGCTTTAAAAAAAACCAAACAAGTTAACCAAAATGTCTATTCACTTCATCCATGGACAGATGCATTGCATTCTGTGTCACCTAATCTTAGGTGGTGTTAAAGCTCATTAGAAATAGTCTTGTAAACTATTATATTATATTATATTATATTATATTATATTATAGTATAGTATAGTATAGTATAGTATAGTATAGTATAGTATAGTATATTTCTTCTAATCAAAGCCATATGGGGCGGTCTAACCATGGGGATCAGCTTGAAACTGGGTTAAACAGCTGGGGGTGACCAGGGAGAGTGACGGAATTAGCCACCCTGACCAGAGCTGTTTGTACCACACCTCCATTTTAAGGTGCCGCCAGCAAAACCTCACGGAGCTCGTTACCTGGAATCGAGGAGGTCGGCAGACATTCAGCATCACCGAAATTCAAGCCTGATTTACCCCAAGCTGGAAGGAATGAGATGTGACACTTGGAATTAACGACTGAGCTGGAAACTGGAAAACAGGTCTGGTGACTAACAGCTGGAAGTTACATGGCAAATCCAGAATGAACTCCCGACAGCCCTGGTTCCCACAGCAGCACATCAATGCCTCCTGCTTTCCTTTGGCTGTTGGTGACCCTTCCAATTATTTGAAAACAGCAAATAACCCTCAGCTAGAGTCTATCGTGAGGGAGTAAATCATACAGGTCACTAGAGTTATCCTTCTGTGCCAGATTTGTATAATTTTACACTGAGAAGGATTTTGCCTCAGCAATTTTAGTCCTATCCTGAAATCAGATGTGAGGGACAGTGCTCATCCCTGTGAGCGTGGGGGCCAGGATCCGGCCCTGGGGATTTCACATAATGCAAACGCAAGCTGGATCCAGCCCTGGGACTTAGCACAGATTCACGACCAGGCTGTTTCTCATCCTGTTCTTTTGCTGAGGTGGTTGCAATCAGTATTGAATACAGAAGCTGAAATCATTGTGGCGACAGAATCAGCAAACAAAAGCCCCAAAGCCATGCAACACTCACTCTAGAGCATCACTAAAACTTTTTTGGTGGATACAGGAGGACGAGTGCTGTCCCGATCAGCCTGAAACACAGTGAAAGCACCTCAGTGCATCGCGCGCTACGTGTGCAGACATGAAAAAGCATATGATAACTTAGCATGCTTTGAAAAATGATGGGGACTGATTTAGGATAGGGAACATCGCTGGTTATCATAGCAGGGTAGAAGATAGGGTTGTAATGACCTTTGAAGAAGGATAAGCAAGATTTTACTCATGGTCGAGTACTTCTGGGGTTGAGGGCCTGTCTTTGTGCTGCCTGTTGACAGCACCTGGCCAGTGAGATCCTGGCACTTACCTGAGAAGCCCAGGTCTTGCTGCAATAAAGGTAGTAAGTGATGAAATTATTATCCAGCCTGGAGAGATGGATTAAACAAGATAAGGTTAAAGCAGAGAAACTTGGTAGTCTGTCAAGAAATGAAACCAAAACTCAAAAGCCAGGCTTGATGAATCTAGAGTGGAGTAGTTGCAAGGTCCAAGCCAGGAGTCCATTCCTGTGAAGGACCTGGGGTGGTGGCTGGCTCTGGGAGTCAGAGTAGCACAGCTTACGGAGGCACCTCTTGAACTCAGAGGTGAGGGATACAGTGAAAAAAGGGAACAGAGGACCTTGGCCACACAAGGAGCCTGGCAGTAACATCTATCACCTTTAAAAGAGTAGGGACCTCCTTTGGGTGACATCTTCTGCCCACACAGCCTGTGCTGCTTGTGGTGAAAAGGCTCTGCAGCCACCCCGCTTCCAGCCCAGCATGGCAAGGGACAGGGCTGCCATGCTCCCTCCTGGGGCCACACTGGTCACCTCTGAGCCTGGGGAGGACACGACAGTTGAGTGTTAGAGCAATGCAGAAGCTGCTCATGGGGGCAAGGGGCTGCTGCATGTCTGCTTGAGAAGGCAGGTAAAGATGAACGTTACTTTTCCTTCTTCCCCAGGGAAGGCTGCAAGCTCTGGCGCAGCAGGGCTGCGGTGATGGGCCTGCCAATGCCCGGGAGGGGTGTCACTGCTCCCCAGCTTTCTGAAGTGAAGCCGGTGGCAGTCACCCCATGCTGTGGGCTTCAGTGGAGGAGAGGGAAGGGTAGAGCTAGTTCAGGTCCAGGTCGTGGCGTTAGCATCACCAATTGATTGCAGCTCTTGACTAACGCCTGTTGTAAATCTTTGCTGGGTGCTGCCAACAAGCCATCAAACTAGAGATGATGGAAAGAAATCCCCCCTGTGCCAGTTCCTGCACTCCCTCCTGCAGTTCCCAAACCCTGCTGCTGCTTTGGCTCCAGCTTCTGGGTGCCGTTATCCCGACACATGGCTCCTGGAAACAGTCCACCCTCCCTCATCTCTGTCTTCCTAGCTCAATTCCTAGCTCAAGGTCCTCCTGCCTGATGTCCCCACAGGCAGCGAGATGGAGGCAGGCCAAGGGACAATCTGTTCCTCATTGAGGTCATCCTGCAGCTTGCTGCTGATGTGGCATTTGGGGGATGGAGCAAAACCAAAAAGAAATAAAGAAATATCTTCCTTGCCTGGCCTCAATTCCAGCGCTGCTGGTGGACTGATAAAGAGTGGGAAGCGCAAGGCCAGCAACGGAAACCTAACTCTTCCAGGTAACCCTTTACACCCCCACCATCCCGCTCCCTGACCGCTGGCTAAAAACCACGGCACCTCACCAGCTGGGCACAGCACCAGGACTTCAGAGGAATATTTTTCATCTCCCTAGGAGGTCTTTCCAAGGTCCTTTTCTGCTTTTGTCTCTCCCCCAGTTATTTCAGAGCAGGAGCTTCCCCTCCCCTCCTCCCAGAGGCCCCCCCATGCTGGGAAGCTCTCCTTCCCTACAGCCCAGCCAAGCGGCTGTGTCATTTTAATGACCCAGCTCTAAGTACAGCTGCCGAGCTCAGTTTCTCGGATTCTGGTGAAAAATCACAGCTGTCTGAGAGTTTCTTGTTGCTTGCCTCTCCCCGTTTGCCCCCCCCATTAAGGAGGTGGGGAAAGCAGGAATGCAAAAGCTGAGAAGCCTTCAGAGCTGGGAAGTTTTTTCTTTTCTCCAGCACATCAAAGGCAAGATAATCCTGCACTCCCTTTCTGTGGCACGTGGGAGAAATCAGCAGCATCTTTTGAGAAGCTACCTGTTCCCAAATCCCAGAGCTCCCAACCCTCCCTCATGAAAGAGGTGGGCTCTGAATTTCAAATAGTCCAAAGTCCAAAAAGGTTTGGCTCAAGCTGTTACTCTGGAGTTTGGGATGTGTCTTTCAGTCATGCTCTAGAGTAAAACCAGAGTCCACCATTGGACACTGATTCATGGAAGTAGAGAAGCGTGAAAGAAAACAGAAAGGGGGCACGAGAGCTGGAGTAAGACAGAGGCTGGGAGGACTGGGAAGTCCCCTTTGTGTGCCCAAGGCACTGTGGCATGAAGCTCGGAGCTTGGCTAAGGACAAAACAAGATGGTCCTGCTTGCAGCTGCCCTGCCAACCACTTCCAGGCTGGGCAGCCCGCAAGTCACCGAGAGTGCCAGGCCTGAGAGAATACATCATGCTCTTTGTGGGGCACTGCTGCAAGGAAGTCTGCAGCCCAGGATTAATTGAGTGGCTCTTAGCGCTGCAGGAGAAATCACATTATATTCCCTTCGCAGATCACGGAGCAGGATTGCAAGAGAACAAGAACCCCTGACTGGGATGGAGCCACAAAAGGGTCAGGGCACTCTTGTCTGTATTAGCAAGAAAAGAGATAACTTTTGCTTGAGATAAGAGGCACTAACCGCAGCAGGAGGGACGCAGAGCCTGGCACTTTGTGCTCTGCCTGTTCAGAGCAGAGGCAGGAGAACAGAAGCTCACGTAGCACATGCTGTACCCTGAGGAGGTGCACAGAGGGGGTCCCGCTCCCTGCAAGTATGTTCAGAAAACGCTTTTGCAACAGGGAGCTAGATTAGTGGGGAAAGCTGCACCCCTGAGGATGCCAAGCAGGTTTGTGGCACCACTGGCAGCAAAGCCTGGGTTGTGGAAAAGAAATCTCCCCTCTCAGCGATGCTCCTGCTAGCTGCCCCAGGGAGCAGCTGGGGGGTCTACCACAGCCGACCAGTGCTGGGGGTTTCCCTGGCCCTGACCAACAGCTGCTCCCGTGGGAAGAGGCCAGCCCAGCTGTACCAGGAGATGAGGAATGACCCCTGTTCTCCAGCTCCAGGAAACTACCCCTCCTGCTGGTTTATGATTCACGGTTACGGGAGTGTGGAGGCTGGTACGTGCATGTAGCCTCTTGTGTGCTAATCACAGCTGAGGATGGATATGGGGGAGGTGGGAAGTGTAGGGGGATGAATTCCCGTTCCCTGGAATGAAGAGACCCAGACAGCCTGCTGAGTCAGCGCGGGGTCAGCAGAGCGAGGCCAGACAGGCTTTGATTCCCCCAGCAACTGGCTTTCAGCTGATGCCTTCCCACCACCCGGCTCAGCCCCAGCATAGGAACCACGTGTACAAGGGGAGCTAGTTTATCCTTTCGCCTCTCTCGCCATAACCTTAGCTGGAGCCCTTCCCCACAATCACGTGGCGAACATGGCTCCGTTTCAAGGGACAAAGTGCAGGAGTTTCTCATTAACAGAGAATGCAAACTGCCTGCTGTGATCCAGCTGCAGTAACTCTGTTGGAAGCGGGAGAAAAACCACTGTGGGGGAAGAAGGAGGTAGAAAAGGAAATCAAACAAGCACAACTGCCTCACGCAGCCTGAGCTGAGAAGTCTGAGCCTTGTGGCGTTGCCCCTGTGCTCCTTTCCCCATACACCCTGCTGAACCCCCACTGACCCCAGCATGTCTCACTGGAGAGCACCTTGTTCTGCTCCCTGCGCCTCTTGGGGGACCACAGCTGCAATGACCTTGACTTCAGTGTAACACCCAGCAAAACTGCCCCGGACACACGGCATCCATCTGGGGATTCCCTGTCTTGCTCAGACACCTGCAGCCCATCCCAGGATGTCGGGAGGAAGAGCACTGCCTTCCCAGGGTATTTAGGAGTAGGGAACCAAACAAATAGAAGGAGCAGAGAAAGGGAAGTGGTTGCCACAGTGTTTACATCTCCCCTTGTTCTGCCCCCCAAAAGAAGAAACTGAGATTTGATTTCCCTGAGGCAGCTCCCAAAGAATTTACCCGGCAGTCAAAGGAAAAGGCCTCTTTTTTCCCACCTACAGACTTGGCTGCAAAACCAGCCTCTCACTCTACAAGAGGAAAAAAACCCATATTGTTAGTGAGAGCCCACTACTGCCAAACAGACGGACCCACATGGGCCAGGGCTGGGAGTAGGAGTGAGACAGGGAGGGAATAAAGTAGCCTTTTATCTGGTGCCTGGGTTGCCTGGGCTGGGGGTGATGTATAGTTAGCATAACTGGAAAGGTCAAGTTTCATAACAGCCTCAAGAGGGGGACCTTCCTTCTGCGGAAACATTAGGGAAGGAATAAGCAGGAGCATGTGATGAGCAAACAGATAGATGGTCATTGACTTGCATGTGGCTTTTTCATACTGCAGGGGAGAGGAGGTATTATGGTAGGACATGTTACGTGCATCGCATAACCTAGTGAAAGAAGGGGAGAATGACCCAGCCAACCTCCTTTGGCAGCAGGAGATTCCCAAGCCGTGGAGATGAAGGAGCAGACAGGGCAGAGATGGAGGCAGGGAACTGGGTGGCTGTGGGAGAGACGGGGTGACAGCATGGGGCAGAAGGGAAAATGCCGAGTTTGGATAACGTGGGAGCACTGTTTTCCTTCCACTGCATTGGCTCAGCACCAGAGAAATCCAGTCCCAGGGGAACTGTGTGTGTTTGTGATCGTTTACGGTGAAGTGAAACAAGCTGCTTTCCTTTTACCAACACATACATTCACTCACTGGCACTTTATGCAGAAAGTTAATCTAAACTGAGCAAGGACCTGCCAGCATCTGCTGCAGCCTACCTGATCCTCCCCTCCTCAAGGGAAGGTACAGACAGTAGAATCATCCTTGTGTTGTCCTCCCAGCAAACGCCTCTGCTTTTCCCCAGAAGAGGTGGTGGTGGTGGCAGGGTGGCATACTGTTCCCTTCCCACCTCCTGGTAGAACCTCTTGTTAAGGGTGAAGGGCAGGTTGCAAGAGGCAAAGCCCTGATCCTATTGCCATGGAGATGTTAATTCAAGCTGAGTTCAAAGGAAATTGTTCCAGCTAAAGCTAACAAGCCTGGCAGGAAAGCTCTGCTGTCAGTTGAAAGAGGCCAGCTTCTCGTAAAAGGGGAAAGGAGGTGGGGTCAGAAAGAGGGGCCCCCCGTTCAAAACACAAGCTCCAAACAGACTCAGTCCTGTTCCCTGCCTTTGGGCAAAGCCTCCCCTCCTCACCAAAGCCTCCAGCTGTGAAGCAAGACAGCAGAAGATGGCAGGCAGTCTTCCTGTGCCCGGACCCTTACAGAACAGCAGCAGGGAGGCAGGGGATGGAGGAGCTAGGCGTGATGTGCTGGGCACACACTCAGGCTAGGGCAGCTCTACAGATGGCTGCTGGACACCCCCCCGGTCAGGTGGCTCTGTTATGGTATGTGCTGATGAGGATAATGAGCACAGGTCCCAGGCAAAGCTGGCTGCCTCCTGCCACGCACCAGCAAACCCTGGAGGCGGGGTGAGAGGGAACCCTTGACACTGGTGGCAGAGGTCCCGCTCTGCTGCCACGCAAGCATTAAATGCACCATGTGATAACCAACACCTTCCTCGTGAGACTGCGAGGGACTGCTCGAGGGCAGGACAGCTCTTGCTCAGCTTGTCGCTGAAGTGATTGAGGTTTTCATATAGCCAATGCACTTTCAGGTTTTAGTGGAAGTATTACATTTGGTGTAATGATTAATCCTGGCAGGTAAGACTAGTCAGCTGGTATAATACCTTGTGTTTGTGCCTGGTGTTTAGGGAATGCTTTGTCTCTGAAAGCTGGGGGTGGATATTCGCAGCCCCTCTGAGGATGCGTGGGACCGACCTGGTCATTATTTGGCACAAGGGCCCGTATAGAGCATCTGGAGAGAAGGCAGGTGGGCTCTCCCACACAAAAACATCCTTAAACTGACGCTGAGGAAGTGACTCATAGGGGTGCGAGAAAGGCAGAGGCCACAGTCCAGAGTGGACAGAAGAGAGCGCAGAGCTGCAAGGTCAATAAACAGCTTTGAAAGAGATGAAGCAACCAGCTGCCAACCCCCTCCCCTGCCCTGCAGGAGCACTTTGAACATCTCCTACCCTGAGTCAGAGCAGGAGCGGGCCTGCTTAGTGCAAGATTGGGAGGAGAATTATGAGCAGCCCAGCTTAGTATTAGAGGCATTAACCGTGGTTTTAAAAAAAAAACAGAAAGAACAAAAACACCAAACTCAGAACAGACTCTTCCAACTGAGCTAGAGTATCTTCCCATCTGCTCCTCCTGTGCCAAGAGGCGAAGCAGGCACTGGAGTCGAACTGCTCCCTGCCAGCCAGAGCAGCGAGAGGAAGCTTTTTTGTCTGTACCAGGCAGCCCTGGAGAAACTCCTGGCTGGCAAAGAAAGGCCCTGAGGGAGTCCTCTGCACTCCTTGGCCACTGCTGGACCCCGAGTTGCCTGCAGGGCTTGCGGGGAAACTGCTGGCAGCACAGTTCCCCTCGCATTCCCTCATCTCCCTTTCCCTCCTTCCCATCCCCATTGCCTTCCTTGCTGCTTCTCCGCAGCCCCTTCCTTCTCTTGCAAGCCCACCCTGCTGCTGGGCTCAGAACTACTGCCAGGAAAGTGGCAGGGAGCAGTAAGAAAGCGCTGACAGCCAGTTAGTACTGCGGGTTTCACATCCCGCTGGTTTAGCAAGACTTGGGCCCTCTCCCACCTCTTCCTTTTCTTTCATCTTCCCCTGCTTCCAGGCTGTAGCTCCAGGCTGGAGCTGCTGCAAAAACAGGAGAAATTTGCTAACGGACAGCAGAGAGATTTCCCACAAATCACAGCAAGAAATGTTTTCCCTCTCCTCTTCTTAACTTGTTCTCTCCTCCTTTCATCATGCCTTCTCCCGTTTCCTTCCACCTCTCCCTCTCTCGGACTCTTTTCCTTGCCAGCTGGCTCTTCTCTTCCCGTGTCACTGCTGAGAGCATGAAGGGCTCCCTCCCGAAGCAACGCTGACTTTTGGCCTGCTCAGGAACGTGCCTGAGCAAGAGGAGAGAAAGTAAGGAAAAGGGGAAGGACAGACTCGGGTTACTGGGAGCTATTAGGGCAGAGAGCGAGCGAGCGTGCGTGCAATGAAGCAGAGGAAGAGCCCTGAATATGCTAGGGTCGGAAGTAACAGCAGTGATGCTTGGCACCTCTCTAGCCTCGTTCATCTCTGCACCGCAATCTCAGGGTCGGGGTCACAGCATGCCCGCAGCCGCACAGCTCCATGGTGGGAGAGCCAAGAGGAGGACCCCAAAACCAGACTCTGGTCTGTACTGCCTCTTCGCTGTGCAGTTAAGGAACCTCCACTCGCAGAAGGCCATTGCTGCCTCCGGTGAGCCCGACCGCTGAAGAAACGGGCTGCGCAGCGAACTCCCCAGTGACTCAGCTGGGAACCAGCGTGATCCAGCCGCAGGGTAAAGCACCTCCATGGCCACTGCTCGCAGCACAGGCATAGACGTAAGCTGATCAGCAGCAGTACTTCTCAGAAGCCCTGTCTCCTCCTCCAGGAATAGGCAAGGATCTACTGGAGTAGTATTAGGAGAAACCATATCATAGACTCCCTTCCTCGAAATAGCTCAAGCTTCATCCTAAAGCAAGCTAGAGATTTTTTTTTTCCTCCAGGCTCTACCTATGAGTTGAATTGTTTTACAAAAGAAAAACAACTAGTTAGATAGAAAAACAACCAGTCCCTCCTAGGCAGCCACAATTAATTTCATTTTCCGTTTATATGTAGCCTTATAACACTTCTGCAAAATTTGCTGTGACATCCTGCTGAGGAGCGAGGTAGCATTTCTGTAGTCGAATCTCTCCCCACCCCTTCCCCTTTTTAATTGTAGGTATTGAGTTAGGTGCTTTGATCCTATGATAACGCTGGGACGACAGAGACTCGTTAAAAATCCTGATGAAGGATCCCTGATTTCCTCCACTCTTAGAACCAGAGGGGAGAAGATATTTCCCTATACCCTCCCCCCCAAAAAAGCAAGCTCTGAATTTTGTTTCTACCAGGAACTTGGCAATTTCCCTTTTAATACCTTTGCCTTCACTTGCCCCACATTTAGCCCTTTTCCCGCTGATAATTAAGTCCTTCTGAGGCAACATTTAGACCTGCCTTAATCTCTACACCATGCTGACTGTGGAGCATCACCATTTCTTCCTTCCTTGCTCTTTTTGTTCTTCTGCACCCGAAGAACTTAGGGCTGGTTATTTAAACACCCATTGCGAGGTTAGTCATCTCGGCTTTTGACAGCTCTCATTGATTCCTCCACACGCCGACCTCTAAGCTGCTGCTTTCTCTGCTGATCTGGCCTGTGTCTACATCCCTTGCAGGCATTCTGATTGCTGTTAGCATCCTTTTGAGGTGGTTATTCATCTAGCTAGAACTGGAAACCTCCCTTGGAAGGTGTCCCCACCCCCCACCTCTTAAACATTTTGAACTTTGTTTTTTTGACTTAGAAAAATTGCAAGCCTCCTCTGAGCTCCTGAGTCCAATTTTCATTCCTGTGGATTTCTCTTAGCCAACAAGGATTTGCCTATTTGAAATCAAGAACCTTATTTGCAGGTTTTGTTTATCTTTCCATTTCATTTTAATTGAATCAGCAGTTAATCTCTGAATCCAAGGTTACTTTCTCAGTACGGTGCCCTCATCGCTTATCAAAACCCAGTCCAGGGCAACAATAGCTTTCCTCACTGGTTCAGTGAACGCTGGTGAAGAAATTCACCCATCACATGCCAGAATATATTCCCTATTGTTATTAGTGACATTGATTTTTTCATACTAAATAAGAGACTTTCACTTCCCGAGTAAGCACGCATTTTCTCAGTCTATATCAGGCAAATAATTATGCATGAATCTCTGTCCATGTCCCAGTCTGACCCTGGAAATCTAAAACACAGCCCCCTCAATGCCAGGACCAGCCCATCTTTCCTTCCCCAGCGATCTCCTTTTACGGCATGACAAGACTTGGAGGATTCTTGCTATAAAGCTCTGTATTACCCCTTTTACCACATATAACTTCAGTAGTTATTTCGGATATCATCTCCAAGCAAGGTTTCCAGCTAGCCTGCTGTTTCTGCACCTCATCAGACAGATGTTGCATTGCATGGTGCAATACAGCCTCTGCCCAGAAAGCAGGGCACACTGCAAATGGTGATGACATTCAGTTCCCTGAACTAGGGATCGACTGAAACTAGGATTCAGCACAGAATGGACAAGGCTTTACTTTCTCCCTCACTCCTAATTCCTCCAGCTCCAAAAAGCAGAGTTAAAAACCAAGAGTCTAGGCTTAGATCTTAGTCTGTGTTAACTCTTCCTCTCAGTCACCCTAACAACAACTACTGGATATATAGGTGCAAAGAGCTAATGCAGACATGGGGCACTAGTACAAAGCATGCTATGCACCAGTACCTCGCTCTAACGGTCATGATGCGGTACAGAAATTTGCCTCAGTGTCATTACATCACTGCAAGTAACAAACCAAAGCAATCAACGCAGAACGCCAAGGGGATTTTCTTTTCTCTCTCTTTAATATGTATTTGAGTTCCCCTCTAAAAATCTTCCCTTTCACCTCCTGATGTTCCTGCGCCCTCCCTGATCTTTAAAGCATTACTTCAGCCTGCTAAGGTGGGCATCAGGCCAGGCTCCCAAACCATACTGTTTGCTTAGTTTAGCACCGGCTCCTGTCAGGAGGAGCCCTGCTGGCTGAACGCACCGTTTGTGGCCATATGTGGTGTTATGTACACGGGGAAGGGAAGAAAAAAAATACATCTTTGTGAAATCTGAGTTGAGAGAAAAGAGAGACACAGGCAGAGCGTGGTGGGAACGTGCCCATCTGAGAAAGCCATCGCAGCCCAGACCACGGGAGGAATCAGCACAGTGCTCCCGGAGAGGAGCACTGCTCCAAGCAATCTGTGAGGGTCTGCAGCAAAGCCTCGTAATGGAAAAAGAAATTGGATCGACTTCTGGAATCGGTGCACGGAAGCTCTGCTACCAGCTGGGAGACTAATTTAGTTTCTGTTTTTTTCCCTTTCTCCCCATCCTCCCTCCTTGTCTCTTTGAATAGGAGAGCAACGCAGCCAAAGGCTCCGCTCCTGCCAGATTGTACAGGCTCAGACGGGGCAGGCTAGGTCACTCAGCAGAGGAGTAAACACCAGGGAAAGCTGAAAGGGCTTTCTTAGGCTGTGCTCGAGCTAAAATGCCGAAAAGCACAGGAAGCACTTGAAAACCCTGGCAGGGGATTACCTGTTGGGAAGTAGAGCAGCCCGAGAACTGCTCTAAATCCCACAGCAGCCGTAGCAGGTATATTAAAGCAGAGACAGGCAGGGGCTGAAGCTGGCAAGTGCTCTGTCGTCTTCCTGCTGCTTAGCACAGCAGTACTCCGCTCTTTGACTGGTGCCCAGCAGCAGCATTACAATTCTGTCATCCCCAGTACAACCAATCTCTTCCCAGCACAGCCCGTGTCAGTACCCTGACGCGCTTGATGAGAGCTGCTGTGCCAGTGGAGGTGCCATCTTTTGGAATAAGATATAAAACCAACTGCCTGACAGCCTGGGCTATAAAAGTTCCCTTGGCAGCTTCTGCCAGTGTTATCTTCCTCCCTCAGCCAAATTCCAGGTTAGAAACTGAACAAAGCAGTAGTGATGAGCTGCCAGTATTTTAATGAGCAGTTCCCACAGACACCTTCCTACCTCTGCCTTGATGAAACTCCGCAGAGCAGGTGCACGTGTGTGCTCCCAGAAAAGGAGCTGTATTTACTTCTCACTTGTTCAAACAGCACCAGTTACAAAAATCCTCTCTCATAACCATCACTCAAGCAGAGAAGTGGCTTATTTGGCAAAGAAATTGTCATCAAGAGCAGTTTGCTGGAGATGTTTACACTGTGTTTCTGAGGGTATAATGAGTGTGCTGATAAGATAGTGCAGGAACCAGCTGACTTGAACGAGGGGGGAAATATGTTGACGGAGAAGCTGTTAGCTGTATTCTGCAAGGCATTTGGGAAATACCCTGCTGGCACCCTACAGAGGCAACGGCATTTACTCTTGAGCACTTATTTCAGGCCGCTTAGGGAGAAGGTCCTTCTAGGACAGAAGAGCAGGACTGGGGAAGCTGAGATTTTCAGGATCATGTTTTTCTCCCCCAGGAAGGAAGCTGGGCTGTTTTCTGTGCTGTTAACCCAACTATCCCTTCCCAGCATCTGGGGCATTCCAGCAGGGAGCAGGAGAAGAAGAGGTACAGGCAAACCCTCGAGGAGCCCTGGGTACCTGCTGCAAATTAATGGCGAAGGCAGTCACCCCACCAGCCCCGCTTGGGACCCTGCAGGACAGGCATGGACCAGGGGAGCAGCGCAAGGAGGGGCTGGCTCCAACACAGGCAGATTAGCATCGCTCCTTCTCTGCTTCTCGGCCAGGCTCAGCAGCTCTCTCGCAACCCCGGGCTGGCTGCGTTTCACCGGCAGTGGATTTACCTTTCTAGCAGAGCACAGAAAAGCCAGGAAGATTATACCTAGTAAAGCTCCAGTTCTGCCCTCGGCCCCTGACCCCGGTACCTGCCCGTCCTCCTCCCTCCCACCAACACCTCCAGGGACGGATGCGTCCCGCCGGGATGCGGACCCGAGCAGGTCCAGGCACCCACCCCACCGCCAAAGACGGGCTTGAGAGAACATCCCCCTACCCCTGCTCAGCCCCAGGCGGCCGCTCCGGCCCCTGCCGGGACAGGCAGCTGGAGGAGGGGGCTGGCCCGTCCTCTCCGGCAGGGATTTTCCAGCATGCCCATCTTTTTGGAGGCTCCTTTCCCCGCGGGGCTCCCGACACCCGTGTGCGGGCCACCGAGGACACCTAGCGGCTGGCGAGCCGTGCCGGGGTGCCCTCGCCCCACAGCAGCCTGCCTGCTGGCACCGGGGCCGGCTGGCTGCCCTAAAGATGCTCACCCGGGGTGGGAGCTCCTCTTTCCGACCTCCCCTCTCCTCCTTTAGTGCTCGCACACAAGCCCCAGGCCCAGGGAAAACTCCCAGTCCCATAGCATGGAGGGGGAAAGCGGGGCACAGCACCCGTGGCATCCTCCTCGCGTGAGCAGGCTGTGCGGGAGATTATTTGAACGCTACATGGTGTGGGAACACGGGTGCAGGAGGTCAGCAAGGAGGAGTAAGCACCTCTACTTACTCCTGTGTACGCCCAAGCTGGACTTCCACATCTCCCCAGCACGGGGCAGGGGATGGAGATGGGCAGGATAAGGGGAGCTGGGATGGGCCAGAGGATGCTGGGGGAGGCTTGTAGATGTGGCACAGGAGAGGGGGGATTTGGGTGGCCAGTATGGCTTCACCAGCTAGCCTGGGGTCTCCCCCCCACCATTGGGATGCTGAGAGAACCCTGCTCTATAAAGAAGTCACTAGAAATGTGCTGGGAAGGACCTCACCAGTCACTGTCTCATTTTCCCTTGCTGCATAGGCAAGATGTGAACACTGAGTCCAGGAAAAGGTAAGCACTAAAGCCCTCCAGGTGAGAGACGTGGGAACCTTCCAGCAATGTCCAACGGACCTTCAACCATCAGAAACACCCTTTTACAAACCAGCTGCTCTTCAGCTGGGTGGTGAGCGGTGTGCGCTCTCCTCAGCAAGAGCAAAGGTGTCCTTCATGTGTGTCCATAAGTATACGCTGCCTCTCACCCCCTCCTGCTGCCACGGGGCCAAGGTCTCCAGGAGAGGTACAAGCAAGTGGGTGAGGGCAAGCCCCTGCTGCCCCCTCCCTCTCCTGTAGTGGCAGAGGTGGCCCTGGGTGCCAATGTGTCCCTCTGACATGGGAACTCTTCCCGAAATGCTGTCCCAGCAAGCCCAGAGGATGGGGTCGTTGCTGCCAGGGCACAGGGAGACACGCAGGGAGTGCGAGGCAAGGGCAAGCGCACCCTTTCCTGTACCAGAAGAGAGCTGCAGCTCCCCCAGGCCTGCAGCTTTCTCACCCAATCTTCCTCCACCCCCTTGGCTTTCCTTCCTGGGTGCCAGCCAGCCCCATGACGCTACGTTAGGCTGCGTTTGGACTTGATGGGGCCTCCAACTTAAATACAATTAGTGTAATAAAGGCCAGCAGCTACTGCATGCATGGAGCCAACCGGAGCAGCAGGGACGGCTCCCTGAGTTGCCCAAGCTCCAGGTGTTCCCTGCCCATGCACAACAACCAACATCCCTTCTCCACTCCCCGGCATTCCTGCGGCCCGCAGAGCTGCAGTGCCAGCACACAGCTCAGAGCTGCCTGGGAATCTCCCCCATTATTTTACCCTCTTTCACAACTATGCCACCAACGAGGAGGCCAAATCCTGTCTCTCTGCCAGCAGCTCGCTGCTGGAGGAGCAGGCTCTGCCAGGAGGTAGCGAGGTGGGGAGGCAGGAACGCACGAGCTTTTGAGCCCTCTGGGTGCTGGGCACTTTCCAAAGCTCACATGCAGCTGCAAAAGAGTTCTCCAACCTGACCGGCCATCCTGTTGTGCGGGGCCAGCAGGCAGTCGTAGTGACAGTGCTGGCTGGCACGCAGGGAGTGTGGCAGATGCCTGGCCTGAGGCTGTGCCCCTTGCTGCTGCTGCCAGTGTCCAGTCTGCTACCCTACACCTTATTATGGGCACTTAACTCACCACATACAGCTGCTACCGCAGTGACAGAGCTGCCACCAAGTCCAGAGGAGAGCTCCACAAGCTAGCCACACAGAAAGCCCTGCCTTGGGGAGGTAGGTGAGAGGATGGGATGGGCACGCAGGCATCCGTGGGCAAGGATGCAGCGGGTGGCCATACCTGTGCCACCAAGAAACCCATTCTCTCCACTGACTTTGAGTTAGGTCTTGCTGCGGGGGTTTCTTGAGCTGGAGAACCCCTTCAGAGGTTTGTTTTGCTGGGTGGGGGTGGAGAGGGGTACAGGCCACGTAGGAGTGAAGCAAAGAGGCCCCAGTGGAGCTGGCAGGAAGATGGAGGCTGGTTACAGGGAGGCTGTGAGGGGGCTTCAAGACGCAGGAGACCCTCTGGACTGCCCAGAGTAGTGAGGATGCATCTGGAGAGAGGCAGGAGCGAGGACAGAGAGCTGCGATAGCAGGATGAGAGGTGAAGTCTGAGCTCCTGCCATTTAGCAGTGGGGCTTGGAAGAAGGTGTAAACAGGTGCTGAAGGACTGTGAGCTCAGCGCCAGTGACGTAAGAGCTACCGCGATCAGCCTGTCCCCAGATCCTTTCCAAGGCAAACATCAGACATTTTCCATCAGACGCTGCTCTCCTTGGATGCCAAATTTCACTCCCATTTGTGCAAGCCAGGGCCGGTGTCCACATGCTCCTGTTGCAGATCCCTTCCCAAGCCCCAAACACTGAGCGGCCCCAGCCAGGAGCAGATAAGGGCCCTAGGAAGACAAGCTGTGTCAAGGACTGCCTGTCCCTTCTTCCCATCTCCACCTGAACGCCAGCAATCAAAACACAGTCTCTGTGCTGCTGCCTGGAGAAAAGCAGCCTTGTTGGCCTTCCCTGCAGCTTGCTGATCCTGTTGTTTTCACCTGAAGAAGGGGATGGCATGACACAGTTGTTTCCCAGGCCGTTGCCACCACCCTGAAACCAGAGGGTGGGATTTGGCTGCAGAGGGATAATGCTGACCAAGGGCAAGCAAGTCCAGGCAGGGTACGCAACAGAGCACTGCTCCTGATGAGTAAGAGTGGCGGATGCTAACCCTCCTTGAGGTCTGGTCCTGACCCTTGTCCTGCCTTGGCTTCTGTCAAGTTGTCCTGTATTTATGGCAGTCAGTAAGTGAGGCTCAGGCCCCAGGTTCACTCCCTTATCTAGGTTTTATATTTCTCTCCCAGAACTGCTCCGATTTTTTTCTCCTTCTCCCTTCTTTTCTCAGTGTTTTCCCTCTTCTTTGCCTCTCCCTCTTCACCTCCGTCACATTTTTCTTTTGCTGTTCTATTTTTTTCTTCTGTATTTCTAGAGGAAGGGAAGAGGGGAGGTAAATCAAGAGACGCGCGCACACACACACACACTGGATATTTGTCTTGCTCAGTCACAGAGTGAATAAGCGTCCTTGTTTCAACATGTTTTCCCATTTAACTTCCCAGGGGCTTTTCAGAGCAAGAATTCCTCTGAAAAACCAGACACAAGAGCTGAGCTCACAATCATTTGCTGTGTGCGGTGGCCTCATTCCTCAGGCTTCCCCCCATCCTGCACTCCAATTTCCAGGAACCCAACAATGACACAGACTGGGGCCCACCCACCACCTCCCCTAAAGCCTCCCGGCAGGCAGGGAAGCCCAGCAGGGTCAGGCTGCAGCTCCCCAAGTACTGAGCTGTCTCCTAGCATGATGGAGCAGCAGCCTCCAATGGAGGTTTCTGCACAGGGCAGAAGCCATGGGCAGCTGAGACCTTGCCTGCTGGGGTTCTTCCACATCTGTGGGACTGCTCAGACCAGCCCTGCTGCCTTGGGTGGGTGATGGCTCCCCATCCCCCTAAGCAACTTGCCTGTAGGGGAGCCCATCTTAGGCTGAGCCTTTGGCAGAGAGAGCCAACTTGAGACACTGAAGCTCTTGCAAGAGGTGAGGAAAGATCTGGGGGAGATGACACTTGCTTTTAGCGAGGAGCAGGGCTACAGATCCCACAAGCTTGCTGCCACCCCCAGCCCCTCACCAGCACCTGGTGTGGCACTCTGAACAAGAACAGCGTAAGGGAGGGAAGCGTCTACCACCTCCTCTGTCCCACCAGCAGCACGCTCTTGGAGCAGAGGGTGCCCTGTCCTGCTTTCCCTCCCACCATACTCCCTCCCATCCAAGGCCAGGTTGGATGGGGCTTTGAGCAACCTGGTCTAGCGGAAGGTGTCCCTGCCCATGGCAGGGGGGTTGCAACTAGATGATCTTTAAGGTCCCTTCCAACTCTAACCATTCTGCAAGTCTGTGCTACGCTGCTCAATGGCTACGCAGGCCTGGATGCCTCAGGAGGGACAGAGCCACAGTTTCTGTCCCCAGGGCAGGTCAAGGCAAGGAGTGCTCCTCCATGCACAGCTCTCCGTGCTACCCTTACAAGAAACAACCACTGCCTGGAGGGAAGCGTGGCTTGATATTGCCAAATGCAAAGGATTTCAGAGTAGTTCATGTGTTAGGGAGGCTCTATTAATAGCTGTCTGTCCTTTTTCTTCTTTCCCTGCCTGTCCTTGTTTTGTTCTTCTTTATCCATCCGTGTTTCCCCTCTTTCTGTCCACTTGCCTCCTCCAGGCTTGGCACCATGAGTCACACCTCCTTCTAGCAGCTTCACTTGTTTTCACTCCCAGACCTCACCAGTGAGCTGGGACTTTGATCTTGTGAAGGCAAAGACTCTGCACTGACAGAGAAGCTGGGGAACAGCTACTGACCTAGGGGAGCACGGATGCTTGGAGAGAGGGGGCAGAGAACCATGGGATTGCAGAGAAGGGAATGACCTTTAGAAAGAGACTAAGAAGGAGCAAGTAGTGATGCTTCTTATAACCATGTTTTGTGATCCATCACCAAATGCAGAGCTTCTTCCAGCTCCATTAGCACGGAGCCTCTGGACTCAGCAGTGCAATGTCAAGCCTGCAGATGACGTGGACTTGTCAAGACTCTCCCATCACAAATAAAACTCTTACCAGTGGTACTCTCAACCCTTTCCCAGCCTGGGCTCCATCCCACAGCACCTCTCTCTGAGTCTAGGACCCCAAGTAGCTGTATGACAAGCTTAATCCGTGCAGCTTTTCAGAGGGAGAGATACTGGCCCTCTGCTCAGGGCGGAAAGGACCGCACAGGAGCCCTGCCCCAGATATGCCCTAGTAGCCTTTCCCATCTGCTGACACACTGTGCCAGAAACCTCCTCAGTGGCTCAGCTGCTGGAGCTGTGTCTCATGGATCAGTAAAACAGGCTCTAAAGGGGAAACAAGTTTTTAAGCAACGGGGCAGGAACAAAAAGGTCCCTCTTTGGGGATTTCCAGTCTCTGCCTTTGGTTTGCTGGAAAACCAACATTTTTCAACTGTGTCAGGCCCTAGTTTCCTGAGGCATGAGATAGAGATGGCATTCCCCTGCCTTGCAGAGTTTGATGCAGGGCATTTTTTGCTGAGATACAAACCCATAGAGAAGTAGACCTAACCTGCTGCTGGGGACATTAGCCAATTATACTGAAAGTTATAATTTCCAAGCATCAGAGAAAAAAGAGCATCCTCACAGAAGAGTACACAAAGAGATCCTGGGGTCTATAGACCCATGCTAGCACCTATACCCCAGGATCAAATCTTCTCCTGGAAGGAGTACAATCTGTTGCAACTATCCAGATACCAATAAATTCATTTTTGCCAGCTGCAAATCAGGGAATATTTTATTACTTCTTCTACAACCCCCAAAACCATAAGACTATATGAACTGCTAATTTTACATGAAGAATATCTATCTCTTCTAGTATGCTTTGCTTCCAAAGATCCCAGAGCACTTCAGAAGATTATCAACAGGTTGGAGCAGAACAGAGAACAGAATCACAGTCTCTCATGTTCACATGTGGAACCATCCATGAAATCACACCTGCACGGTTACTGAGGCTGACTTAAAAACTGCCAGTGACCATGCTCCAGAGAAGCCAAAAGAGAATACGCCACCCTACAGCAGAAGGTAAAAAAGCTCCAGTGGTCCTTGCCAACTCAACTAAGAAATATTCCTGATCCCAAATTTGGAGATCGTGTTTTAGTGCTGAGCAGACACCTGAGAGGTGCAGCCAGCTCCACCCAACTTCCCCATCTCAGGTTGTGCCAATCTCTAGTGCATGAAAAGGAGGTGGAAAAGAAAACAAAAACTGAAAACCAACGACACAGAAACCAAATTAATCATCAAAGGGGGGGGGAAATTCCTTCCTGGCCTCTACAGGCAACCAGCAGAAGCCTTGAAACACAGGCTTAATTAATTAATTAAAAACATTATGAACATGGTGCAACAAGTCTTGGAAGCACATTGAAGGCGTGCAATATCATCCATACACTGTTATGCAACGTGTTGATGACTGTAGCAAGCTCATCGTGAATCCAGTTCGGATCTTGGTGCCCATGACTCTGTTTCAAAGGCCTGAACTCTGCTCCTGTGATGTCTAGAAATCATCTCTTCTAATTTCTAGCCTATATTGTTTAATGAACAAATTTACCTTATTTGATCTTACACTAGCACTGTCCTTTAATTCAAATAGATTTCCCTCTTTAGATGGTATTCCCTTTCCTGTCTTCCACATGAATTTAATGCTGAGTAGTCATTTTCCCCTTCAGCCTTTTCAAAGATGAAGACTCAGCATAACCACTAGAAAGGGGTCCTCCCCCAGGCAGCACATATCCTCCAGTTAATGCCCTTGTCCCGTCACACACCCTCTCGCTCCTTCAGTGAATCACCCTCCTCCTGCATGCTCACTGAGTATCGTTGTTACACAACGGGCATTTATATCCTGCCTGTAACTTGCTCCAATAATTAAGATTCCCCATGGTCCAGCTCATAGCCTGCAGGCCTGATTTAAGCCCTGGGAAGCTTGTGTTTGGCCTGCCATAGTACCCTGGAGGAGCTATTCAGATGCTCACACTACCCTAAAAATCCGAGTCCTTGTATCTGAAGCCAGGTTCTGACCATCTTCACTGAGCTCTCAATTCAGCATGCCCCCTAACACGAAAATGCATCCCCCAAATAACTGGATCCTCCTGGTTCAGTTTTCCTTCCCTTCATCACCCACTCTGAGACACGCAGCTGATTATCACACGGAGGCAGTGAGCCCAAATTGTCACAAGTACCTGAATCTAAGTTTATACCATATGAATTGAGTCTCTCTCATGTAAATCACAACTCTGAGAGTATCTGGAGATCTGCTTTAAGCACACCTGCACTTTGTTGTTTTTTCCCCATGCGCTCTGTACCAGGATAGCTCTACCGATCTATCTGGATGCATTGCTGACTGAATCTGATACGTGCGAAAGCAACACGAAGCCTTAAACTCGTTCTGCCTGCTCTGCTGTTACACCAGGAGCTGGTTAACGCGTGGTCATTGCCCAATGGTGTCTACATGCTTGATGGATTGATTTCCTGTGCTTTCTTGTAGCAGGAACGGCCTGCATGCATTTCAGCGTAACATTTTCCGAGCTGTGGACTTGCTTTATATAAAGGTGTAAGAAATGAGAAAGGACTGAAAATATGTAGGATGTGAAAGGGAGCGGGGATTAGTGGGCAGAGCACAGAGTAGGCAATTAGCAGACAGGTTCCCCGCTCCTAGTTTGGTTGGAGCTGTTGTAAGAACCAGGGCCAGTGAATCATGGGCTGGTTGATCTCATTCTCTATGACTCTCCATGACTTCATCAGTCATTGGTGTTTGAAACTCTGCTCTGGAGCCTGTCTAAAGGAGTGCCCCGAGGTTGGCTTAACTGTTTCTATTCTATTTAGTTTGAAATGGACCCAATTTTTTCACTTTTTCCATCCTGGGGAAATTTTTGTGCAGCACTATGCACAGTAGAAACACTTTAGTACAAGCAATAAACTACCCACACTTACTGGTGTATATACAATGAAAAAAAACCAAAGTTCAAAACAAGAACAAAAGCATAATGGAATATTAAAAAAAAAATCAGGGATTTAGAGGAGTCACAATCATGAAAAATAAGAGAAAGAGCAAATAAAAAGGCTGCGTAGCTATTTCAGAAAAAAAAAGTTTTATTTTTCCTGAAAAATTTCAGTCAGTTCCACAGTACGTGCCTCAGTTTCCCTAATTGCTACATGGGGTTAGCAACCCAGACCTATTTTGCCAAGGTGTTGTCAAGTTTAATTTGTGAGCCTTTGAAAAGCGCTCCAAGTTTTTCAGATGAAAGGCACTGCAGATGCCAAACGTGGGTGTATGCTCTGAGTCAGAGGCACAGACATGGGCATATTGTGCGATCGGTGTGCCGCAGTGCACTAGATAGGAGACAGTTGTCCTCTGCAGGAAACATAGAGATGGCTGGTGCAAAAATCACAGATGATGCTTACACAAGTGTGAACTCATGCTATAGAAATCAGGAGCCACCCTCTGGGAGGTGCAAAGATAAAGCCTGCAATAAAGAGAAGTCCACTCTGTACTTTACTTTGGCTTCTAAATTGCCTGAAATATATGTGTGCGCACAAGTCTTCTAAATATGGTTGGAAATTGAAGCGCAAATTGTCTAACAAACTACCCTTTAACTAATAAACTGCCCTTTAACTCCAGTAGTCCTCCTGTGACTCCCAGGCAGAATTAGCCAGCATTGGCAGTGCTCATGAGCACCAAGACCATGTGCACCTCTAGTTTCACACAGGTGTGAACAGCAGATTTCCCAGGAAAGGCCAGAAATAACAAGAGAGAGGTGGGCCCCATCTGCAAACAATTCTTTGGCATGAAAAAGACACGACGAGGTGTGATGAGGTGCAGAGAGATGATGGGGAAAAGAGTGGGTTTGGCCTTTGGCTCCGGAGCACATCTGCAGTCCCAGGATGTGTGGCAGCAGAGGTGATGCATTTAGCTCTTGCTGGTCACACCTGCCATGGGCCTGCCATGGTTTCACTGGTATTCGCAAGCAGGATGCGGCCAAGGCGCTAATGCCGGGCATGTGGGATGCTGCGAGAGTGAGCTGAGGTTGAAAGGGGACCAGTGAAAGTGGCATTACGCCGAAGCGACTGGCAGCAGCGGGGAATGTTCCTTAGGCACACGTGAGCGACGTCCGTCCTGTCTTTCTTCTGCAGACTCGAGGGAGGTTCAGCCCAGACTACTGGCAAACAGATTTCTCTTCAAGAAATCCAGTTTGCACTTGGCTCCTTTAGTCTGTATGTGTGTATCTGCACATGATCTCTCTCTTTCTGTCTGACACAGAGCGTTTAAGCCGAGGATTCTCCGAAATTAAGCAGCAAGGACAGATGCCACCCAAGCTATCCAAAAGCCAAAGCAGAACCTGCAGCTTCATGGAACATACCAACTGTCATGAGGGCTGACAACAGCCCATCTGGGTCTGACTGGCGCAGCATTAGATGATAGACATTACAATATCTTACATGTCAAGTATGGTCATAGTTCACCAGTACTGCAACAAACAGAGGAGCTACAGCTGTGGCTGGCATCAGGACTTATTGGAAGGTGCTAGTCTTCTACGTGCCTCTGCCTCGACAGGAGAATCAATAATGAACCTCCTCCCAAGCCCAGTTACTCCCAAGTCTGCCTGGAATAGCTGGATTAAACTCATTTAGTCTGAATTTGCATCTGTAAAACCAAGACAAAAAAATTCAGTCCTTAATCTTTTGACTGCCTTATGTACTCCAAAATCTTAACAAAGTGTCAGGAAAACAAGAGAAGCCAAAGCTGCCTTCTTCCAAGTTAGACCTCTTCATATAGATGGTTTTTTGTTTCTTAAGTATTTATGCTACCTTGGAAAAGCTCTGCTAAGTCTTTTCTGTACACGTGAGAACAGGCACCTCCACCCTCCAGTATTTTTAATTACTTGGAGATCTATAGGACTGTTGATGTTATAAGATCAGCTCAGCCCAGCAAGCCAGGGGAAAGAAATATGTCAGTCAATCTCTTTCTTTTATGAAATTTGTTTTTAAAAAATAGCATTGCCCTTTCCTATGCCAGAGAATGACTTCTGACTCACAGAAGACTATGGTCCTATTAATAAAAAAAGTGTCCATTAGAAATTACTGCAAAAGGCACGGCCTTTCACAACAGCTATTATCCAAAAAAATACTGTATACTGAATCATTTCTCATATGGAGAGAGCCATAACAACATACAGGCAGTAAGAGGGGCTGGATCTATGACCCAGGGGTCCCAACTGCATTTCAGTTGAAGAGAAGAAAATTTTCTCTTTCCTTTTCTCTCATTTGGCACAGACAAAGCCCTTAGAAACTGTACCTGGAAGACAGGCGCTTCCCGGCTGTCTCATTCTCATATCAGATCCAAAGTGTATGCTGTTCCTGTTTTGGGCTGCACCTCTATTTCCTTCACACCTAAAAAAGACCTGCAAAATGCAGACCTGTTTTTCTCCTCCACTACTGAGGAAACTTCCAACTGGGGTCTTGTTATGGATTCCTAATGAGAAATTATTACAGGCTAAAAATCACATTCTCCAGCAACACCATCATTGTAATTCTGTGAAAATCAAATTAAGTACAAATCTTAGGCATGCTTAATTTACACCCTGGGCATTAATCTCAGAGCAATCTCACTGAAATTCAGAGCATAATCTATGCTAAATTGATACAATATGAGTGGAAGATCAACCTCCCCCTTTTGAAGTTGATGGAATTCACCGGTGCTTAAAAAGACCCTTTTTTCCTCTGAAATCTTCTGTGATTCCAACAAGCTGAACATTTCCCAGCAATACAGCTAGTGCAAGTAGATCTATTTTTAAAACTCTTTCTCAGTTCTTTTTTCTTGCAAGAAATATTTTGGCCACCTAGCTGTAAAATATTTCCTCTTCCAGGTATGTTACAGGTATGTCTCTCAGTTCAGTGGACATTTATGGGAGGAGCTACACAAGATACACCTGAACCCTTATCTCAGTGACAACATGCAATGAAATAGGCAATGGGGTTTTTATTCTACTAGTCACATAAGTGGACATCACATGGGTTGTAGGAAAACAGGACTAGCCAATTCTTCCTTCAGGTCAGCTGTGTTCTTCTGATACATGGTTGGGCTATTTCGAGGTCTAGATGGATGGGCCTTGCACAAACCCAACATCAAAATCAAAATAAAGATAATAGGGTCTTTTAAACCCAGTATTATCCATACATTTCCCCTCCCTGTCCTCCTGAATACAGTAAGCCCTCAGGGGAACCCAGTTTAAGAATGCTTTATTCTAGGCGTTCATTTTAATTACAACCATAATTATTTTTGTGCGTGTGTATGACCCAGTTAACAAACCCATCTTCGGCATCTCATGGTCTCTCCGACCCTGCCCATCTCTGCAAGGAGGTAACCTCAGCTCCTGGCAACAATGCGCAAAATTATTTTTGAAACAAGCGGTCAAACTGGTTGCTACATCTTAATGAAAATGATTTTTTTTTTCAAAAACATTTCTATGTATATAAACAGCCCTTCCTCCTAAACCTGGTTAGACAAGAATGTTCCTGGGTGTGGACTGCCTTGTATAATTAACTGCACAGCTGTAGCTCATGATCCCTGGTAACGTCTTTCTTTCTCCCTGCATCTACCTAGCATAATCCAGGCGTTCTCCTCCTCCTTGCAGGAGCTCCAGGTGCGTCACTTGGGCAGAAACTTTCCTGCATTCCACCGTCATTCCTTGCTGAGACAACGACCAGGCAGACGTACCCGCTTTGTAGAGGGTTGAGAGACAGGAACTGGAGAAAAGACTGAGCAGTGAAGCCAATTCACCCTGTTTAGACAATGGAAACGGGGAGTGCAGCAAGGACAAATGGAACCACTGGGAAGCCAGAGGATGTGAAGAGTCCATCTGCCCCCAAAAAAGAAGAAGAGGCGAAGAAGACCACAAACCCTGCTGGAGGTGAGAAGGAACCTATGAAGGGCACTGGCGGTCCTTCTTTGGAGACAGGGCAAATCAAGAGCTCCCTCTTCTCCGGGAGTGACTGGAAGAGGCCCATCATTCAGTTCGTGGAATCATCCGATGAGAAGAGATCGACCTACTTCAGCATGGATTCGGCAGATTCAAAGAAGATGCAATATGCCAGTGGACAGATAGGAGACATGAGGAGACCACCCCTCTCCTTTGCAGAGAAAGGTGATCTCAGGAAGTCCCTCTTCTCCTTGGATTCCAAAAAGAGCTTCCTGCCTAGCGAAGGGGAAGGGAGGAAGTCATTGTTCTCTGGGGGGCAGATGGGGGACCTGAAGAAAACTTCCCTCCCTCTGGTGGAGACAGGGGACCTGAGAAGACCCACCTTCAATAAGCCTGACAGAGCAGCTGGGTCACGGCCCAGGGTGAAGCTCGAGGATGTTCTGTGTGATTCCTGTATCGATAACAAGCAAAAGGCCGTGAAGTCCTGCTTGGTGTGCCAGGCTTCCTTCTGTGAGCTGCACCTCAAGCCCCATCTGGAGGGAGCAGCTTTCCGGGACCACCAGCTCCTGGACCCCATCAGGGACTTTGAAGCAAGAAAATGCCCTGTGCATGGGAAGACCATGGAGCTGTTCTGTCAGACTGACCAGATGTGCATCTGCTACCTCTGCATGTTCCAGGAGCACAAGAACCACAGCACAGTGACAGTGGAGATCGAGAAAGCAGGAAAAGAGGTAATGCTCTTTTTATTGCACATTCCCAATCTTTCCAATGGACCTCAATAATTACACCCCAGCTTTTGCTCTCCAGCCTACAGTATCCCTAAAAATCATGTCTGCAATGTAATTCTGGGATGCAGGGGTCATGGATGGGAAGCGTTTAGTGGAGAACTGATATTGCCTGGGTTCTGCTGCCATGGGATTGTCGTTCTCCTAATGGCTGGTTACAGTGGCATAGCACTGGTGTTGTGTAGCAGACTGGATTTCAGGGGGTGGGGAGGAACCTGGTTTCCACCCCTGGTTGCACCACTGACTTTCAGCAGAAGCTGAATCAAAGCCTTACATGCTACGTTTTCCAAAAACTGTCTCAAGTTTTGACAGTGTTTGTGTAGTGTTATCCACAGCCAGAAAGGTGGGGCATTGCTCAAGTTCAGGACCTCCAGAATACAGGTAGTCAGATCAGTGGCTGCTAGGTTACTATTGAAAATTGCCATCTCAGCTACTTTGAGTGAGATTATGGCTTTTTGTTTTTCTTTTCTGTTATGGATAGAATAGTGTCAAGCCCCACCTATGGGAAGAGTCTTTTGAAGCTTCGATGAAGAAAAAATCCTGGTGCAAACACAGAACATTATAATTTCACCTGAAGTGTTACTACAATAGGTTCAGAGGATAGACATCTAAGGAGATGGGGCTGGTATGTGAAACAGTGCTCACTCTAATGAAAAGCCTTTCACCTTTGTTTGTTTAAGGTCTTATGCTGTTTGCTTTCTGGGTGGATGCATGATTATTCCACTAGCTCTAGTCAAGATCAGGGTCTCAACCATGTTTGGTGCTGTACATCCCCATACTAAAAGCACGTCCCGGCCTAGAGACCTTGTGATCTAAGCAGACAGGACAGGAGAGATTACAGAAAGGAGAACCATGAAACAGTAACATAAAACAATTTGCCCAGAGTCACACAGACAGCACTAAGATCTGCTGAATCCCAGTCTTAAGCACAGCCCAAGCCAGCTCTCTGATGTGGTGAACAGGCAAATACAAATGCTCTCTGTTGGAAATTCTTGAGTAACCCTTACCTTGGAAGAACATTTTAACTCTTTCTAATGTGCTAGGAAGATTTACCTCATAAGGGTGAAAGAACATCTTATCTAGAGCTTATCTCTGTCTTCCTGTGCCAACATTTGGTCCTTTCTTGCAATGTCATCTCCAGCTTGCAGCCTTGCTGAAACCAGGCAAGATTTCTTCCATGTCTTAGACAGTCCTTCTTAAAGAAATTCCTGCAGGGTTCACTAGCTTGCTGTTTGTTTCATAATTACTTGATGTCAGCTCTGAACATAGCATATGCCTAACTCTCATAAAGCTGTGTCTAGTGTCTGCCAGGTTGTCCAATTCCTCTTAACCTTTTCTATTGAAAAGAGGTCAACAGTTGCTCCCTGAGGAACCAAAGCCGGCCAAAGCCTTCTTCCTGTGGTTGGATGGACCTAGAATACCTTGCTTTTAGGGGCAACCATAGCTGGGCAGAGCAGACTTTACCTAAGATTTAAATTATGTTTGATTTCTTTTGTAGAGTCCTTGTGCCACTCTCTGTTAGCTCCATGCTTTAGTTCCTGTACTGTCCCCTGCGCTGTTCCTGCTGCTGCTAAGCCTAAGTATTTAGGGCTTTATCAATATGAATCATACACATGTGCAAGTTTCTCCTGACAAGGCGTTTTGATCATGTTGTAACTTGAGTGAGTATTCAGTCAGACAAAAACAATTAACAGGATAGCTGTTGCTTACAAATGTTTATTCCTAGCCCTGATTTATTAACCATTGGTGGAGCCTTAGCAAGAACCACAAAGAGGAATGAACGTTTCCAAGTCCCTTGTGTGCACCACCTACACTTCTCAAGTCTTGTAAATCAGCCGAGCTGGAATATGACCACAAATTGGAAGAGTGGTAAAGTGTGGCTGGTGCTGCTGGCCCTCGTGGAAAGAATAAGCAAAAAACCACATCAGGTCAACCCCATGCCTGCCCCATTTTCACAGCTTGGCATCCAAGCAGCTCCAGGGTAGCTTTACTGCCTCTAAATTTGCTAACTATGCCACTGGAGTGGTGACCAGCATACAGCTGCATCCAGACAGACCCTTTCACACAGTGTTGGTTGTCAAGGAACAATTGGTTTATCTGCAAGGATTTCCTGGTCCTTGGCTATACCACCACTCCAAACCTGGAGGGGATTCCAGCAGAACTGGGGGTGGGGGGTGAGGGTGTTTCTCTGCTGTGAGGCACTTCGGCCTGACTGTCGATCTGGGGACTCAGCAATTTGGGGGCACAAAACTGCCACATAATAAGGTGTAATATGCTTGGTTTAGGTACATCTATTCCATTCATATTGCAGAACTAACACAGGTTAGTCTCTTTCATGAGTTTATCTTGTTTATCTTTGCTATAGGCCTGTAGGGAAGAGAGGTACTGTACTTCAGTGTCGGGAAAGCACGGGAGAGCTTAAGAGCCTTCGGTAGAATTAGGTAACTCCGCTTGCTCCACAAGGCAGACAGAGCCAGTACAGCTTAAGAGAAGAGGAATGCAAACAAGCCAGTATACGGGTTAGAGCATTTGAGCAAGCACTGGAAAGCCCGAGATCTCTCTGTCTGTAGAAGAGAGGGAGAACACAGCAGCATCTTCCACTTTTCAGGAGCCTGGGGTAAGAATCAGTCACTCCCCTTCTGCTGGTGTGCTGCTGAGCAGACGAGAGTGAAAGACACCGGGGTTCTGACAGAGACAACTTGGCAAGGAAGACGGAGACATTTTTTCCAGAGTTTCCACCCAGTGGTATTTGCATATTTTACCCAGCAAACCTTTAATACCTTCCCCAGATCCACTTCGCATTAGTTCCCTGCTCCAGATTTAAAGGAAAAGCAACACCCCCACCAGAATCCGTACAAGAAACAAGCAAGAAAAAGTCCGTGAGGCTGGGTAATAAACACACACAGCTGCGAAGTGAGACTTGTCAATAGCTCCTTGGACACTCAACTAAAACCCTCTGGCCAGCTTGATTTATCAGCAGAACTACAGCCCCCCTTTCAGACAGCATCCTTCATTTTTGAAAGGGGATCCTTCATTCAAAACCTGTTTTACAGGCCTGTTCTCAAAATGAGACAACTTCACCTATGCCTGCCAGTCACAGAGCTGTAAATAACCTGGCGTTACTATCCAGCGCCAGCCTCAGTACTCAGCATGTCAGGTCAGTTCTAGTGAAAAGCACTTTGATTTGTTTCTTTAATTCTTTACCTTTAAAGAAAAGTTCACATTGTACAGCAGGTTTAAAGAGGCAGCAGAGAACTGCCGTGCAGAAACGGGAGCTGGGTGTTCCTCGTTTCAACAAAGTGACTTTTAAAAGGGGAGACTTCACAGAGTCTGAACCAGGCTTTGAAGTCAACCGTCCACAGCGATGGATCCCGAGGGATTTCCATCTGAGCCCTCTCTGTATTGCTTTCACTGTCTGAATAGAGAGCAAACAAGAGCGTATCGATGTGCCAGTGGAAAGACTTTTGGCCTTTCCCACTGAGGGAAGGTGAGGGCACGAGGTGGCTCCAAGACCTTATCTACACTAGTTGTGGTTGCTCCACGGACACTGCTTAAAATAGATGCTCTTTCCACAGAGATGGTGCAGTTACCTGCAGGACGTTCTCCCTCAGCTGGAAGGCTGGGGAAGCTGACCTGCTGCAAATTGTGATTTAGGCAGATTTGCCTGTATTCTGCATTAATGCCTCTAGAGTAAGGGCAGAACCCAGGAAAAATCCACCAGTTTGCAAGAAAGGAATTCTCTTCAAACTGTGCAAGGCAGAGAGCCTTTTCTGGCCTCAGCTCATGCAGTGGCATTTTTGCAGGACCCTGGCAGAGTCTCCAGCGATTGTAGCCCACTGACACCCACACCTCTGCCTAACAAAAGGTTAGACAGAAAAATGTAATGGCAAAACCAGCAGAAATAACGTCTCAAACAATTTTCTGATTTCTCAGCCATCTCATTTCCAATACAGGCCCTGTACTGAGACAACAAGTTTAAACACTTCTTCTCTAGCTTCATTATTGCATTTGGTTGTTGCTGTCAGGTAATTAGCATAGCTCTCCCAGGCTGGTGACACAGGGGTGTTCCCTGATTCAGGGACTGGGTTCCCAGAGCATTAAGACATGATGATGCTTGTATTGCTGCCTTGCAAAAATGAGTTGCGTCATGATGCAAGACCCATAATCTCACATCGCTAGGTCCTTTAGAGCACAAGGGCTGGGTTCAGTTGTGGATGTTTAGGTGTACACTCTGAACTTTCACTTAGGCCTCTTGACTGTCCTAATTAACTTGGACTGTAATAGGGGATCCTCTCATAGCTCAAAGACTCTCACAGTGCCAGCACTTCTCAACTTACTATAGTCAAACCGAATAGTCTAAACCTCTATTTCCTCGATCTTCTTCACTGTTGTTTTATTTCTGCACTGGAGGGACTCCCCTCACAATGGGTGGAGCTGCTGTATTATCTTTCACCGGGACTTTCTGAACCCCAGGTCTCACCCAATGGATTTGTTCTGGGTCATCCATCACATAAGGGGATCAGGGATTGTTGACTCTGGACAATCTGAGAAATATGAAGAAAGCTAGGAGAAGTTTCTTCACAGGGAATGAAGCTGAGAAGTTGACTGTCCCTAGTACCTGTAACCACCCTAACTGTAAATGTAACACTGGATATACGTGGACAGCTAAAGCAGCTTCCAGCCAGTCCCAGATCAAACAGGGCCTTAAAAACAGCATGAAATCACCTTTGCTGAACCCCTTATGTTGTGGTCCATCTCCAGAGCACCCCTACTGAATCCGCTTCCTTGTGCCCATGTCACCAGTTCTTGTACTACTCCATAGTCTCCCTAGACCTCTTTTTAACATTTTTTCTATGGTAAGACTAGTTTTAGTCTTTGTACTATCACGCAATGAAAAACCTCCCTTCACCTCCCTTGCCCTTGCTGGTGTCTGTAGTAGTGTTTCCTTTAGCCCTCAGTATGGGCGTCTTAACGCAACCCGAACCTGGATGACTGTGGTATTTGCATTCCAGCTATTGGAACTATCTCTGTAATTTCCATTTGCAAATCATAATTCTCACTCTAAATTGTAGTATGGGTCTGCTCTTAAATAGTTGTTACATCCCATCCCAGAGGCACCCAAACTACCTTTTCGGGCAAAGGGATATTAGAACTGCAACAAGCTGTTAAGAGTTAGCTATCACTTTTGAGCAACTAATAGTTTGCAAAATTCCTTCAAGGCACATCTTAATTAAGAAGTACTATAAGAGTATAATATTGTTATCACCACCTTTGAGCCATCACCTGAAATGTTTTCCTGTTACTTTTCTTTTCAAATCCCTTGTGTTTGGGAGTGTTTACGTGGCTGTGAAAGGTCTGCTCTTCTCCACAATATAACTCCAGTCCTTCTCTGCATGATTTCACTCACATTCTTGTGATAAGTACCTCCTGATATTTATGGATGAGGAGGGAAAAAGGACCTCCCATTGCTCAGGAGATGTGCTTTTTACTTTACTAACAATTAATGCCATTTGGGTGGAGGTCTGTGGCTCAAGGAAACAACTTGCATTATAGTATAATTTCTCACATTGCTTACTGCAGTGCCATGAATATCTGGATCTAAAATGCTTTTATCTCATTGCATTTCCCTGCTGTGCAAAGGTGGTTGCACACCTTTGTGTCTTAAAGGCACTGAACATCTCAGAGTGCACACGAGAATGAAAAAAGCAGGCATTCCTCCAAGTCACTGTCTTGAAAATGTGAAAACTATAGGATCAAGCTCATGCGTTTACGCTCTTAACCAGTAGCAGAGCAAATTTTCTCATCTTGATACCCTTATGGTTCTCTGATGATCCTGTGCTGCAAATCCATGTCTGCTCTGAACTCCTGTAGAATATGAGCTTCAGCTCATGACAGCATTCAGTTGACTACTGAAGGCTATCAGGGTATATGGATAATATTTAGAGGGCCAGTGCTCTCCTAACTCTCAACAAACAAGGACAATTACAATGATAATGTGAGGATGCAGCTCTTCTGGCATTGAGATACCTGTGAGTACATTTGCCTTTTTTGTTCCCCCTTTCTTCTGTTTTATAAGGCTATAAAACAACAATCAAATTGTTTTCCCTCTATAAATAGAGATTTTCTAAATTGGAACAGCTAGAGTCAATGGCTCTCAGATGCAGCTGTGCTTGCTTCAAGCTCAAGAGGATGTTCAGACACTACGGTGACTGACACCAAGACAAGAGCCCTATTGGACTGATTTCCTTGGTCTAAGCTGGTTGACAGCCTGTTGCCTGCTCTTCATCGCGTGATGCTGTTTTCTACTTCTTGAACAGAGAATTGAAAATTTCTACACTCCCAGCCCAAGGGATCACAAGAGAAGACGCAGGTTTTCATGTTGTATTACGTCCCTGGATGGGTGGCAAAGCAGTGGGAACTACACCTTGTGTTTTAACAGCAGGGAGACCTCACTGTGTTAGCTGATGTAGGAGTGGATTTATCCATCCCTCATCTCCCCTGCCTCTCACTATTGGCCTAAATGTAAGTGCTTTTGGGTAATACAACCATTTGCCAAAGGATCCCACACAAACAGCAGGTTTTCAGAACTCTTCTAACACGACATAGCTCAGTTGCGGAATATGGATAATTTCTGCCAACTGCATAGTTCCTAAACAGCTCTGGGGATAAGTGTCCCGTAGCCAGATTGCCTGTAGTTATAGTTGTGCTGTGACCAACCTGTACACACATGAAACACAGAAAGATCTTGAAATGCGTAAACAAAGGCTTTGTCATGATCTGTTGGGCAGGGATGTGGTGAATATGAACGACCGAGGGAGGGGTTGCCCAGAGTTAACGGCGCAAGGTATTTACTTAACAGCCAGGTCCTACTCTGCTCCAGAGACACGGCATGCACACCAACCGGCATGTTACACCAGTGCATGGCTGCCCGGCCCTCCGCGGGCTCCAGGTTTATGGACTGCCTTGCATGCAATTGTCTGGTCTGAGCTTCTCTGGGAAGCCAGTGCAAAACGAAATGCAAATGAATCCCAGGGAAGTTGCTGATCTAAGCCAAGCATGGTTGACTACACCTCTCTCCCTCCTCCTTTTGTGTTTTTTGTTTTTTCCAAGCATTCCCCAGCTTCATCATAACATGAAAGCTCTCAATTCAGAGCAAATTAATCCACAATCCTGTCTAAACAGAATTCCTGCCGGAGGCATCGTCCTCTTGTTGCAACACTCGTCAAACGTCATTCCATAATTACATGAAAACTGTTATTGCTGCAGAGGCACACCCTGGGATGGGCCCTTCGCTGCATACACAGCTGAATTTTGAAACAGGCCTCTTCCCCCTCCAGCTAATGACTCTAATGTGATTAAAAGCGGCACCATGACAGTAGCCTAGTAGGTGGGTGCTTCTGCTGCAGTCTTTGCTGAGGGAGCTGAATCTCTTGACCCAGCCAGAAGCTCTGGGATCTTGTCCAGTGTCAGCACATGCTCTCCATTTCAAGCAGTGCCAGGAACCTGTACCTCCCAGCTATTGGTGTTCAGGGCCAAATGCTTAAGTGGAAGCACAGCGCCTCTTTGAAGCAGGCCACCCTCAGCCCCAGTTCATGAGACTCCTCTCTTCTCACAGGCTGAGCTTTCACTGCAGAAAGAGCAACTGCAGCTGAAGATCATTGAGGTAGAAGATGAAATGGATAAGTGGCAAAAGGAGAGGGACCGTATCAAGGTGCGTATGGGATAGTCTTTTACGCTCACTTCTCTGTTTCTCCTGTACTTGTCACTTGCCTTTCTTTTCCACTCTCTCACATCCCTCTCCTCCTTTCCGCAATTTCTCTGACATATCCACCTCTTACTCACTCCGTTCCTTACCCAGTCTCTGTCTCATCACTCTCCAAAGCTCACTCGTGCCAAAGCTTGGAAACAACAACTCCTACTGCAGTCATCTTGCAACACACCCTGCAGGAGATGGAGAAGAGGCAGCACAGCCTTGTTACAAAATGATCCAAGGCACCTCCCTACTTTGGGTCCCTTACAGTTCTTCAATCACCAGTGGCTAGGGCTGATTTGGAAACAAAGGTGTGCTCCTTTTTTTCCTGCTAGACCACACACAAAAAAATAAAATGCAGAAGGGCTCTGGATTGCCCAAACAGAGATAAGGCAACAGGAACAGATGCAGTTACACCAACAAACATCTTGTTTGTAATGGAACAGCTTATTTCCATACTGATACAGGGCTCCTTTATATTTCTTTCACCATGCGAAGGGTTAGGATATAGCAATAGTGTTATTTTTATTTATAACCTGAGTAGACCAGTGAAAACACTATTTGGAGACACCCCAGAAAATTTGCATAATATTAATAGGCAAAGCCATTCTTCTGCCTTTTATGTGGTACACACACATTGGCTTGCCAGTTCTGCTTTTTGTCTGCTTTATTATTATTATTATTACTACTATTATTACTATTATTATTGGAAATCTGACCTAGAAATTTTAACTCTGAATATAGTTACATCCACAGTCCTTCTGAGGAATATTTCAGAGGGACCTAGAGGTCAGGTTTGTAAAAACTGTCTCAGCACCTTTCATCCTTTGAAATGGTGGGAATTTGGTCCTCAAATTCTTGAGGAGGCAGAACCATGATTTAGAAGGTTAAACAGTGTTTTTAAATATCACCTAAGAGTGCAGTTCGTTAATTGAAATAAAAGATATGCTCTTATAATCAAGACGACAGCATGCCCTGTACATGACACACACACAATCACTGCAAGAACAAGTATTACTTCTCCTGGCACAACTTTTCTGGTGCTAAGACTTACATACCTAGAGTCTCCATAGTCACAGTCTAAATTCTGGGAATGCTTGGACATATCCCTCTCTGTATCCCTCTATTACCAAATGACTCCCTGAGAAGTTTAATATTTTATTTCTCCTGCATCTTTCCTGCTGCCTCCTCTCTCTGCCCCTTCCCTCTGCAGAACTACACCACCAACGAGAAAGCCACAGTGGACCAGCATTTCAAAGAGCTGATCCGTGACCTGGAGAGGCAGAGGGATGAAGTGAAGGCTGCCCTGGACCAGAGGGAAAAGATTGCATCAGAGAATGTGAAAGAAATTGTGGATGAGCTGGAAGAGAGGGCAAAGCTTCTGCGGGAGGACAAGGAGAACAGGGAGCAGATCCACCAGATCAGTGACTCCGTGCTCTTCCTGCAGGTAACTAAGATCTCATATTCCTTTCATTTTTTCCCATGAGGACAGGACTTGTCCCAAAGACAAATAACGCACCTTACGCCAACGTGGGAATCTTCTTCAGTGCAATGCACAAGCATGGCAGGAACCAGCCCTTTTTGAAGCTCCCTCTGCTGTGGTAGGTGAAGAATGAACTTAGGCATGCCAATGCCCTTTTTTTTTTTTTTTTGCAGATGGCTACAGCTCACAGGCAGAACATTTGTCTGCCCTCTCCATCTTCACTGATCTCCTTTGCACTTCATACTACTTGGAGCCTAACATTAGCCAGTTCCCTAGGATCTAGTCCCTGTCCCATATGTTCCTCAGTAACCTCTCCTCCCTTCTTTTTGGCAGGAGTTTGGGGCTTTGATGCGGAATTACGTCCCCCCTCCATCTCTCCCAACATACAGTGTGCTGCTTGAAGGGGAGAGCATGAGCCCATCTATGGGACTCCTCAGAGATGACCTCCTAAATGTCTGCATGAGGCACGTGGAGAAGATCTGCAAGGCCGACCTTGGCCGCAACTTCATAGAGAGGAACCACATGGAGAATGGTAGAGTATCTGAGATCTGCCCCTTCCCTCCCTCCCTGCCCAAAGCCGAGCGCAGAGTCAGAGGAGGTGAAGTGTGATGAGTGTGCTCTCACAGAGGAGAAAGTAAGCAAGGACCTAAGGAAAGCGGGAGAAACACTACCTGTAGCTGGAATTCATTCTGGAACATCAGAACTATCCTACCAGACCTATATAGGGATGGAGCCAGTTGAACTGCTAGGGATTTAAAGTCTCTCGTGTGTAGGAGACCCAGGGGTCCAAACTAACCTGTCTTCCCTGAGTGCTGTTTCGTGTTACGGCTTTACAGTGTTTAATCGGTTCAGCCACCTCCCATGTGGGACTTCAGAGCAACACTTCTCTTGGGGGTCGGGAACAGTGACTCTTCTCTCCTGCATGAGGCCAGCAGGACACTCTGCCTTGCACCAGGCTCCAACAAGCCCCTCCAAATTTAGCATGACAGTTTCTACATGGAAGACTGCACAGATATACTAAGGCAACTCAGTGGCTCACTAGGTGAATTGAGAAAGCAGTGGCAGAAACGTGAATGTAGCCACCCCAGCATGGCAACTTTGAAATCCTGTCATTAGCCTATTCATCCAGCTCAGTCAGCACATTTGCTGTGTCGGTATGACACACTGTTTTACAACAGCCCATTTCAGCCACTGCTCGCCTGGCTGGAACATGAAATACCCTGCAAGCACCTGTCACTGAAAATCTAATAACGGATTTTGCAAGGAAAAAAAAAAAAAAGTCTCTGTTTTGGTGTTCAGGTTAAGCTATGACTTGAACCAACATAACTCTCTCTGATCATACTTCTCTGCATGCTCCACTAGGGAGAGGTTTATTTCCCGCCTGCCCTGAGCCAGGGTGTTCAAGGAAAATGCAGTGCCAAATGGTCCCCACACTTCAGTGATGTTTAAGGACAGGTGATCTTTCTTAGGTGAATAGAGAGGCCATGGTCAATACTGCAGCACTGCAAGGAATCTTCGAATTTTTAGAACCCACTTACTTTCTGCATCTCCCAATTAGTTCTGCGGAAAGGACTTGTCTTGCATCAAACTCATGTAAGATTAGGAGAACAGGGAACTAGAATAGGACTCCACAACTGAGGTTCACTTCCCAGCTCTCCCACAAACAGCCTTTGTAACCTTGGGCAAGTTACTTAATCCCATGAAATGACCTCTTGCACTAAGAATAATAGGGATCGGAATTAATTGTTATCTTACCAGGCTGCTATAAGGATATAATCTCTTAATAATTGTGGAACCCGAGATACCAGAACAATAAAGGTCAAGAAGCTGGATAGGTAACGTTGAGGATAAATTGCACCCTGCTGTCCAGGAGGATGTGTAACTTGAAAAGATGCAGGAATAATCTCAACTCCAGTTCATACAATGCAAGCAGCTGAGGAACTCTGCTGCAAATCTGCAAGATCACTGTTATTTCTTTCTAATTCATAGTACTCACTAGACATTCCTCCCATATTAATATACCACCTTTTTTCCTGGGCAACAGCCATGCAAATCACTCCAACTTCCTTCCAGAAAAGACAGATCCACATTACAAGATGATACGATAAAGGTGGAGGGGAAGAAACAGCAGCAAAAAAACCCCCAAACAACAAAACCAAAAACCCAGACAAAAAGCAGCCTATTGAAAAGATGCAAAGAGGTCAGGACAACACGGGTTCAGTTACTGGTCAACACGCTAATGTTTTTCAGAGCCTGGGTTTTGTGAATGAGCCTGTCTGGCACTCACAATCTAGAGCAGTAAGAATGAAGGTGACATGGGACCAGAGAACATTTAGATCTGTAACAAGAATCACTAGTATTCACCAAGTGACAGCCTGCTGCCTTCCTGCTTTATGGAGAAAAAGAGCAAGTCCCTGGCCCCAAGGAGCCTGCAGTGCAAACAGTTCATTAATGTTTATCTAGCACCATCACTCACCATTAGACCTGAATTACATGGACCAGATACTTCTGGTACAGAGAACCAACCTTTCAGAAAAGTCAAGAATCGCATTCAAAGTGCTCACAATGCATAGCTATAGCCAGCTTTTTACACTTGCCCTACCCTTAAAGGAGTACCAGAAAGTGAGCATTACTTGTCTTCCAACATTTAACACTGCAACGTACTTGGTCAGATTCTCAACATTCCACATGCTAAGGTTTGCTGAGAAATTTGGCTATAACTTAATACAAGAAGATGACAGGCAGCTCAAATACAAAAATCACTTTTGCATGTTTTTCTTTCTTCTTTGTTCACCTGGAGATTTGCTGGGTTTCCAGGCTGATGGCATAATGGCAAAGGGGTTTTGGATGCCTGACTACTCGCAGCTCTTCTGAAATCTAGTTGAGTAGTGTAAAAGCACTTTGCGTGCAAGTTACTTAGGAAGTTACCTTCCATCTGCAGACCTGGTTTTTGCCAATCCTGAAGCAAATACATTTTATTTGGCCATTTGTACAACCTGACAAGAGTATGCATATGTTCAGTTCTAGTAGCTCTGGATAAAGACTGACTACTTCTTGATCACTTGATCACTTTTAATTAGGGTCCCCCCCATGTTGCTCATGCCAGAAGTCCTCAGTGGTACTTGAAATCCATGGGATTGAAGTGCCAAAACATTTCTGAGCAGGGCAACAATTAACTACTGCCAGAAACCCCGGCACTTTCAGAAACTTTACTGGGGATTTAATGGACACAGCTTGGAGTCTGCCTAATGACAACAACAGTGGTATCCACTCAGTTGGGAAATGTTATTTAAGGTGAGTCTCAGAAACTTCAGAGCTCTCCATTTTTCAAACCACAGTTACACTTGAAAGAGGACAGCACTCTGCATCTAGTGACTGCAAGGAAATAACTCCACAATTACTTAATGGATTTAATTAACTCAGACTCCCCCTGAGTCATTGCAACAAATTCATTTGCAACCAGCTTGATCTTCTAGTGTAAAAAACTTCCCAGGAAGAAATAGTATATTAATGGAATGAAACTTGCTTAATAGCAGACTCCAAAGGGAATCCACTTTCTTTTAGTTGTCATAACAGGTACCTACTTAGTAGCGTGGCAAGGAGACAAATAATCAGAGAGCATCCAGGGAGTTTAAGTAACACAGAAATAAATTGGAGAAATAACATAAAAGTTTGTTCAGTGACTTAAGAATCAAAGAATGGAACTATTTAAACATGAGAACCAAATTTACCCCCTTGCAGAGAACAATAGCTTTATATAACACTTGAGGCCTTAAAAGAAAGTATTTTTATGAGCAACTGTACTGATAGAGCCTCAGCTGGTGGGTTTCATCCACTTTGCATGAAGTGTGAACCAAACGCCCTTGCCCAAAAGCCCAGGAAGCTAGAGCTGTTTGCAACTCAGGTTTAGCATCTTTCTTTAAAAATTGAACAAACCAACCCATTGAGCCCTCCCAACACTGACTTTCTTGAGCTTTGTAATACTTGCAGTTCAAGATCTGCTGGTTGAAAGCCAGCTCTATGCACAGGCTGCACACACAAAAGAAGCCAAACCCAAACCACTGCTTTTGAAGTGGGATATATTTTTAGCCACACGGCAGTATTTTGGTAGGAAAATGTCTCAACCCTCAAGTCTCCCCAAGGATTTTCAGGAGATAGCGTACCTCCTGAATGTCCAAATGTTTCAATTGTGTTGTGCCTTGGAGGGAGCTTTCTCTTTTATCCCAGGCTGAACCTCTGGTCAGCTACAGCCCTGCTTTACCCCCCAGCCAGTGTCCTGCAGATGAATGACAGAAATAGAGGAACTTGTTCTCAAAGGGCAGAACTGTCCCTCCTGCAGCAGTTGAGGAAGCAATTCCAGTCTGTTATCCCCTTGCCCCTCCTCCCATCCCTCTCAAGGCCACTTAACTGCCTTCTCCAGCTCATGCCCTGTTCTGCTTCTCCAGGTGACCACCGGTACATGATGAACAACTATGAGTGGAACCAGCCTGACAACTTGAAGAGATTTTCCATGTTCCTGTCTCCCAAAGGTACAGCACCCTAATGGTTGTCAAGTTTCCTCCAAAGACAGCATAAGAAAGGAACTTCATTAATGATTTCTCCCAAAATTTGCTTTCCCTCATATTTCCTGCTGTCCCCCGGACAAGATCGGTCCCTCTGCATTTGTTTATGCCAGGTCTTCTTGCCAGCCTACAGAGCTTTGAGAAGTTTTTGCCTTTTCATATCAAACAAGGCAGCAAAGGTTCTCAGCTCCATGGAGGAGAGCTGGAGCAACTGAACTCTTTCCAACAGTGTAGTTTGTGAATTTAGGGGAGTTTTGACATGTGTTACTAGGTTGAAATCAGTGTTATTCTCCATGAGAAGCTTATCCCACTGTGCTATCTGTGAAAGCTACACTAGGCCTGCTCTGCATTAGGATTTTACTTTCACCAGAAAACACACTTTTTCCTTGCAAGAAAAGGATAGAAGAAGTAAGGAATGTATCCTAAGAAAGCAGGAGTCTGGAGTTCCTTTCTGAGCTCTGACACTGACAACATGAACTCTACAGGATGAGTCTTTGGAATGACTGACTGTTTTCAACGCATTCAGTTGTAAAATGGCAGTTGTCTATTCTAAATTAGTGTCAGGACCTCCAGAGTGAGAAAAGCAGAGAGCGCTAAAAGCCTAGGCAAGGCAATGCCTGTAGGAACAGAAGAACAGAAAGGATAACACAAAATCAGTACCCAAATTTCCTCTGGTCCCTAGAGAGCAAGGCCCTGCCTGGATTTACCAGGTGTTTACAGCTGCTGTTCTGCAAAGCCAGATGGCGGGCAGGGCGAAGGGATATGCCAGCAATTAGCAGTGGCACTCCCCTGAAGGCGTATTTGAAGTGCCATGTGGCCTGCTCTGTCCTTAGGGTTTCGTGGGGATAACCCAGATCCCAACACTGAGCCCTTTGTCTGGATTTCCGCTTTGCCCTTCTCCTCTGTTATCAGCCCACGCCTGGCAGCTCGCTGGCAGCCCTGCCTGGCGCCGTGGGGGTGAGGACGCCCTTCGGAGCAGATACCAGGGGCAGAGGCGACATTCCCAGTTCGGCAGCTGCAAGCCTTTAACAGGACTCTTTCCTGCAGACCCTCAAGTTAGGGGGCAGCCTCTTCATCAGAGGCTGCGGACGGGCATTTTGCCAGCGGTGGGTTCGTTTTGCAGGGAGCCCGTCTCCGAACACCGCCCGGATGGTTATAGCTGCTGTTCTGCCCCAGCTGCTTCAGGGCTTTACAGGCCCTGCGTTGTCAGGGAAACACGTTCTCCGGAGCCGAGCTGCCGATGCTGGAGAGAGACCACAGCCTCAGCCCTACATCCAAAGCTGTTTCCAACCTTAAGGGATGGTTGAAAGTTAGTTCTAAAATTGCATGGGCTCAACCCACCTCTACCCAAAATGTGGGGCTTCAGGTTCAGGTGGAAACGGCCCAGCGTGCATTTGAAGAGTGGGACAGAGGTGTGACGGGAGGAACCCAGCAGACAATGCCATTCTGCCATCACCGCTCTTGTGTGTGTCTGGGCCAGGGCAGAAACCTGACGTGGCAAAAGGAAGGGAAAAGACGTTTGCGGCAGCAGCCTGGCTGCTCACTGCTGTGGACCGCAGTGCCTGGACCTCCCTCTGCTCCTCTCCGGAGAATCAGAGAGCTGAGACCTGGGAGCAGGAGCTCCCTGGTTTCCAGCTGGGATCCAGCATCCCAACCTCCTGAAGGATACGCCAAGAGACAGGAGGGATCAACAGGGACTGCTAGATACAGGATTTCTTATTTAGTGCTGTTTATTGGAGCCAGTGGGGACAATCGCTGGATGCAGTCAGCTGCAGAGCAGCATGAGGGTTGTACAGCGGCTTGCAGTTCAGCGGCCCGCTGCTTCCTGCCAGGCACTTTTGAATATACAAATACTGGGGGAGCATTTGTTCCACCTACACACCTACATTTCCCCCCAAGAGCACTGACATGTTGCCTTCCAAAGCTACTCGTTCTATATTTTCTTCCAACAAAGTTACTTTGTCCGAAAAACTAAGCCCATAATTGCGCACACAGTCTCGCTGAAATGGGGATTGAGCAGCACTGGATTCTCCACCAGGGCGAGGGCTCGAGTGCGGTCCCTTATGGGAACACTCTGATAGAAAGGAACCAGCTGCTGAAACCACACTGACAGGGACTTTGGGAACAGAATGAATCAGTAGGCAAAACAGGAGACATGACCCACTTAGCTTGCATGCTGGCTAGCAAAGGATTATCTGATGAATAATGCAATATACCCATAATCATTTAACTCTCTAGAGCTTTCTATGCTCTACCAATGTGTCATGTAGAAGTCCAGCATGGCCTCCAATTGCGTCTTTTCTAGGAATTCCATAAAATGGGAAGAAAAAAAAGAGGACCATCCTTTGCGTTGCATAATATGCACAAAATCCTTGAATATCTCATGATACTTTTGTAACGCACCCTTTTTCTCGCTAGGTTGGATCACTGCAAATTCTGCCTGAGGCCACAGCGGCAAGTCTGTTTGCTGCATTGAGGAATGCTACTCAAGTAGTGCTCTGCGCTAATTGCAGTGGCCTATACTAAGAAACTGCTTGGATTTGAGCGGAACCTATAGGTTTTTAAGCCCTGCTTAAATTCAAGGAGCCTTCAAACTGCTTTTGTCATTCAAGACTATCACAGAGCATCTACGTTCAGGGATGACATAATGAGGCAGAAAGGAGACATAAAAGGATTCAAATACTGCCCAAAAAGACAGAGGAACAGTCGCTTCAACTGCTCGACACTCCTTTCTGTCCTCTTCCACTGAGCTTTCTTCTCCTGATGTTGCAAACAGTTTCGCCAAAGCCAGGAGGAGGTTGGAAAGATCATTTTGTGCCTTTGGAAGCCTTTGAATAAAGAGTAGAAGGGACTTGGGCACACTGAGAGGGAGAGATAAGTGCTTAAATAGAAACACTGCTTAAACAGAAAAGCAGTCCACAGGATGGCAGCATAACAGCTCGAAGTAGTCATCTCTCTTTCGCTCCTCTGGGAGTCACACGTCTCACAAAAGGGGGACAACAGCACTAGTCTGCATCACAGCATGATGTCCTAGTGAAACGCTGGAGCACATGCCTGTCACAGTGGCTGAGACAATGTCTGCTTCAGCAAGAAATGTTCCTCTACTTGTGTCTCTTGAGCTCTAAATCCAAGCCTCTGCCTGCAGGTCTTTTTGCAGAACAGTCATATTGAGTAGACAAACCTGAGTTGGCAATTTAATGCAGCTCAAGACAGCTCTGTGGCAGTGAGAGCGCTTTGTTGTCTAAATGAGAAGTCTAGTCACCATTCCCTAGAACCCAGAGAAGAAAGACCAGGCTCTCCTCTACTCCCTGGACCCAGATTTCTGGTTTGGGGCTGCTTCCAAATTGGTGGGGACGGTTTCATAGAGCAATGCCAGGCACAGGCCTTTGAGCCAGCTCATCAGGAGCCGACTGCTGAACTGGATGCTCTTGTTTTACAGCCAATTTCAACCCACGATCATGGGAATTTTCCTCCTTCCAAGCAACTGAGGAAACACTTGGTACGGGTAATTCCGACTTCAGTTTGAAAGGATCTAACCCCCGTGCCACAGCTTTCTAGCTGGCTAACCAACCTTTTCTGCTTCCCCTCTCAGCTGTCCTATCGTTTATCAATCACTGTCTCACAGAACCATCTCTTAGCTGGGTTATCAGCACCGTCTACATACACCCAAATTCAGGGTCTCACTGCTTTAGGTGCTATGTATATAGGAGGGAAAAGCATTCCTGGTCCTCATTGCTCAGGTGAAAGATGACAGTGGAAAACATAGGGGCCAGTTTGTAAAGATCCTGAGATACCTAACAAACTGCCATTGACGGGAGTGCCAACATCATCCAAGATAACCTACGGAGGTTGTGGCAGAACCAAAAGCAGGTTCCAAATACCCTCAGCCAGTCTCAGAAGCACAAGGCCGCTCTTCTCCATCACACATACACCTTTTACTTAGCTCCTAAGTTCTCAAAGACAGAGCCTGCCCAATGTTCACTGTACAGCATCCAGCACAATGGGGTGGGGGTGCTTTGAGCAAGTGTACTGAGAACCAGCAGCAGCCAGTCATGCCTTTTCTTCCCAGATCCCCGCTTTCCTTTTTCTCGCCTTTATTTTCTTACTCTGCTTGGTTCATGTTCAGAGGGTCCTGCTGCCTTTCCTTTCATTCAGAGGCAGCGTACAAGCATCCCCGGCCACTGTAGCTGGGGGAGCTCTCGTGACTCACAGCCACACCTGAGTTGTTCCTGCTTTTCATGCCATAGGCAGGGCTGTCTCCCTCTCATCGTCTCTGCTCTCAGATTCATTCTGGCAGCCAGGGCTTGACCCCAAGGAGGCCAGGAGGGGAAGCCCTGCTTTAATTTCAATGGGCTTTGAATAAAGCCTCAACTGCTTGGAGGCAAGGGAGCTTTGGCAGTTATATAGGTTTGCCTCATTACTCCAGTCTCTGGAGATGCAGTTTACCTGCGAGGAAGCTGCTGCTCTTCAGTCACACCTGCACTCTGGGTGTCTCCAGAGAAAGGCTCTTCCCTGCCTGCCTGGAGCATTGGGATCTCTTCACACTCGCACACTGTGCACGCCAGGACCCCACAACTGACTGCTTTCATCTGCCTCTTCTTGCTAAGAGAGAAAAGGCACAAAACTATTAGTTCCCATTTTCCCCCAAGCTGGTTCAAGGTAGTTTTACAAGGGTGTGTTTTGCAATGCTTTGGCTTCCCCACTGCAGCACGCAACACCATGGAATAACGCAACCTCTTCTATCTTCCAGTAGGCAATGGTACTAAGCTGCCTTTTCAGTTCTCCTCGGTGGGACAGAATCCGCCTGGTGACTTCAGCAAACAGTCTGATGGAAGCCTCTTCACTAAGACCGGTACTAGGCATTTAGTTTTCTCCCCTTCTTTCTGCCCCTTTTTTAGGTGGTAAGACATTTAAACCTATTCTTGCTCCCCCAGAGAAGGCCTGGAGCAGTCCTACACCTGGCCCACATCTCCTGCCCTGACTGTCAGTCTGTGATACATGCACACGTTCACATGAGCAGCTTGCTCTGCTGAACCAGGGCAACAGGAGTTTATTAAAGAGTGTTGAAAAGTATTAAAAAGTTATGTCTAGTGAATGGTTGAAGGGGTTTTAAATTTCATTCATAACGGGTAGAGATGAGAACTTCAGATTATTTTAGAGTTATAGGGACCAAGGAGAGAAAGGTACTAGGAAATTATGTTCATGGCCATTTAGCTCTCTAGCTTCATCAGTGTTCTAAAACAGCTATCGTCCTGAAAGAATAATAGCCACTGAGAAACAACCTGCAGCAGCTGCCTGTCTGCCTTCATCTGACCCAGAATCTCCCTCCACCATCTCATAATCCTCTTTTCACTACCCACTAGTTCAAGGGCACCAGAGGTGGAATCCAAGAGCATCAGCACCTGCCAAGCAGAGTCACGTCTGATTAATTTGCGAATGGGAGATGGTGGGGAAAGGCCATTACCTGATAGCACTGAAACTGGTTGTGATTCAGCAGGGCTGGTATTATTTTTAAATCAGAATAGAGCTGGTATGGTAGAAGGGGGTTAGGACTTATCACACTGCCAGAGGTACTGTCATTAATTTCTGACATGAAACCCAGGCCTCGGCTCTTTGCACTAATTAAATAGCCTATAGTGTTCTTTGCAGGAGTCAGAATGCTTAGTTCGGGACTTGCCCTAAATTTAATTGGACTGATTGCATTCCACCTCTCTGCATTCCTCAGACATCTTAATTAGACAGACCTTCTTTACTCCCTTTTCCTAACTGATTGGGTGGTGGAATAGGCATCTGTCTGATGGCTGTTGTGTCCCACCCCAGAAACGGCTGCATTTCAACGTTAAGCAATGCAATACTAATTATGTGGCACTTCCAGTCCTGCTACTCATCTTGACGCTCACAAGGGGAGATGGGGATGGTGGCAGGGACTGATCTATAACAGGCTGTTTTATGTTGTCACAGCTTATCCTTCAATAGTGAGACATCAGTCTGCAAAGGTGACGCCACAGACATGGAAATCCTCTAAGCAGTCTGTATTGGTAAGAAACATACCCTTGGTGTGAAAGCATGTGCACAGCTTCAGCAAGAGAACTATCTGTTCTAGGGATGCCTCAGACTTGAGAGACTAGGGCTTGGGTCCTTTGGAGATGGGAAAGTAAACGCTTGAAGTCAACAGCTTCTATTATTTTTTTCCCGTGGTTAACTGCAACCACAGAGGGATGTAAGATTTACCCCCCACACACCCCCCACCCCCCCGCCTCCACAGCTCTGGGTTGTAGGAATAACCAATACTTCAAAACGACATTTTGAAAAGATTCTGCCCCGCTCTAAAATTTGATCCAGACTTCTAGAAGCTATATAAATACTACAGCACACATGCTGCTATCTGAAGTACTTTTCCTCCTTACAGGGATATCATACACTCTTAGTAGTCTGTGACATCTAGAAAGCACAGATTATGTAAATGACACCAAAGACCACCATATAAAAGTATCTTGCTAATTACATCCTACAGTGGGCAGATGCAATATCACAGCTGAGGGGTCAGACTACGATCATAAATCACTAGAACATCTGTCAGTCACTCATTTTGCACTGTTAACACAAAACAGGTAACAGTGCATTATAAGGGGCAGAGGACAGTAACATTTTAGGACTTGTAATCTTAAATATTCACAGTTAACAAACAGTTAATGCATAACCACAGAAACACTAAGGTAATCTATTTTTCTTACCATCGACTCACATTGTGCTGCATTAAGATCTTGCATGATCTGAATTAAGAGCGTCAAGTTTTTGCCCCCATCTCTACAGATGAAATCTGTATTTTGAATTCTGATTATACATTTGTGAAAGATTATTTACTGTTCCCTGGAAATAAGACTTGTAAGAAGGAGAGGGTCAAGAAGTGAGAGCATTCCCACACTGACGGAAGAAAACAGAGGAAATACACAACAGTTAGAAAGTGGCTACCTAAGGACTGCAGCAGTATGTCTCTGCTAAATTTTCAAGGCCCCACCAGGAGATGAATGCCAGTGAAAGGATGTTCCTTGGTAGACCGTATCACTTTCAGAAAATCCAGCCTTGAGTCTCTGAATGTGCTACAACAAAACATATCTCCTAGAAACAGCACAGTTTTGCAGTATCTTCTGCCTCATGTTTGATCACCGCCTTTCTAAAAGATCCTCTACCCCATCACGTGTGTGCTCAGATGGAGACTCTTCCCAGTGATTTTTAGGTATCAACCTATCCTCCCTAATGGTGGCGTTATACTGGGGAAGTCTGGTCAGGAAAGTAAAGTCTGTTAGCACTGGGCACTGGTGGATGTGAGTAGAGTCTTCTTAGCAATGAGCACCCCACGGCACGGCAGCCAGCGTGCTGTGCTCCATGGACACAACCCATGCTTGCCTTAATCCACATAGAGAAAGCCTGAGGAACTTCTCCCACATGAAGTCACCAGTCTTTTTCTGTCTCCCTTTCTCTCCCATGCATACACTTGTAGCGGCTATTTTATTTTTACAGCCCATATTCACCAGATAGCCCTGAACCTAACAATTGAGTTGATAAATACAAGCATTAAAAAGTCCCAAAATAGGAATACACGCTCTGGACTGCAGTAGCTCTGCAGGAGCTTTTATGGTCTATTGGGCCAATAATCTAGCTTTTAAAATAGTCTTAAATATGTATTTAAGTAATGCACATTCTAAAAGCTCTGTAAATATGAATTTTCACAAAGGACTACACTGTTTAAGGAGGAACGTCTATTTAATCCACAGGGAGTTTTTTTAAATGAAGCCCCCTTCTTCCACCTCTTAATTATATTGGAAATTAAAGCCATAAAACGAAAAGAATTTCAACAAAAGGGAACATTGAGCAGGAAGTATTGGGAGTTGGCACCGAGTGGCAAGATGGGTTGGGTTTGCTCTGCCCATGCTTCCAGCCTCCCGCCATGCCTGATACTAACTAGCGCACTGCACAAAAGCGTACCGGCATGTTGCTGTGAGATCTCTCCCACCTTCTGCAAGTGAGGTCTGGGCAGCGGATCAAACCTAAGACAGATCAGACATTACAAAACCACAGCTGTTCCCGATAGCCTTGGTCAATGTTTCCTTGGTGTAAGCATATTCTCATCCAGGCTAAAGATTTTGCCTCGAGCAGTGCAACCAGCTATCACAATCAATAAATTGGCCTTTGTGTTTTGCAACCGTTCCCAAACCAACACTAGGCTGGACGACAACTTTGCCGCGTGTTGCTTATTTGTAATGGCGCAGATAAGAATGAAATGCCAGGGGTAGGTCCCAATGAGAAGAGATACAATTAGGGACCGCAGTAAACAGAGACAGGAAAATGGCAATTCCTTTAGGCTCTGCCCCGTCTCTCCACTTATGCTTCTGTTTATGCGAACATTTAGTACTGGGCCCTGCAATGTGTGGAGGCAGAGTAAACAATACACCATTGTGTGAGAATTTCCATGCACAAGAGTTTTGGCTTGCCAGCCAGAGAGCACAAATAAATACCACACAACTTAGTTGATCACTAGTGTAACTGTGCGTGGCTTTAAGTGTGAAAACTCCCATGAGTTCTCAGGTTAGTGAGCAATTAATAGACACTGACAGAAGCATAAAAATAAAGGTGACATTCCTCTTCTCCCAGAAACCTCTTATCAAACTATGAGTCATAGTCTGAGATTTTAGATGATGCACAGACTCATTTGGCTCAGGAATGAAGTCCATGCAAAGCATGTGTGTGAATCAAAACCCAACACCATTTGCATTTGATCACTCCAGCACCTCCAGTAGTGAAATGAGGCGGTGCTGCTCTGCAAGAGGAAAGACTGAAGGTGTTAAGATAGGAGTATGTTAAGATATGTATAGCTGGGCTACCTAGGAGGGTGAAGTATAGGCGGTCAGAAAAAGAAGGTAGGTCAAACTCACATGCCCCAAATTCTCCATTGCAGTCACATTACCGCCCCTTTTACGTCAACAAAGGCAATGGAGCCACTTCCAACGAGGCACCTTGATTCCTGAAGATTTAGGGAAGAGCTGGCAGCACTTGGAGTGAAGACTCAGCTGCGGATTTTCATGGATGTACCTGCTACTGTATTAACCTTACTGCTCTAATCTCTGCCAGGGAGAGGGAAGGTGCAGAAGGGAACAGCCTTTACTAGAGCAAACAAGGGTTTTTTCCAGATTACCTAATCACCTTGAAAGCTCTGCAGGCCTTAACAACGTAACCCCACCCTCTGCTGTCACCTCCTTATTCCCTCTCTGTCAATGCCCTTCCTTTTGCCTCTGCACAGCAGAGCTGCTCTGCTTCTCCTGGGAAGCATGCATGCTTGGGTAGCAGACCCCCTCTCACCCCCCTGCTATACCAGTTGCCCCCTTGTCCTGAGTGTGTTTATATGACCATAGCTATTAAGTCCTGGTGAAAGGTCCCAAGCTGGGGGGGCCCAAAAGTCTTCCTGGAACGGAGAGGCCTCAGCCACTGGGAGCAGTGACAGGCTGAAGCTCTTCCCATGCCTCTCTACCCTGTCACCTGGCCCTGCCTTGCATGGGGACACACCACTCTCACTGGGATCAAGTCCAGCGCTGCCACCTCCCCGAGATCCCTGCAGACTCCCCCAGCCCATGCTGGTGGCAGCACAATTCCTCAGGGCCCTTCGTCAGCTCAGCTCTGCTCCTGCTGGCTTCCAAAAAGCCAGTCAACAGGACCTATTTGGAGCTGCTACAGCCCAAGGCCAGCTACTGGTGGAGGACAGAGAGGCTTTCTATCCCATTAAAGTACCCCTCCAGCCACCTTTTCAAATTAAGAAATAAAAAGAAAATCCATCCTACTAATATAAGATTGATTAGATGCCATAGGTATTGGGTGCTTTTCTGTTTTGTAGGGTTTTTTTTAAATCCCCTAAACCAAAATTGACTTATATATTGCGGTTCAGGTGTTTTTTCTGCAATGGGAATTAGTACCACAGCTTTTTGCTCAGGATAATATTTTTTATTTGTCCCCTGGATAGATGAATCGTGTCAGCACCCAGCTTGTAAACCAGCCAGGGCTGGTTAACCTGTCCATCATCTCACCGAGATTATTTTCCTTCCCCTTGGACAAAGCTGAGAGGTTAGGTCCATGCTATGCAAAAACCTCCCCAGGCCAGTCAATGGGAGCACATGGCCCATTGCAGGATCAGAGCCCTCAAACGGTGAGCAGCGGCTGCAGAACAGAGCATCAAGACCTGACAGCTACTTTTCGTGGTCTGCTCTGTTCAAGCAGTTTTTGGAATGGCTTCCTCCCACCTTTCCAACCCCCAAATGCTTGCAACAGCTTGCTGAGAGACGTCATGCCTATCGCTCCCTGAAAATTACTTTCTTGCTAATCCCCAGGCAAAGATACTCACTGCTTTTTAATCTACCACCTCAGACAAAACTTCTGAGGCTGAAAGTTGGTTGCTCCAGAATACTTGAAATGGCAATTATAATTTTTTTTTTTTTTTTTCCTTAATGACCAGAGAAGAAAGGGATAGCATGGTAGGGAAGGACGCGAAGAAAGGGGAACTGGGATAGAGTCGCTAGGAAATACATTGAGGGGCCTGAGTATGTGTGTGAAAGGATAAAATAAGCCCCCCCCCCCCCCAAATCTCACTGTTTGTTTTGCCCCTGAGCAGGCATGCAGTCATCACTTGGGTCCCTTATGTTCCAGTAAAAGCTTCCACCGCCTCCCTTCTATTCTCCAAAATGAAAGCACGATCCTCCCTCCTCCTCCAAAACTCAGATATTAAAATACCCACCCCTTTCTTTCCTGCCCTAAAGAAGGCTGGTGCCAGCTGGGATCTGCCCAGCCCCTCGCCCAGCACACAACCGACCGGCCGAGGAGGCCAGCGTCCCCCTCCTCCCACTGCCCCACCTCTGCAGCCCCCATGGCTCCCAGCCTGTTTGCTGCCCTTCCTCTCCTCGCTGCAAGGGCCTCACTCAGATCTCGCACACACCACTTTTCACACCGGCACACTCCGGTGACGGGACCAGAGCTGCTCCCTATTGTGTGTGAGCCCAGGAGGACGGCGGGCATCATCCCCTTCCAGCCCCACTGGCCTCCCCGCAGCCCTCGGCCCCACCGGAGGAGCGCGGGATGGGGCACAGCTCCGGCCCTGCTCTACCTCGCGCTCCCGGGGAAGTAGCGGTGTGGCTTCGAGGTGTATTGTGCATGAACTGTTTTTATCGTGTTTGTCTTAATCAGCAAAGCAAGAGGAATTCCACCTCCTCAGACAGGACACGACTGCGCTGATGTAAATGAGGCCCTTCACGTGTGCAACACATACTGCAGAAATAAAGGAGAAAGCTCCGTGTCTGACCAAAAACTCTGGGGATGAGGTGTCTCTCTGTCTTTGCTGTTTGCATGTTTGTAAGAATCTCAGTGAGGTTAAGTCTCTTCAAAATATTCTTTATACCAGCAAGGCGTTTGGAGAACCCATTTTCCCAGCTCCTAGAGGATTTCTTTTCACTGCTCTCTGGATATTTTGAGTCAGGGTCATGTCAGCTCAGAGAAAATTCCCACATCCTTGAAGGTCAAAGCCAGACTGGTGGACATATTTCTAGTATAATACCTTGAGACTACCCTGCAGATATGCCCAGCTCGGCCAGTTCCCAAACACGGGTGCCACGCCAAGCCCTTCCCTGCAAGGGCATTTCTAGAAACCCCTCCGCCTGTGTTGTGCCTCTCCCCTGCCAGAGTTAAACCTCACCCGTTCCCACTGGAGGAAGGCTCACGTATGCAGAGACCAGAATCAGCCTGGGAGAGACCAGGCTGCAAGGAGACCTGCTGAGCTGAGGCTGTTTTGCCCCAGCCCGGACCCAAGTCTCCCTGGGAGGTTGGTTCTGGGCACCATTGGGACCCACTGCCCACTTGAACGCTTCTAGGGATACAGACCTCTGGTTCTGCACAGGTCAAATGTCTTGCCTGTACCATGGCTTCTCTTCTCTCTGAGGGAGAGAATAAATCCCCTGCGGGCTGCTACTGATGCAGATTCAAGGCCAGACACATATAGAGGTAGCCCTGACAGCCGCTTAAAAGAGCAATTGTACAGGTAAATCTGCGGGGATATGAACAGAGGCAGGCAAGGCTTATTCATTTACCCTTGATACACTAAGGCCGGGAGCTTTCCAGAGGATGCCTGGCATATTTCTTCTCCCAGGTACTGGATACCAGCTATTTTCCCCCAGACATTGCTGACAGTAATTCCTGAAGAGTGAGGATACTACCAATTCACTTGAGAAGCCAGTAAATCCTCCTTGTTTACCCCACATGGGAGTTACCAGAGAACAGAGCTCAGCTCTTTCCCATCAATTCCACTCACTGCCTCCATTACTGTTATTACTGTGATTAAAAAGCAATCAAAGAGAAATCTTCTTCCTGTCCTGAAATTGCTGCAAACATCTCAGTTCCACCACTTAAGCATGAGAAGAGCAAGTTACAAGCGTATTCTGCACTTCTGGACTCTGCGACACTAGAAAAAATAATGGAGCTCATCGCCCGAGCAGTCAGAGGCAGTGAGCAGGACTGGCCGCACCGGCAGCGTGGGGATGGAGTAATGAACCTCGCAGCTGCAGGGCTGCGTGGCGCCCGCTTAGGGAATCTAGTCAGAGCTGCCCCAGACACGCCGTAATGAACTTCGCAGCCTGGAAGTGCGGTCTGAGCTCCGCGCTGCTGCCCGCCCAGCTTGCAGACCGAGGAGAGCCAGCCCAGCTGAAGGAGACAGGACTGCTCGTCTCCCTCTACTCAGGCAGACCAGAGGGGGTCAGATCTGGGGTCAGGCATCAGCTCTCCATCCCAAGGAGTAGGCACAGGGGTGATGGGTCTCTCCGATCCAGCCAGCGGCTGCAGAGGGGCAGAGGACACTTGGACACCCAAAGCTGGGCTGTCAGGGAAGGCTCAATGACAAAATTTACAGCCAGGCCACCTCAGAGGGGAGTGAGCAGCCGTGATGCCTCTTTGGAGGGCCCAGATGCCAATGACATCAAGAGTGGTCTTCTCCCTCTTTCAGCCCCAGCAATTGGCGGTTTCCTGAAAGTTCAGGCTTCTGGGTCTAGTTTCTTGGCCCAGAGGTGGCTGTTTCTCAGCACAGACTTTCTTCATAAAGCCCCACTGCCCGGCAGAGCGACCCCGGCCTCTGCCCCTCGCCCCTGCACAGCTCCTTAGACCCAGCCGGCCCAAAGCACCCTCCGTGCAGTTCAAGACATTGTCAGGGGGTGCGGGCGCACACGCAGGTGTGGGTGCCATAGGGTGTGTTACTGTAGAACTGGCTGCCTGACTGTAATGATAGCTTCCGGGTAATCAAAACGGAGTGAAGCTGATGGTCCCGCAAATAAGAGCAAGTTTACGCTGAATTTTGCTAGCATATACGTAACTCTGGGCTTCTGAACTAGAATGATGCATGATCTGTGCTAGTCCAAGGGAAGCACAAACAACAAGGGGACAGACCCTCTTCTTGGGTGTAAATTGGCTGCAATAGTCAGTTAAGAATCAAAGCAAGTAGCTCCAAAAGCTGATCATCTTTAATAATTTATTCAGCTCACTCACTCACTTGACTTCTGTCACTAGAGCAAGACAGGCCACTTTCATCTTCGTACATATTAACTATAAAGTTTTAAAATGAACAATTCTTCAGGGGCATAAACAAGAATAATAAAATCTAATTGCTTGTGAACCTTTAAATTTTTGCAATATTTTAATGACATAAATTTGCCACTCTCTTGCACAAAGATAACACAGACATGAAGTGTTTGAATTTGCTAATTAGCAAGCCTAAAATACAGGGGCACGTTCTTAATAAAACTACTGGGATGTTCAAATCAAAAACCATGATAGCTTCCGAATTTTCATTGCCAAGAATCTGATCTTTAGACTTTTAGCTCTTCAGGCTACAGACCTTGAAATGATGCAGCATAACACAGCACGTCCTCCAGACCACGCTGGAGCCAAGGGGCACAGTGACACCAGTTGCAGACCCTCAGTGAAGGCCAAATTCTGCCCTGAATATTTCATAATCTCAGGGGCTGTCTTAGGACCTGCCTTCAAGAGATCATTTACTGCATGTAAAATTAAGTACATGGACGTGTTACACGTGGGACTGGGGCTGGAAACAAATAGGAAATATTTAGTATCTGCAGATCTGGTACAGCTGGTAATTTTGCTACCTCAACATGTTACAAGAAAAAGCTTTTTCATCTTGTTCAGCTCTCCTGGACCAGCTCACCACAGCTGGTAGAGAAGTAGAAAACACTATTGCCTGGTACAAGTGAGGCCCATGTCTCGCAGCACAGTCATCCAGACAGTACCCCAAAAAATAACAATGAGAAACACAAATCTACTTCAGTGTGTTCTTTTAACCCCAGTTTTTTCCTCTATTTGGGTGTTTAAACAACTCTCCAATTAACTCAATGGAAAGAATTCTTGAAATAATTCTTCTAAACAGAAAGAATTTTAAGGAAATGCCTTACAGGTTAATATTTCCCTTAACCTGGGGAAAAACATATGAGCCAGATAAAACATGCATGGATAGCTGTGGTAATTAATTTGCATGTTTTAGTGCATTTAAACTAGTAATCTTACACACTTTCATCAGTCACATATCTCGTTCTGGAACAGCTGCGATGCACTGTCAGACAAAGCTGCCTGCACGTTAGAGTAATGAAGGATAAGCTTTTTGCGCTTTCTATTGCTTGGTATTACACAAACTTCAGTGTTTTGCAAATCTGAGTTTTCAGCACTTTCTCCCTGAGAAGGTTGGGAAGCATGGCCTGCAGTTCCCTCCTCAGGAGACAGAGGCACAGACCAAAGGGAGCAGCTTCCCTGGCATCGCTGATGCCGGACTCGGTGCTGTTGGATATGTTTCAGAGGAGACTCAAAGCACATTCTGTCCAACTCTACCTCGGCCTGTTTGTTCACTCGGATAAGGCCTGATACCAGATGCTTTACGACAGCGTTAGCCTCTCTCCCCTGGGTTGCGGTGTTGGACAGTCTTCCTAAAGCTGGCACCCTAAACCTGGTTAATCTGATTTTGATGAGCTCTAGGAAAAACCTGACAAGTCCCAGGTGCCCCTGAGTCCTGCTGAAGTTGGAGTGGGCTAAATGGGCCAACAGATCCTGAGTCACCAGGAAGAGTCTGCTTTGCCACTGTCGGGAACTGCTCATCAACCCCTGCATCAGCAGCACCAACTCACGCTGATTTTATTAAATAGCCCAGCACCAGAGTTGCTTGTGAACTGCTTTTGGGTCCCTGTAACTCAGGTGCCACAAGTCAACTGTCTTGGTTTTACAGGGACATGCACAGAAGGTATTTTTGTGGGATCAGAGAGACCTGTCTCAAACCCACAGCAAGAGCTTTAGCAACTCAGGAGTCCAGCCTTGCATTCCCTGCTCCAGCAGTTTGACAGACCCCATTACCTTTTCACATGCCATTTGGCTGCTGTCAGAAGCAAGAAAGCTTCTTAACAGGGAAACCTTTAAAGGCCACAGCCCGCATATGTGTGCTCTTTACGTGGAGCCTCCTTCAAAGAAAAGATTTACTTCACATTTTCTCTTCCCACTGGGGACCTCCAGGGGACGATAGCTCCATAGCCATGCTCTCCTGCCTACTTAGGGATTCTGCAAGTACTTTCCCATTGCAAATCCTGGAGGATTTAATATCCACTCTGTAATCTACTGGCACCAACAGGCATTATCTAACTAAACCTTAAATTGAAAATGCTAGTCTTTCCATTTTCCCCAAGCCGTTGTGAAAAAGTCGCGTTCTCGTAGTCCAATGTAATTTACTCTTACTCTAATTAAAATACACCAGTCAGCTGTTCCTGGCAAGATACTCAGCTGGCTGATACGCCGTGAGTGCCAAAGGCACATCAGGACCTGCGTGGAGCTGGTGGGTGGCGCAGTGGTGCCCCAGCTCTCCCAGACTGACTCTGCTTTATCAGACTTGTCTCTGTTCCGTCTCCCCATACACCAGCAAGAGCAGCATATGCTGCATTCTCCTCCCCTCTGTTTTGCTGTGGCTCTGATCAGTCAAGTTTTGGCTCTACTGGGGCCAAGGATTGTCACTGGGGGCATCCAACTCCTTGTCCCAACCCATTACCAAACCTCGGCAGCAGTGATGAGCAAGGAAAATGTTTAGCACTAGGTGTTGTGTTTGGTTCTGTTAAGTGGTGGGAACTCATCAGTGTCCACAGAAACACCCTCCACCCAGCTCACTTCCTGGGCATCTGATGGCAACAAGAGCGGCTACTTGACTGGGCTAGCAAACACACATGGCTGGGCACGCAGTAGTGACCTGTGGGGAGGAGAACAAGCAAGAGGGACCCGAGATACACATTTAATGCAGATAGACATAGGCCAGTAATACAGATTTGTGAGCTTGACCTTTCTGTACCGCCATGTGCTTCCAGGATAACAAAACAATTTTTCTGTAGTTGTTCTTCCCTCTCATTCATCATACTCCATTTTGGCTAAATCACCAAAGTCTAAACACCACTCAGCAATATTCATTTACGATTTCCAATTTTATTAGAAGGGAAATAAAAAAGTCTCAGTCCCGGTCAAACCTGTTGTATGTATCGGGTTTCCACATGGATGGAGTATAGATTCTGCTCTGTAGTAATCAGTCCCCACTGACACACAGCAAATGGAAACTTTTAGGGGGAAATCAGTCAGAAGATGCAAGAACAAAGCGTTCCAGTGAATTGCAGAGCAAGTCCATCTGGTTCAGTAACCCATCTGACAGTACCAGATGCTTCGGTGGAAGAGGCCAGTACACAGATGTGGGATAAACTGTGTTTAGGGAGAACTATTTCCTCCTGGCCCCACCAGTTAGTACTTAGCTTATGTCCTTAATTAATACCATTTTTAGTATTTTTAAATCCTATTAACTACATATCTGATATGACTCCCTATTAGTATAACAGCTGAGTGTCTGCATCAAGATCTCTGGTGCATTTATTTTCCCAACACTTATGGCAAACGTGAATCCCCATTTTACAACCACAGGGAACAGAATCACAGAGAAGGTGAGATTTGCTTAAGGTCAAAAAAGGAGTTTGTAGCAAGGCAGGAATTTGAGGTCTAATCTCCAGCCAGGAGAGGATTATTTTCCTCAAACGTATCTAATCCAATTTTGAGTCCGCTTGTCCCTTAGCTTAGGAGTAGCTTGTGGCAGCAGAGTTCTACAGTCTAGTCTCATAAAAATACTTCTCTGAAAACAACTGTTGGGCAGACATCTTAGCACATTTGAAACCACTTGGCAGACTGAAGGTGTTACTAGTGCCGGGAACACAGGGCTACAGCACAGCTCTACCTTCTATCTGAAAAGACTGCAGGCGTCACTGGGAACCTTGGCTTTGCCAATGAAGGTGGAGGACATGACTGATGTAGGCATCTCCTCCACCTTTTTTGCTCCAGTGTAGCACACTTATTGGGCCAAAAATCCTACAGGCTGGAAGGTCACCTCTTGATCAAAATGAGGGGGTTGGCAAGAGGGGTGTGGAGGGGGCAGCTGGACATTTGCGACATGCCTTTTGAATTGATATATATTAGCTTACTGTGGGAAAACAGTGGAGACATCAGTACACGGAATGTGGTTAATAAGGTTAATATTTTGTGCGTGATGCTTAGGGGATGATGGAATAATACACACAATCAAAGAAGTAGAGGGACCTAAACAGAAAACGTATTTTCTAAAAAAAAAAAAAAAAAAAAAAAATTAGCATGAGAAAAGGAACATTTTCCCAGCTGAAACATTTATCATTTGATATACTTTTAAGAAAAATAATTTCAGGGAGATGTAATGACTAAATATTCCCAAATCCATTAGCTTCTGGTAAAAGAACAGCTGCACAGGAAACATAGGGAAATAATCAAGAAGAAAAACCTCATCCCAGCATACCCTCATATTCAGTAGGCATAAGGGACTTTTGCCCTTCATAACTAACATAATAACTTTGTGTTTTCATTACCCAGAGAAATGATTAATCCCCATTTGAACCTCTTCAGATGATCCACTTCCATCACATCTAACGCAGCAAGTTCCACTGAAATACGTAGAATTAAAAAAAGGTCTAGGACAGAGGACGGACTTAGACTAATGAAATATACAAACAAGGTCACAAACCTCTTTGCGTACAAATAAAAATGCAGAGCTCATCTCTCCAACCTAGGACAGCAATTCTGGGCACCCATCTCTGTTACCAGAGGATCAAACTCCTCAGTTTGCAGTAAGACTCACCAAGATATTCCATACTGAACCAGCCACGTAGGAGTTCAAAGCTGTGTGCTGTATTGTTATGTTTTATTAGTATGGCTGTTAGAAACATAGGACATCACTCTTTATCATATGCTTATAGAGTTATGGCCAGTCAACTCAGTTATGCTAATCATTAGGAGGCTTTTTTTAAGGGTAATATCTTTTCATTTCATAGACAAGACAGGCTAAGAGCGTGCACATAGTCATATTGGCTTGGTTAATGAGCGGTAATTTGTTAAAGGAGCAATCAATTTCAATAAGTAGTCGATACTTTCCCTGGCCAAGGGAGGGGTAGAATCCAGACTCATCAGTTCCTAAGACACTCTGTCACTTGCAGTGAAGACTAACTTCTCTTTTTCTGCTCATTGCAAGCGACTAAAACACAACGAGGAGAAGTCACAACGCCAGCCAGGCAATCGCACAAACCCATGCACATAAACTGGCCGGTTTCTACTCTGACAAAACGTGACGGCCACACATCGGTGCCCTCTGGGTGACCAAGGCACTGGCCCCTTTTCCCTCCTGTTTCCGACAGTCTCAAGGAAGACAGCAGCCTGCCCCCAGCAGCTCTCCCTTTTGACTCCCAGGCAGGTTTAAAAGAGCCCAGCCACAGCAAGAAACGAGACTGCAAAGTTCCTCTCCAAGACAACTGCATATCAAGTAGAAATCGCACAAGCACTCTTGATAAACAGCAGGCAGCCCTCCTCCTGCCAGCTAACAGGATTAATCTAAATGCACACAGACACAGCTGGGCAAAATCAAAACATCGAGCAGAGACTAAATTACACCACTTAATGGCAAAATGTCTTCGAGGCTCTCACTCCACCCACTGCCTTTCCCCTTGCTGCTGCAGCCACGGTGAGGAGAAGCCCCATCCCTGCCCCTCCAGCCCTCTGGCAGGCACCAGTTCAACGACAGGCAGACCTCAGAGGCAAAACCCAGCCACCCAGTTCTCCTAAGAGCAATGGGCAGGAGAGAGCCAGGTCTTCACGGAGCTGGAATCCTGGCTGCCGAGGGTCAAGAGATGAGCTTTTGAAGCCGTGGCCATGGCAAGGTCTCTTACAAACAGACAGGGCATGGCTCCGTGGTTAGCACCACAAAACACTCAGGCTCTTCTGGCTCTGCTGCCAACCAGTTAGTGCCAGAGCGAGCTACCCAGTGCAGCCCCGAGCCTGTGGTTCACCCAAACCACAGGAAGCAGTTTTTATCACCAAAGAGAAAATCCTCCACACGCTGCAGCACCAGAGCAGGGGTGAAATGAAAATAAGAAGTGTATGTTCAAAAGGCTAGCATAATTCTTACACAGTTGCAAGTAAAAGCCGCTGAGGCAGTGCCACACAAGAGGGCCTATGGATTTCCTCCTCCTCCCTATAAAAACCAGGGGGATCTTGAGACTGAAAAAGATGGAGAGTTCTATCATAGTTTACCCGTGTTGAGGTCCCTGCCTAGATGGAGGAAGGGAGATAGAAGTGATACACGACTGTGTTTTGAAAATGAAATTTGGGCACAGGGATTGCCTTCCTGACTCCACGCCTCGAGTTCATCCTGTGCACATCTCAGTTATCTTGCTTCTCACAAACTCCTTTGTAGAATTAAAGAAAAATCTAGCTGCCACGGTTAATGCCCCAGCATCAGTTTCCCAGAGTTCACACTGCCGTGGGCCAGGAGATGCAGGAAGTATTACAGCACGCACCAGCTGGATGTGTCCAAGCAGACAAACTTGTGAACGCTGGAAATGGTTTGGGTTGGCTCTGCCCCATAATGCGATCTCATTTAGAACCAGTAAGCAAGGCTTTGCGTGGGCTGGCTTCATTCATATTGGGCTCGCTAGAAACAAGACTAGTAGTCATCTAGGAAGTAATTGCCTGACTCACCTCATGTGAATTTTCCTAGCAAGCAGAAACTGAATTTCCTGTCCCCGAGAGCACAGAGACCTCAAGATGACCAAGAAAAGGTCATTATCAAGCTGTGGCAAGCTGCCCTCCTACTAGCTACTAATTCAGGACAGGTTACGTACTCTACTTGAACCCCAAATGTGAGTGAGCTACTTCCAAGTGTTTCCTAATGATACCTGTGCACTTAAAGGGAACATCCTTCATTCTCCAGAGACAACGATAATGTCTGGTATGATAATGCCAGAGCCTTTGTGGTTTCAAATCAAGGAATTCCAGAAACACTCCTAAATTATTGTAGCACATTGCAGAGGTCTTACTGGGAGATGGGTTTCCCCTTAGCAGAAATGACAAGCAATATCCTCCTTTGAGCAGCCCTGAGAGAGCTCCAAGTAGTTGTAGAGCAGTGATGGGAGGTTAGATGAGAAAAACAATGACCAGATTTTGAGAGACTTTGTGAAGAACACAGAACCCCAAAATGGATAGCTGCTTACCAGCTTTCCCAACTAGCAACAGAAGTGAAGCTTCTGCATTTAGTACTGTAAGGGGTTGCCAGTACTATATGCCATTAAAGTCGATCAGACTAAGCTCAGAGAGAAAAAATTAATATTAGTAAACTAATACTGCTCAACATGATTATAGCTAGTTTGTGGCTGCAGGATGGAATCTTTTTCATAAATATTAATTAGTAAGAATTATGGCACAGAGAAAACACAGTCATGGGGCAAATCAAGTTTCCAACTCAAAGAATGTTATTGTCTTTTCCCTTTTTCTTTCATTATAATTTTGCTTGTGGGATGCACTTCAGCTGCTAAGCATTCTCCTGTCTGGAAAAACTTCCCTGGTGGGCTGAAAAGATAGAGCTGGAGCTCAAGCAATGTAGAAACACACTTTTGTGCAAGTGGCTGTTTCCTCTTTAAGGATAACTGTAAGTCTGTATTTCATAGCAGAAGGGAAAGATGCTTTCCATTTAAGGCAGATGGGTTAAGAGTTCAGGAAAGGAGGATGAAAAGAGATCATGGGAGGAAAGGTTCTTGGCAATGTAGGGATTTGAGAGCGGAGATAGGCTGGTACTTGGCAGACAAGAAATTACACAGGGTAATTTGTACTAAGAACTATTCTGACCCATCTTCAATCAGTTCTTTAGAGTCTCCCCTGAGGTACCACAGTAATTTCCTTCAGCTTTTACTCAAAGGCCAGACTCTGCTTTAGGCAACTTCTTTTTCACCGGTTGTTTGGGTGATCTTAAATGGCAATTGCATTACCAGTAAGACTAGTTTCCTTTATTTCTGCCAATCAGCATGTTACAAACTCTGTTACCTGCCATACAACACAAGTTCCTGCCTGGGGCTGTTGTTTCAGTAGCTTTTAAAGCCCCAAGTCCCATGTAAACTTGATGCAATGGCCAGATCACCAGCTGGGCTGAGGCTACCACACCTCATCGCAGCCACCCGCAGCAATTCAAAGAAAAGCCTGTTTGGCCTCAGCTCAGGGCTGCAGAGCAGGATGCTCTCTGTCCTGGGTCACCCTGAGCACGTCATTAAGGAGCCACTGTTCAAAAAGTCCCTAAGTGCCTCTGTGGTCCAGCCTGTAAGTCTCCACTAGAAAATGCTGCGCATTTCTATGGCAGTCTGAGGATGTCTGTGTATTGAGACATACAGTACTAGGGCCCAGACAAAGTCCTTGGGGACTACATGGACATGTACCCCCTCTTGTCTATTATTCCTTGCTCTGTTTTTTTTAAGCAGCATTCATTAACCTATTCTTGCCAGGCATTTTTAGTTCTAACAAAAAAAGAAGTGTGTCTCATTGCTTTGTTTCTGTAGTGGGGGGTGGGGAGCATTCTTGTTGGGTCTATTCGCATTGTATATCTTTCAGACATTAACTAGTCCCACCATGTTTATTATCCAGGTGCACGGTGTTCAGAGAGATGAGACTGCTGATCATCTTTGAGACCTTTTTTTTTTTCCTTTCCCTCATATTCCTCTTAATTGAGTGATGCTTACCTGCCCTCCCCCTTTTCAGCGTATTTGAAAAACAAAACCAGACAACCACTGATTTGCTTTGCATGTAATTTTTTTTTTCTTTCCTAAGAGACCCCAGAGATAAACCTCACAGTCCCAGCAGCAAATCAAGAAATCCTGCAGTACAAATATCTAAAAATATTTTTTACAATAGTCATCTTGGTATTTACATATTTGCTCCCAGTCTCCCCATCTAATTAGACTCTGAATCCCACATTCACTTATGCTGGCAGATAACTCCATTGTTTTCATGTTTTGGGTCTGTGACTATCTGGAGGGCTACAGTATAATCCCATTTACGCCTTTAGTGGAGGATGAGGCAAAACCAAAGAGAACTGAATACTCAAGTGAGAAGGAGCCTATTTGCAAAGGCTGAGGATGGCCAAGGCAATGTTAATGCAACTGATTCTATGGAGCCTCTGTGCAGGGCTCAAATGTGGGGCAAAGATTGACCACCTCATTGAATTCATAGGTCTGTTTGAAGATCTTTCACATGAGTCAGGAACTAGGCAATTATAATGCAATCCAAAGAGAAGTTACTAGGCACCAAAAGAAAAAATACCATTGGCAAAATCTGTAGATGCAAGTGGAAATATCAGCGACAAACAACAAGGACCACAGAGGCAGGAGGAGTTTCCAGCAGGTTGTGCAGGGACCTGGATTATCCACGCATTGACAACTTCAGTGAGCTGCTGTCTCCACATGTGGGACAAAGCCAAGGCAAAGAGGATCAGTTCATACGTGAGCCGTCTCACGTGTGCAACACGAAGCAAGCACCCTTGAAGCAAAACTGGAGCAAATGTGGCTGTTTCTTCACAGTTCGGATAAATGATGGGCTCGCAGAGAAGCCAAGACATGCTCAGGAGGAGCAGTCTTTGAGATGCAGTCACAGAGTCACCAGTTCAGTGGTCGGTGCAAGGCATTTGGCATGACAGCTTCCCAGCTGGATCTCTGAGCTGGGTGTTGGCCAATTGTTACAGCTTCAAGCGTATTAGCAGGGATGTGGTTATAAATCAGTAAGTTCCCAGCCCAGCAGTTTCAAGGACCACACTAACTGACACCAATGCTCAGCAAAGAGCGTTGCGGGATTTCCCCCAAAGCATGATACAAGCATAACGAATAAGAGAGAGAAAAATGCCTGAACAAGCCCTTGGAATAAACCTGAGCTCTCCTCTCCATGAAGTTGAGCAGCTAGATCTACCTTCCTGGCAGCTGAATATCTGTCCCAGTATTAGGCTTAAATTGCTGTTGCATCTTCTCAGATTCAAAAGCAAAAACATACTCTTTCAAGTTAGATGGCTTGTTTTTGATTAAGGGCAAAGGGGAAGGGGAGGAAGCCAGGGAAGAAGCTGTGAGAAGACAGTACACAAATAAAATGATCTGAAAAGTTGTGAATTGGGAAAATTTTATTCTAACTCATTGCCTCTGTTTCCCTGCCATGTGAAAGGCTGATAATATCTACATCTGAGGGACAGAAGCAAGCTTGCTTCAACAGTGTATGCAAAATCCATTTGCCATTGTTGCATGAAAGGGGTTATTGAGATGTGTGGTATTAACTGAGCCTTTATCTGATACCCTGCCAACTTGTTTGAAAGTCTCTTTTTACCCACAGCAGGGTCAACAGCCACTAATGTGGCTGAGATAGGGCTGTGCTGCTGGCACAAAGATCCCATCCTGGCATTTTGTCTGGTACAGAAATAAACTGATAAGCTTAGGATTTCTCTCCCATTGGTTAATGCATTAGTCAGAAAAGCAGCCAAGAAAGAACCCTAATTTACCATGGACTGACCAGAGGGGAACTAATGGCTAAAGACATTAGCCAGAAGCTAAAGAAATTCTGGCTCCCTAGCCTGGACCTATTCCTTTTCTAAAATGCAGCATCCAAATCACTTTGATTTTTAAGTAAGAGATGCTCCAGGGATGTGCATTGGCTCAAGGTGCAGAAAAGAGCCCACAAAGCCTTTCCACCTTTAGATTAGCAGCAAACCTGCCCTGCTTTGTTAGCAGCAGGATGTCACGGGGGGCTGGCAACCTTGTAATCGCCAATGGCACGTTGGTTTTAGGTTGCACAATACCAAACCTGTAATTTGGTGATGTCTGCAAAAAGATCGTGGAGTCTTGGTCAGAAAACTCTAAGCAGTGGGGGGATGGTTGTTGGCAGAGAAATCCTCTCTGTTGCTGCTTGTGCTACCAACTTAAAGCTGACTTTCTCCCCAGGAAGTCTCTATTATGCTGTCTCTAACCAGGGAGGGATGGGATGGAGAGACTCTTGCTCAATACATTTGTGGCATTTTCCCTGTGATGGGAATTATATGTCCAATTATATACCTTGCCAGTCTAATTAAATCAGGATCTTGCTGACCCTAAACAAGCAAAGGAGTTTCATAGTATAAGAACCCTTATATACTCTGGGACTAGAGAGGTCTTCAAGGAACACAAAGCTCTTCTGACAGTAAAGCTATGAAATACTAACCTGCCTCCATGCTCCTCTCATGCTGAGGGGAATTGTAAAGGAGGCAGTGACATTAATTATTGATCCCAAATCAAATTAATAAAGAAAGAATGTTTACTACAGCTGATAAAATGTTCCATGCAAGATCTTTATCCTCAGGTCAGCAGCAAAACCAAGGTAATAGCATGCTGCCCCCTTCATGCCAAACAAGATGCTTCTTACAAGGTAGAAAGACTATGGACCTGCTCAGGATACATAGTGACTTTCCATCCTGCAATCACACTTCAGCCATGCCACCTCCTGGTGCCAGCGCTGGAGTCAATGCTTGCTAGTGCAGCTACGCAATTGCCCACCCTTAGAGCCCCGGGGAAGTCATCTCCTGCCCTAACGCTTGTAAGCCAGCTGCAGATTTGCAGACAGACCTGGCAGCAGGTGGCTACACCTGCAGAACTGCCCAGATTCTCTCTACGGATAAGTGACCCCCCTGCTCAGGAGGCAGATGTAGGCGGGGTGGGGTTGAATAAGGCAGCTGAATCTGAAAGCCTATGCAGGTTTGTTGTTGGTTGGACAAGCACAACCCCGTCCCATCGGAGGAGATGGAATGGTACCCGGGGTTTGGTGGTGTGCTTTACCGAGCTTTCAGGAGAAGCTGTCTTTCCCCTTGCCACAGAATTTCAACAGCAAACCTTTCTGGGTATTATTGTATTTCAAGGCTGCACTGTGTTCAGGCACAGTATCTCTCACTTTTGAAGTTAAGATGATTTCTCATTTAGCTTGGATAGAGAGCTGCTTCTCAAGGCAAAGCCTCTTTGGAGGCCACAGCCTCTGCTCGCTATGGACATCTCTGACAATGGTACAATTTTTTCCCCATCCTCTTGGTGTGCACACACTAACACCTACATAAATACCGTCAGTGCACATAAATCTACAGAAATTAGCACACACCCCCCCAACATCCAGTAAAGGTCTAATCAGCAGAAAAGAACAGATTAAAGATAAAGGACTAGATCATTGGATTGTGTCAAGTGCAATTCTTTAAGTTCTGTTGAAGTTACTCTGGTTTACGCCACCTGATGGCGTAATGCAAAGATTCTCCTATTGCCTTGAGACAGGATGTTTTATGACATAGTTCTATTTATTTGTACCCACAAACCAAACTAACCTGCATTATAAATTATAGCAAAGGCAGGAGATATTTTTCTCCTTCTTCCAGAAAGCGTTACATACATCAAAGTTAATTGTAATCGGCTGTTGGCTACCATAAATAATCAGATATATTGCTGAGACAGAATAAATCCACCTAAATTATGCTAACGAGTAGGATTTTGAAAAATTTTAATCAAAATTTTGATATGGAATTGCAATCAGCAGAAAACTGCCAGTTCTTAAAGCTCACCTGTCTGCAGTCATCACAAAACCCCTAAAACTGGGAAACAGTAGAATCTTCAAGGGTTGGGTGTTGGAAATCAAATCAGCAAGGCACTAGTCTCCTCTACGTACCTTCAGGTCTATACCGACATTGCCATCGGCAGCACGACAGCAGTACCATGTCTTGCTGCTGCCTAAACAGGACCCTAAGAATGAGGGGACTTAAGTACAGGATAACAAGGTTTTGAGCATCTATTCTAGACATGGTTTTATACTGCCCTGCTCCTGACAACCTTCCTATCGCACAGGAAAGAACAGCAGTAGTCACCTTGTTTGGGCTTTTCCCCTTAGCCTGTAGCTCCAAACACCAGCTCAGTTTCAATCCATCACTCCTACTAAGAGCTCTGTTTTTCAGGGCAGCTCCCGTTCTCTCTTGTAAAGTTTTTCAATGAAGATGGATGCCCCACAAAGCCAGGGTGGTCTCTTCCCCTCTACATATTAAGGGGCAGAAATGGGATATTTCTGGACTCTGAGTACCAGGAGATCAAGGCCCATACTACCCCACAGTCCTTGCTGGCTGGGTGATAAAAACCAAAAACTACCAGTGCATCCTCCTGCTGCCAGTGTTGCTACAGCTGTAGTAGTGGGGAATTACCCATGTAGACAACACTCACAACTATTTCTGTGAAACAGATGATGGGACTGTAATTTCATGTCTTATGCTGTCAGGGAGTCACAGAAAACTTAATTAAAAGTTGAGACCAGAAGAAAGAAAGAAAAAAAAAAGAGAAATAAAGAAAAAAGAGGGGGATGTGTGTATACACACACACACACATATATATATATATATATGTGTCTGTGTGTGTCTGGGACAAAAATGATGATTGAAGTGTCCCCGTGCCCCAGCAATAGGAAATGTCTGCTTTTGATGAAAAATGGGGGATTCGGAATGTGCTGAGAAAAACCAGGAGCACGACCGGGAAGGAATCCAGCTGACAAATTACATCGAGAAAAGATCCTTCTAGGCGCAGGAGGCAACGAGTTGCAGTTCTGATTGAATAGACTTGTTAATAAAAATACATTGAACAAAAAACGAAATAGAGAGCAAATCCCTTTCAAATAAGATTTCAGTCCTGACTTAAATCCATGGCTTTATTTATGAGTTCCTCTGTCCTTGCTCGCTCAGCAGGACAGTAGAAGAAAAGAAGAGAGAGCTGAAAACAGACTGAAGCGTGTCATGTCCCTCCCCAGCTCTGACACACAGCGATATACCTGGGGGGCAGAGGTGGAGGGAGTAAGGCACAGCAGTTTTAGAACATCTTTCCCCTCCAGTTGCTTTAAAGTTACAGTTTGTTTTCCTGGAATCGGAGGCAGCCATAAGGCAGCAAGTCTTGGTCACTGTGCTACGTACCTAGCTCTGTCCCACAGCAGGCCGGTGTCGCACCTTTACAGCAGCAACATTGGTCTCAGCCCTTTGTTTCTTCTGCTTTGGTGTCTTCCCCTGCATGGGCACCCTAGAGGTCCGTGGCAGGTCCCCACTGTCAGATATAATGGCTGGAGAGCTCTGTTGGCCAGGAGCAGGAGCTCCATCCGCTTGTGGTGGGGCAGCAAGAGAGCTCTCTCTGTGATGACTCCAAGGGACTTTCTGGGAACTCTTTCTATGAAGCACCAGGACTAAGTATTTTGCAAGCCTTGAGCACTGCTCTTTTGCCTTTCACAGGTTTGTTTTTTTCAGTTGCTAGAGCCCTACAAGCTTCTCAGCTGTGTAATGAACAGGCCAACACCGAGCCTTCCTTAGCACCCATTTCAGGTGCACGATTTCGCTGTCAGCTTTGGAAAACACCTTTAGCGTCATGCGGGAAGCGTTGGAATTGGGCCGTGAGATGGGGCAAGGGATGTGCAAAGACACTGCAAGGAGGCATGAGAAAGGCTGTAAATGGTGCAGGGCTGAAACTGCTTTAAGGCATGCACCTCTGCCACCTGCTGCTCTGAACACAGCGCGCTCACAGGCATGTGAGCCCCGTGAATTTATCAGTCTTGGGCCCAAGGTCTGTCTGGGTTCCTCTCTGCCCGCTTCCTTTGGTCCATCCTCTCTCCAGTGTGACCCACAGGGAGTTTCAGCAGCAAACATCAGTGAGCATAGTCCACAGGTTAAGAAAAGCAACAGAAATCTAAGCGCATTTCCCAATGACTCCCCTAACCCCCTGCCCACAAAGCCTTATGCTTTGTGAGGTGTTTTTCTGCCTCTTACGCACTGACAAACTCCTGCTTCCCAGCGCCGTTTGCCATCTGAGCCCCGTCTGCACACTGCTTCCCAGAAGAGTTTAATGGAGCAGAGACGGCGTGCACAAGAGCAGGCTGAGGGGGACCAAGGCAGAGGGTTTCAGAGCGCTCTCCTTGCACGCCTGGAGGAAAATTTTTTGCTTCCTGCAATCCTTCATCCAGTGGGCCCGCACCAGAGAGCAATACTGCGAGGACGGTCCTGTACCAGCTCCCGGAGCGCTGAAACCCGTTAGAAAAGCCCCAGCTGTCTTGTCCAAATGGGCACCCTTACTCTTGTCTCAGACCATCGACACTCACGTTGTACAAAAACTGCCTGGCCTCTCTCTCCTCACTTCACGTTGCTGCTTGGACTGCTTTTTGCTACCTTCTTCGGCACAGAAACATGGTGAGCACCACTGGAGGGCCCACAAGTTGTTTGAAGGAGTCTATCCTATATTTGCCACCCCCTGGAGTTAAAATATAATGAGATCTATAAATAATAAATAAATCAGCAATTCTTTTTCATGTCTTTAGAAAGGCTATTCTCTAAGGCTACATAGCTTTTAGAATTTTTAATGGCAGTGCAAGGGGGGAGCTAGAGAGTTTTTCTTCTTGATTTTAAAGTTAAACACATGATTCGTGGAGGTGAATCTTTAAGAAAAGAAAAATCAAGAAAATGAAATCTGATGAAATCATCTCTTTCAGCCCAGTGCAGAGGAAAGACAGGAGAAAAGTGGACTAAGTTTTGCTTGGAACCTCCCAAGAGAAATATTTAATCCCACCAGACAAACAGATCAAGCTCTTTTAATGCATCTATACATGGCAATTTGAACAATTCATTTACATGCAACGGGGTGTTTGAAAATACGAGCTCGGTGTCTGACAGATCTATAAAGAGGGAAACTAAATGGGGAAGAGGACACTGATATATACTTATTAGCATGGGTCTTGTGAGTCTGTCTGTGCTGGTGAAACCGTACAGGCTGCCTTTAGGGTCATTCGGTTCAGTGCAGCAAAGGATATTAATAATACAATCCCCCCCATTTGACAGATGAATATACTAGGTCAATTCAAGTAAAGTATCGTTGATGAAACTAGCACATCTGAGTTGAGGAAGAGCAAAAGAAAAGCCGGTATCACACCCCCAGGTTCTGCCTCAGCAAAGCCTGCTCTGCCTGCTTCCTTCCTAATGAGGCATTTTACAATGCTGATGAGAAAATTCCCTGGTGGAATAGAAGCACCAGGGTGGGGACTAGGGATACGCTGAAATTTATATACAGTAAGATGAAGGCAGGCACAGAGAAAGGGGAGCAAAGGTGGAGAAATGGAAGGGAATCAATGTGATTTGCTTCGTTGCACAGACCTCGACGTTTCCAGTGTCTTTACTTCCATCAGCCCCCTGGCTCCCCCCAGAGAACAAGCCAAACCAAAACACAAACCTGTGTTTTATATTTATGAGAACCTTCTATTCAGTTACGCCTGGTCCAGCACAGCTTTTTTGCTTTTGGTTTCCCAAGCATCAGAACAACACTGCTAATCCTACAGAATAATATTAAGGTAATCAATATGATTATGCCCATGAGAGAATGTCAGCCACCGTAAAACAACACAGCCAAAGGGATCCGGTAACAGAACAAAGACAAGGACAGGAGCTTATTTATGGACTTGTTTTGTTCTTCTGTCATTTTCTATCCATTTTTCCCCTGCAGTATGTAAAATAGAAGTAGATAGAGTAGAAGTCTTGGGCATTGCCAAAGAAAGCCAGCCAAATACTAGAGAGAGACCGTAGCTTAAGTATCTGCTCTTCAGGCAGTTTGAAAAATATACACCCAAAGCTATGTCTTCCATGCTGAACTCCAGGGAAGTGCTGCCCAAGCTGCCGGGTCAGTCAATGTTTGGCTAATTATCTGTACAGTACCGCTCTGACCGGGGAGGTTATCAAACCCAGCCTATTGCTGCTGGGCTGGATGGTGCGGGCAGAGCAGAATCCGAGCGTCGCTCTCCCAGGACAGCCTTTCCGCGTGGACTGTGAGTGCCTAGCACAGACCGGAGGCCTCACTTATAGATGACAAGCGCTAGCATTTCTTCACACTTGAAAAGGCTTGAAACAAACACGGAACAAGCAGAGTATCTGAGATCTTGAAAACACTTCCCCACACAACCCTAATTAAGTGATTTTTCTAGTGCTCCCACAGCCATACCTGGATGAGAACTTGAGTGCTGTACTCATAGTCTGAGACTATATTTGTGGAATGAGTCATTTCCTGCCAATTTGGGAAAACCTGGAGTTTGCTTTTGACGGCATGGAGTTTTCTTTCTTGAGTCCTGCAGAACGCAGGAGCTGGCAGGGGGGGATTTGTCTCCAGCAGAGCTGTGTCTGCACTTGGGGTTGCTAGGCTGGTTCTAACAGCGGGATCATCGCCCTGATGGTAGCTATCAGCCACCTGCTCGCAGCTGCATTGCTGAGAAAACTTCTGTTAAGGTCACCTTTTGGGGGTCAGCATCTCCAAGTCTGCACAACCAGTCCCTTCGGTCTCTGTCTTCGCTTTTTGAAATCTCCCATTACTGTTTCTTCTAAAAGCTCTGAGATGGTCCCCAGAGGCCATACAAGAAAATAGAAATTGAATGAAGATTAAAATGCTGATCTAGAGCTGCTAATGCCCCTCAGGAGTTACACAAACATCCACTTGGAACGAGTCCCATCTGGATAACAGCAAGAAATGTTCAAGAACAAACCTTGAAGGTTAGTTAACATATTAGCTTTCTCTAGATCTCATATCCTCTTTGACTTTCACTCCTTTTCCCTGGTGTTACGAATGGCCTTGAGACATGCAGTAAATCTCTGACAGCGGTCGCAGGGCTTTAGCCAGGTGAAAGCTGCCCCTGCTCTGGGGGCTGTTTGAGCCACTGGTGGGCCGAGAAAGCTTGGACGCTCTTCCAGGGCATGACAGTGTCTCATGCATGACTGGCCAAGTCCCCTCACCTCCCTAAACGTAACTGTTCTCAGAGGACAAAGGGTTATAGCATAACTAGAAAATCAACACCATTTAAGAAGGGCTGGACTCAAATTGTTCAGAAACAGAGAGAGCTGGTCAGGTGAGCAGGAGAATTTGGCCCGCACCTTAATTAGCATGAGAAACTTAAAGGGCAAGGTTCAGCTCTGCCAGTGGAGATCCTTCTGGCAGAGGTATGTGTGCTAATCACCCAGCAACCTCATCGGCTACTTTTAAAAACAGCTGAGAGAAAGGGGCACTTCTTATGCATGGTTCATCTCCTCCTGAAGTCAACTCCTTGCTTGACTCACCCAGAGCTTTGCTTTGGACAAGGCATGGTGCTGTGCTCCCCGCGGCTGTTGCGCTTCAGCCCTCCCTCCTGTCTGCAGGCAATTTGCTCTGTACTTCCCCAGCTCATCGCATTCTCTTATAATGCCTTTGTTTTTGTCATAGATTTTTATGCGTGCGCGCACGTGTTAAATCAGGGCAGGAATGTATTTGAACATTTAGCCGATTAGCCTGGGTTTTATTTATTCTTGCTGGGACGTGCACTCCAGCCCCTGGCTGACATTATATTAATTGTTTCTGTTTCATTATCCTTACTTACAAGGAAGGGGCGTGTGTGAAATGAAGAAAGCCTTATATGCCTTGCAAACATGTTTTATCTCCCCTTTGATTCCTCACCAGCCTGTTCCAGCATCAATACCCCCTTTGAGCTGGTAACCCCAATCCTTCTTGCCTCTCCCCATTATCTGCTCATCCCTCTCCAGGACCACACTGATTTCCTGCTCTGTCCTGCTTCACCCCAGACCCTTCTGAATTTCTCCTCCTCTCCCTGGCCTGTCGAGGTCACCCTTCTCAGTGTCCACACCATGGGCAGGGCACTTCTTGTCTCACATCCTCCTGTAGCAAAACCTCCCAGTTCCAGGTATCAGCCCCCCGAGTCTGCAGTCCTGGGAGCGAGGTCTCTGTCAGGACGGCACACCTGCAGTGGCAGCACAGCCCTTCTCCAACAGACTACTACAGTCCTGCAAATCCCAAGTCCACAAATACGAAGCGCCACCCTGGCTCTGATAGCAGGGGCAGGGAAGGAGACTCTGAGAGCACCCTTCGCCGGGGAGGGACACTGACTGCCCCTTTCCTCCCACCGGGAGGCCACAGCCAGCTGTCTCCAAACTCTCGGTCTGTACACAAACACTCGTGTTTATGGGGTCAGGGTGGCTGCTGGGGTGAATCCGGGATGCAGCAGAGCTGCCCATGGCAGTGGCCTGCTTGTACTTTGCTTCTTTTGGGAGTAATAAAAGTAGCAGCTACCAGCTGCCTCTTGCTGCCTTTCTGTGCTGGCAGGTTATTTATATGCAAATTTCTTGTCTGTGTTGGCTGCTTGTAAACACAATAACAAAACCTTCCATGGAGGTGGGATGTGGGAGAGGCTGCAAGGGCCTCTTGATCCAGCCAGGAGAGTTAATACAGTATTATTCACAACCAATTAGACATTTTCAGATGGGAAGGGATAGCTATATACTGAGACACAGTTCGTTAAACTGAGATTGTGGCTGGGAGCTGGGGAAAGCAGAGGAGAAAACCCCCTAGTGAAAGGTATTCAGCTACAATTAGGCCATATTGAAACACCAGCTCTTGCCCACCTCAAGGTCAGCAGTTAACACTTTGCTATTGCAGTAGTAAGAACCGCGTCACTTCGATTCATATTTGGTTCATAGAGTTTCTGCAGAAACTTCTGGGCTTAACTTATATTGCACTGTGACTTGGGACTGCAGTGAGATCAGCTGAGCCTGTCCCACCCTGCTGTGGGTGTCCCTCTCCTCTTCCTAGGATTGGACACCTTGTGGTCTTTCCCTCCCCAAAATTCTGCACAGGGACCAAATAAATACCTTCTCAGTAATTTTTGTCTTTATTTTCTGTGATGCAATGTGTTTCCCCGGTTTCTGGACCCTGTTTGAGATACAGAGTGATATCTAGCAAAGTGCATTTTTCAATCAAGTTACCTGGAGCCCCCTCCAGTCTGGCAGTGTCTTGCTGAAGGTAGCTCACAGCCAAGTCCTCTCTGTGCCTTTGCAAAATAAGCTTCGATTAATTGAAACGTAGATCCAAGATCCTTGGATGAAAAGTATTGGAGTGGCTATGAGAACTGTAGGTTCACAGACCTGATGAGGCCACACTTATCATGAAAACCTACTTCCTACCCAGAATAGGCTGCCATTTCTGTATGAGCAAAATTACACCATTTTTAAAAGCCCTGTAATCTTGAGCTTAATCCAGAGGTCCTGGGTCCTTAACGAATCCTCTCAGCTGTCCATTACTGCCAAGAGTAGCACCTGCATACCCTGCTCTCAAGGAAGCACTAGCAGTAAGCGTTGAAGGCTGCAAGTTTTTTTCTGGGAAGACCGAGGCAGTGAAGAAGTGGAGATTTCCTGGGAGGGGTCGTTTTTTTCTGGTAGAAAATGACTAGTTTATGACTAGTGCCATAAACTCCCTGGAAAAAAACGAGTCCGAGTCAACCCAAAGGGGCAAGAATAGGAAGTTGTGTCCCTCTGTTCTCAGGCCAGTGCCCAACCCGCAGGCTCAGGCTTCCTTACCCGAGTGAACCACTTGGCCTCACCACTAGCTCTCAGGCCCTGCCTGTTGTCCCCACCAGATAAGGAGCTGCTGCCCCTAGAGATCTCACCTGGACACAGGGATGTGAGGGCCAGCTGAAGCAGGCACTCCTGCACTTGCTGTTCAGGGTAAGCAAGGAAAGCAGCCAGCCAGAGGCTTTGCTGCTGGCTCCTGCCTCCCTCCGCACCCCGAGGTGGTGTCCTGTCGCTCCTAGGAGGAGACGCTGATGGGTTGGGCCACATCAGGCGATGTGTCAAGCCTGCCACTCACTCCACTTGCCCAAAGAGGAGGATGAGAGGCGCTGCCTGTCACAACGGGTGTACCTCACCACGACAGACCCTGTCAGCTCTCACTTCCCCTGTCTTGACAACATTAGGAAGTTCAGAGGCTTCACAGAGCCTCAGGCACTTAAACCTGTCTTTCTTTTCAGCGACTGCCACTGCTGTCTAAGCAGGGAATGGTAGAAGGAAAGAAAGAGGGAGAGAAAATACTCCAAGAATTAGGGAAAGATCAGCAGAAGAGTTCAGCTAAATAGAGCAGCATTGCTGGACCAGCACATAGAAGCACTTCTCCTCCCTCTGACCAGCTACTAAAAGTCATGTCTCTACTAACAAGCAGGACAGGCACAGCCCTGCTCCTTCCCCCACCTCATCTCCCCCTTGTTAACCCCATTTCCCGCTGTGTTCCGCAAATGCCTTTGCCATGGAGATAGGACCTCGACAGCGCTTAAATGAACTCTAGGCCTGATTTACCTCCAGCTTATGCCAGGCAAGGTCAGTAGCCCTCCCACAAAAGCAAGCTTAGCTGTGCTGGCATTACCTCCAGCTCCATCCTGCTCATCCAAGCACCTGCTTCTGTGCAGGCTCCGTGCCCCTATGGCCGGCAGCACCGCTGCTCAGCCCCGCCAGCCGGCCAAATCCTTGGCCTGGGGTTTTCAAACAAAGATGTTGCTTGTAATTTTTTGTGTGCTGGTGATGGTGAAACACTGGCAGAAGTTGGATAAGCACTGAATCTGCTGGTTCCAAAGAGGCTGTGATGATCGCTGCAGGATCCACCCATCCTCCAGAAACCCTGTTTGCAATTGCAATTTTAATTACAGATTACACCGGGAGTGTTGGTGTGAAGTTAGTCCTCCAGCCAGGCTGACACGAGCAGCTGTTTTGGTTTATTCATTTCCTGTCCTCCCTCTACCTCTTGGCTGCTGACTTACTGATGTGTCTTCCAAAGACACAGGGCTGCCAAGCCCTAAGATGCTTATTGTATCATTTGTTTGGCATTTTGGAGCTTTCTCGCAGTCCAGAGAAGCAACCTGCAAACATGCACAAAGCCAAATCCTTGTTCCCCTTCACAGCTCTCCTGAAAACACCCTTGCAAACAAACCAGTGAACAAGCAGCTTTACTTGGGGGCTGCATCTGTAGCCCATCGTGATAAACTACCCTTCCTCCTTGCCTCATTTCTGTCTGTGTTCACTCTCTATCTCCTGGCATGTTTAATTTAAACTGTCTGAGGAGAAGGCCATCTTTTTACTGAGTCCTTACTCCTCTCTCAGCGCCAGAGGGATTGAACTATACCTGAAGCTCCTAAAAAAAAATCACTATACAAGTGAGATATTTATCTAAATTTACAACAATGAACCCATTATAACAACATCATCAACTCCAGTGGTACTAAGGTATTAAATGGGCCCAAAAAATCTCTGTATTCAGATCTTCCCCTCCACCCCATTTTTTTTGTTGTTGTTGTTGTTTTAAATTTTATTTTAAATCCCTGCCTCATCAAAGCTAGGAGTGTACTTTGGGGGCCACTCCAGATTTCAAGCCTGCTTTAACACTTTAACTGCTTGTGACAAAGAGAAAGGACACATGAATAACTAAGGAGGTGCTGCTTTCACACGCATCTGTAAAGACTGAGTAGAGGAGAAGGGGATCTGGGTCCTGAGGCCATCCTTCGGGATTCAGAAAGCCTCTCCTCCTTTCACCAAAAAGTACAGGCTGAAGGTGAGCTTTAGCCTGGCAGTCTGTGTCACAGGGAGACGGACAGGGATTTCGTATAGCTACCTCTAGGTACCTCTGTTCTCCGGAGCGAGAAGCAGAGAGCTTCGGGCAGAAGGGATGGTCTGTGGGGCAGGCGAGCCTCCTCCCCAGCCTCTGGTGCGAGTCAGGCCTCCACACACTTGACACCAGCAAGGAAAACAGAGGGAGATCTCTCCCCTCTCTCGGGACTCATTCTGCGGATGCCAGGAGAACTACAGTGGGGCATAACCAGGCAGCGGGAGCAGCAAATGAGTCTGACTAGCTCCATTTGCTATCCTGGTGAGTGACTTCCCCTGCAGAGATGGGGACTGTGATCTCTGGAGGAACCTGTCAGATAACACTAGGAGCCGCACAGGGATTTATGCTGGCAGGGGCACAATATTTCACTTCGATGACACTTGCTTTCTTAATATTTTAATCATGCTGTTAACCTCGAGACTTGAGAGACACAGGCGGCTGCCACCCTTCCCACTGTGCCTTCCACTGACGAAGCCAAGCCCCGCAGCGAACGCCACGCTGACGGCGTTCAGTGCAGCGCACGCAGCTCAGAAGTTTTCCCAGCTCGTGCGTCACAGCGCACATCACGCCAGAGACCAAGGGACCAATTACCCATTCTCTGCCACCGAATTCAATGGTGCTCATGTCTCAGAAAAGCAACACGGAAGAAACAAGGAGGAAAGTCAAGGTCAAGGCAGCCAGGGCTGCAGGACTCACTTCTGCATTCCTTAATAACTGCAGATAGTTAAATGGCACAACGCACTTGCTTTGCAGCCAGTCCCACACTGCATTCTTACAAATGACTCGTAATAAAGGCACCAGAGAAAGGTAAGAAATCCTCAATATCCAACCCCATGTGCAGGATCCATAGAATCATTTATTGCCTAACAAAGTCCCTGCTATTTCAGTGACAGGAAATTTTTTATCTCCTTGATCTGTTTTGCTTTCTTTCCTCAGGTTACTTTAGCTTGGGAGCTTTTGGTCTTGTTTTAAATGTATTATCCTAGCATGTGTGTATCCTAGGGAAATGTTTCCAAGACTCGTGCGTAGAAAGGAGATTTTCAAGATGCTTGTGGACACATCTATTATGGGACTGCATATTTGCAGGGGACTACATCTGATGAGCCAGATGATTGCTTCTAAGACAGGGTTCTGTGTTGTATTAGTGTAAGCTGAAAATTTACATTGATCATATCCAGGTGATGTGTTCATCTGATGCTCATTCTGTTCACAAGAATAATCAGACTATCTCAGAGACGTACAAATGGATATGAAAGAGGAACCCATTCCACAGCAGAAAAAGGCAGGAAACTATTAAATGCTTTCCTAATTCTGTAATTCAACAATCAGAGAGATGAATACTCTCATGAACTGAGTTTCCCAAGTCTAACTTGCAGCTTCATAAAGTCCTTTCTAGGAGAAAGAAGAAAGCAAACGCTCTGCAACAGCAACAGGCTGAGCCGTGGCAAGCCCTAAGCAAGGGGCTTACAGGGCAAGCGGGAAGGCAATGGCGAGACATCCCAGGCTGCTATTCAGCCTGGCAAACGGGTTGTACCCAGCCCCGCATGCCGGAAGATTGCAGCCGCATGTCTGGTCGCTCACAGGAGACAGGGCGATAAATCCTTCCTGCCACTGACTGCATTCCTGCTCTTCACCAGTACATTTTGACAGGGAGAGAGTTGAATAGTGTCACTAACAGACAGGGAAAAAATTACAAGGTTCATTTAGAAGACAGTAAAGAGGGAATTTTCAATTTCCTTTTAAAATCACAACATAATAATTCTTTCATAGTGGTTTCAAGAGGGGAGCAGGAGCCAAAGGGACCGCAAAGCATTTCAGTATCCAGCTCCACAACTGGGATGGGGGCCGGCGCTCTGGCTGAACACGCAGCTTTGAGACTCTGGCAGGCAGAGGACTTCAGGCAAATATAAGGGTTGGTGCACATTTTCAACACCTGCAAAATCCAGCTAATACTATGGCCTCTTTAAACTGAAGCACATTACAAATGGATAATGAAAAGACCTTTTTCCTTAAGGAGCATACATTATCCTAAAGAAGACGGGACATTGTGTTATCACTTGCAAACAAAGCCCCCCCAAAGACACTAGATGACATGACCAACGCCTTATCGGTAGTCTGTGGCAGTGCAAAGATCTGATTCCAGGTGAGGCCCAAGTTTAGGGTGAGTGTAAAATCAGGCTTCTGCACTGTGCGTATCTGCATATAGATTCTATAAAAGTCCAGGAACATGTGCATGCTCACACATTAGCAGACAGTAGGGAGGATACACGTGACAGTATCAAAGTTCTGCCATTAATTCCCACCGGTTCCTTGCATGAAATGATTACCATTTCAGGAGCATTGGTGGAAAACTGGAACAGATATTAGGCATGTGTACAAGCATTGATTCAAGGTCTTTGAGTCAGTATAGATTGGTATGCATGAATGAGGACGGGGTCCTGGAGAGGATATGAATACATGCACATGCCAGAACTACGGACTCGCGAATGGAACAGGCACACAAGCCAAGTATGCCTTTGCATGGTGCTAAGCAAAGTAATCACAGGCTTTCTTGGTTAAATGTTTTCCTATTCTTCTTTCCATCGCCTGGTAAATAGCTACAAACTAGCCTCAGCTGGATGTACAGGGAGATGATTGATGCAATCAAGTTACATGTAATTAGTGACCAAAGCAATAAGGGCAGTCTCCTGGTGTTTCATTTGGGATCTAATAACAATACATACATCTTATACAGAGACATACACATACTATTTTTACACACATATATTTATAGTTATGCCCATGGTTAGATGATTAAGAGCCACGAATAGTCCTGAAGGCTCTGTTTTGTTGTTGTGTTAGGGGTTTTGAGGGGATGCCAAAAGCTGATCGCTCCTACGATGCAACAGTTCCTGTTTGGATCTGAAAGGCCACACAACAATGTATTAACTGTTACTTAAATCCATTGTGCAATTCCTACTCTTTTCATTTATTCCATTTTGTATTAGTATATTTTTTCATAATATGGGCAAGAGTTTCATTTGCTAAAGCCAAGTGTGATGCCACAGAAATCAATAGATGATGATAAATTTTCTGTAGCTCAGGATCTGATTCCCAATCTTTTATCTGAATTACTCTATTGATCAGCGGAAAAAATGGATTACAAATAAAAATACAAGACAATTAAATGCTATGCAATTAGCACTAAGCCTCAAGAAAGATGACTTAGAGACAAAGGGTAGAACTCAGTAATCAGCTTTTGTTCCTACTTTTTAAAAGGATATAAACCCTTACATTTCAGTGCTCAGGCCAGCCTCTAATTGGTGTATGTTAGGAAGAAGCTTTCCCTATGAGAAAACAGTTCTTCTAATTATCCACTGGTGACTGTCTCTCTAGCATCTGGTGCCATTTATTATGGGAGGTAGATGCTGCTCTGGTAGACCAATGGCTTGATCCTCTAAGGCTATTTCTCTGGGAAAACAGCCAGGCTTGAATACCAATTATCTCATTAGAAATCTGGAATAACTCCATTGACTTTAATGGGAATGGTTAAATTTGGAATAACTTCATACAGTGGGTTCATCCAGTCCAAGATGTGCATCGAGGACAGTATATTTCAGTCTAAACTAGAAGGACCTCTAACACAACACCACTGGGAACAGCACAAGAGAACAGGGAGCAGTTTGAGTGCTGTTTTGAGGTAGTGTGACAAGAACATTCCTGCCAAAAAAACCCAGTCACAAATTAGTTCCATAAATCTCTGCATTTGCTGGTATCATTAAGGATCTGTGAATGTGGAAGGGGAAGAGAAAGGGCAACTGGATTTATTACTTTGGAAATAAGAGCAAGGCATCCACCAAAAGCAGAAATGTTTTGGGATAGATTAAGCTTGACCTTTAGGCTACACTACGGTAACACACTTGGCTAGTATTATCCTTTGAAAGCACTGGAGCAAAGTTGTATATAGGCCTTTATTTCCAATGCACAAGCACCTCCAAGTTTGATAGCTCACTGATAGCCGATCTGTGGCCATAGGTCAGTCTCAAATCTTAATTTATGTCAGGTAATGCCATGCATCATTGATTTCAATTGAGAAGACGCTCATTAATAAGATTTAGTGTATTAGCTTGTAAGACTAGCAGAAATACCATCCATGTCATCATAATGATCCAGAAAGCTGGAATAACTCATCACATCACTTTATAATTTTCATGACACGCTTGCCACAGTTTTCAATGTTAACAGCTTGCTTAGAACATCGGGGCTCTCCTGCAGGTCTGAGGATCTAAGACCCATATGGAAAATGATGTGAAGATTGCAAAGGCTTCTGTATTAGAATAGATTAAAAGTATTTAGACTAGATTAGTTTGGGGAGGAGATGAATAAAAGGTGACATGATAGAGGCATGTAAGTTAATAAATGGCACAAAGAAGGCCAGCTGGAGGCTTCCTGGTTTTACTTTTCATAATGCAGGAATCCAATTAAATTAAAAGGCTATCCATTTAAACCTGATAAAAGGAAATACTCTTTTCGCATGCAGTGCAATTAGGCAGTGGAACTCACAAGTATGGGGTATTACAGAGGCAAAGAATTTAGGATTGCCCCAAAAGAGGGAGTGTTCACAGAGGCAGAATACGCATCTTTAGCTCTTTAGGATACAAGGTTTAAAGCGGATGTAGACTCATACCTTAGGCTATACGTGAAGGGCAAGAGACTCGGTACAAAACTCAGAAAACCTGGCCCAAAGAGTCACTTTCATTTCAGAGACTTGTTCCTGTCCACAGCAGCTTGTTGATGGAAGGGAATGCCCTGATATAGTTTCCTTGCTGGCCTTACTGGGAACGATACACTTTCTGTCCTCAGAAACTGCAGCATTGGGTTTGGCTGTTGCAAGTCCCAGACTAAAGTAGCCATCAATCTGAGTCTGGTGACAGAGAAAAAAGTATCCCTAATTCCATTTTTGCATGAAAAAAATCTGACTTTCAGTTAAGCGATAGAAGCCCATCTATCTTTCTGTCAGAAAAATGAGTAATTATAATAAATTAAATACAATTTTTTAAAGCAAGCCTTTAGGAGGCACCTTCAAGTTAAGGAGCAGTCAGAAGACCCAGAAAATAAGTCTAATGCCTCTTGTCTTGGGATATCAGATCAGCAGTCACCAACACACCCGCTGCAATAATGATGCAATATTATTTCACCATTGTCATTATTTATTAGCATGCCAGAAAACGCTATCCAGATTAGGCTCCTATTACGCTAGGAATTGTGTATACACATGGGAAGATAAGTGCTGCTAAAAAGCACTTGCGATCTCAATTTAAATTAAGCACAACAGGTATAAGTAACAAACAAATGTAGGCAATAAAAGGAAATGGATAAAAACTCTAAAGAAAAGAATTGCCCAGAGGCTCTTCACGTTTGGTTTTTTTGGTAAGAATCATAGTAAATGAATTGCCTGGAAAAAGTGTCTTAGACACCATGTTTTAAGCAGATACATCACTGAAAAACAAATTCTGAGTTTCATAATCATAAACATTTATACAGGAAATCTGATGCTATGATTTATGCTTATCCAATCAGGGATTTAAAATATGCCATGTAACCACAGATGAGAATCAAAGCTGCTCCAAATACACTTCCCAGACACTCGTAACTGACAAGCTTTAGGCCAAGATTTATCAGTAGAAACTATTTTTGAATATCATGTTGCCAATAAACATGTTTCAGAAAGTTGCAATCATGGAATATTCACAGAAAGCGAAGTGGATGAAACTGCCACCAAAAATTCATTTTGAATAAAATGAATGAGGACTTGAATGGAACTGTTTTCCATTTGAAAATGTCACTCTTTCAAAATCAAAATATGTTGTGAAATTGTGCTAATTTTGGCCAGAGAGTATAAAAGAATATTGACAATGATGAGATGTCTTGGTTTGGCAGTTTTAGAATAATAGTCTCTGATGTTTCTTTGTGAGATGATTTAAATTCTAATTTTTCACCTGATAAAATAAAATACAAATATCAACACTGAAGCAAACCATTTCAGTTTTGAAAGCTGACCAAGTTCCACCTAAAAAACAGGGTGGGTTTTTTTTAATCTGTTCCAGTTATATCGCTGCTTCTAAAAACCTTCTCATGTCTGAGCTAAATGCATTCCTGAACCCATCTGTTCGGTCCTTTTTTAGCTTAAACAAGACGATACGGGCTGAGACCTATGAAAAGTCATCTGCAGAACAAATAGTACCTCACTAGAGCTGGCTACAGGAGGGAATCCATCCTGTGCTGGTTTTTCAAACCGCCTAGAAAATGCAAAGATTGAGACATCTCCCTTATTCCACTCCATTTTGAAATGCTGAAATAAAACAAAAGCGATTCTTTACACGCCTGGGTGGCACGCCTGCCTTGCTTCTGCTGGACTGTTCCTAACTGTCCGGTACCCAAGGCGGCCTGGAGCCTTTCACCCACTCGTTCAAGATATGTGCTACAAAAGTCTGATCTTTTCTCCGACAGGATAGCCCGTGTGGCCAAAGTGCTTTGGTGCCCTTCAGTATAATGGAAAGAAACTAATTTGGCTCAATCCCTAGAATTAAATAGCCATGGCTGGGGAATCCCACTCTCCCACTTTTCTATTTTTTTACCCCATTTCTGAGCTTCTCCTTCTATTCCTTCTGGCAATTACCTGCCATTGTACGCGATCTGTGGATGCACAGTCCCCTAGAGACCATGGAGGGAGGTTTTGACAAAGGTCTCCGAGACAAGCCACTCTAAAAGCGACAAAAATGTAAAACCCTGCTGAGCTAAATGCAACCTGAAAAGGGCAAAGCTAAAGTCAGCTCAGCAGAACCAGTCCTCCCGTTGCTCAGAGCAGACTGCCTCAGCAGAGACCATGGCTGGCCTGCTGTTACCTCTCAGGTTTGAACAGCAGCACTTTTCATTTAGCACCCGGGGGGCAGAAGGAAAAGGTCTGTGCCTGATGACATTTCTTGTCTCTGATCCCATCTGTGGCCACCAAAAGTTCATCTGGCATCTTTGAACATGATGCCTGTCCTGGAAGGCGTCACACTGCCAGCAAACATTCCTAAGTGGCTTGGCTTAGCCATACCACAAACTCAGAAGGGAGAACTTTTTACCCCTACCCAGAACATCTAAAGTAAAAGGTAGGACTGAAGGTGTTAAAAGCAGATGTGTTTGGTGTTGTATGTCCCCCTGTTTATTACACGAGCAACCTGCTGCTTTAATCCAGGCAGAGACAAGAAGGGTACACAGTCATTCCTAGCAAAGGGAGAAAAGAAGGAAGTCTCACAGAGGGAGACTGGGAGGGGAGACCTCTGTGAAGGTGTGGCTTCACCATTAGCACTTCGGGATCGTGCCAAAACCCAAGGGAGACTGACCAGCAGATTTTGGGCTGAGTACTGACAGAAACAACAGCATCTGTGAAATGCCACTCTGCACGTTTCAGCTTCTCCGCTGATGAAAGAAGTAAGAGAAGGCTCTGTTGAATTAAGCCTGCTTGCTAAGCTGGGGGTACGGAAAGGTACTGTAGGGAGCGAAGCAGCTGACCTGCACTCACACCGAAGCCTTTGCCACTGCTCCAACTGGGTGCTAAGCTGTTTCCTGCCTCTCTGCCTCTATTCTACAACTCACAGTGAGATTCGGGGAGCAACAAAACAAAATAACCAAGCTAAATATTGCAACAGTAAAGCAAAGCTTTGGCACTCATCAAGCAAAGCATCCGTTGAGGGAGCTGTGCGTGCATGCACGCCTGTGATCAGGGATTCTTAGGCTCGGTGAGGGATTGGGATGATTGACAGCAGCCACTCCAAGGCTGCAAGTCAGGCACAGCAAAGGGACACTGCTGAAAAGAGGGATATTTGGCAGTGGCTGATGCGCTGCGCTACCTAAGGAAACAGCAGCGAAGACAGAGGTGTGAATTCAACCCACACAGCCCTGGAAAAGTCCTGCTCATTTCCTCACAAAATAGGCTCTAAATGATGTGAATCACCCAATTCCCAATTTAATTCTGAAATTCATTCAAGAGAAAGAACAACAGAGGAACATCTGTGCTGGTAAGATATACTGAGACCCAGATACTGAACATTATTTTAGTGCAAATTAAACTTTTTCCCCTTCCTCATTCTTGCAGTTGACAAGAATCTTCAAACAACCAAGGGGAAGGAAATAAAAGCATTTAGCAGCACCTCAGTTGTTGCTTTTTCCCACACAGCTGCTTGAGCAAGGTTTTTATCTGTCCAGAGGTTACAGTTGACTAGTTGTGCTAACATCATCAAGTAACACCAAGAGCATCTCTGTTGGAAAAGACAAACATCCATCTATCCCACTCCTGGTCTCCAGTGGTGGTTACTGGCAGATGTCTGGGGAAGAGCACAAAAACAGGACAAACAGACCATCCTGCCTTCCCCAGATTTCCAGACTCCCAGACTGTGACTGGAGGATTTGACTACACTTCTAGACGAGAGGTCCCGGGGGTGCTTTCTAGCTCCTGACTAGTGTGCAGTCCAAGCGTGTACCATCCAGCTCTGTGGGATGGCAGCAAGGTACGCTCCCTCCATTCCACAGTCTGACCTGCACGGCAAATAAACCGCAGTGTGGGCCGGAGAAGAGCTGCGATTGCTCTAGCACAACAGTAGTTTAGATGACAAGGGACTGAGTATGCATGGCTGCATACTCCAACAGGGAAGGCTAGCTGCAGCTTTAGGGACCTCTCTTATACAACACCAGAATTTCAAATTATATTCTGGTGGCTCCTTACCATCAGGATAATATTCTGCTTTGGTGACAGCACAGGGACCATGAGGATCTTAATGCTAACTAAGGATTTTGTATTAACTATGTCTCGAAAAACTCTCTAACAACAGAGACAGAGAAGAATTCACATCAAAGGACTGGATTTCAAGAGAGTTTCATGGGACTTGACAGACTCAGACAAAATGCTAGGGAGGGCACTTTAACTTGGTACTTTTCTCCGTGTGGGCTCATTAATTAGGGACTCATATGAAAGCATCCCATAGTTCTCTCCTGTGGTGGCCAGGGTGTTCAGAGGGGTGCTGCTGCTGTTCTTCCAGGGCTGTTACAGCAACAAACACACGAGCTCTGAACTAACAGAGATGGGATCAGCTGCTCCCACAGGAACTGAGATCTGGGAGAGCTGTTCCAGCACATCCACATTGCTGAACAGCTCCTGGACCCGCAATAAATTCTTTCTCTAATGATCTTACTCCCCTTGGACCGATCAAAAAGCACCACCTCTTTGCATTGCAGCATGTCTTTTTGAAAAGGTTCAGCTCATACAGTGACTCGCTCACACAAGGACTGCTTTCTGTTACTGTGACAAAGAACAGTCTACAACAGGCTGTAAGACCTCTCCAGCAACCGAGGAGACCCTGTTCTCCTTACTTCCATAGGGGGAGCAAGACCCTAGGAGCATCTCTGCCTGTAGTGCAAGGTTGGTGTTTTGCCATCTCTGCAATGGCAAAGGGAGATGGTGTCTCCTCCAGGACAAACAGGCTGAACCTGCTTTGTCCTTCTTAAAAACGGACAGTTAATAATGTTCTTAAAACTGGCCATCTGCATCCTTAAGCTTGTAAGTAAATGTAAACAGCTAGAGCTTTAAACTGAGACCCTGCCCGGCCCAGAAGGGAATTCTTGGTTAAAACAGAGGAGTTATTCCCTGGAACAGCTTCACCCAGTCATTTCCCTTTTAAGATGGAGCTGGCCAGCTTTTACAGGAGCCTCAAAGCTCCCGTTTCTAGCTGGCCCTAATTTGGCCTTCATCCTATTTTTTCCATGCCAGGAGAAGTACGGAGAGAAAGAAAGAGGTAAGGCAAGGTCTGGCTCAGTCTTAGTCTGCCTGGGTTTCTACACATTGTAATGAGAAAGTCTCATTCTTGCTTCTCCTTGGAACCTAGGCTTATCTCAGCTCTTTGAATTTACCCACAAAACTGTATTGTTGCTGCCTGGTCCGTGGAGTAGCTAGCAATAGGACAGCAGAGGACTTGCCTCCACCATGGGATTTCTCACCCAAGAACATCATTTTTGCCCCTTCCCTTTCCCCTGCTCCAAATCGCACCCACTTCATTGCATGCAAACTCAATACACAGCCCATTCAATCCAAGAAAAAAAAAAAAGCATTGCATTCAGCCTAAGAAGACCAAACAAGGAAGCAGAGTGTATATATATTTAATGAAACAAAAACAAAAAAAAAAACCAAAAGAAACCACTGAAACCATGCACAGGTGGCAACTACAATCAAAATGCAAAATAATTTAAAACAGGCATAGCTATGTATAAGTATATATAATGTTGCCATTAATATATCTAGGTTGAGACTGAGGAGGTGTCTACCCACCAAAGTGATGAAGCTTTGAAAGGGGGAGGGGAGGCAGGGGGTGCAACAAACAACTTGCACAACCTGGCTACTTTCAAGGTGGAGTCTGAGCAAGACACTACCTTATACCTTGACGAGGAGCCTGGAAAATGGGTAAGAGCTGCACACAGGAGGTGGGAAGGAATAAAAGGAAGACAGAAAAATGCCCTTAAAGAGATGATTTCAGATGAAAGAGCATAATTTCCATGGTCATATTACACTTAATATACTAAGGTACAAAAATGTCCCTAAATATCAGGCTGGGGCATTTACAGTCCTGATTTAGAGATACATAGATCCCCAAAGCAATGAAAGTCTAGACACTCCTGGATTTTCCTCTCAATTTTCCTTTTTCTCCTAAGCCCTCTCATGCAACACCACAAAAATCAGTCCCGGAAAGGGGCCTTCTTGATGAAACTTTGGGATAGCCGGTGATCTTTCCTTTCCTTCCTGTAATGGAAGGAGAGGAAAGGCGATCTCTAAAACTCAGCGGGTCTGCAGAATGCTTTGAAGACCTGGGATGTGATGAGCTGTGCATGATAAAATGCAAAAGTCCCATCATTTTACTTTGGGTAGCCAGGGAGCTGAACCTGCAAACCCGGCCCGGCACCAGAGAAAACGGCAGCTGTGACCTCTCCAGTCTCCAATGGCTCACGTCAGTCCATTGGGGCCACAGGAGCTGTCTGCTGCTTTCCCACCCCTAGCTGCAGTAGAATTGGCTGCAAACTCAAAAGCAGCCCTGACACACTGGTGGGAATTTCAGGCGTGGGAGACTTTGACGGGTTTCAACTTCTTCCCCTCCTGTCCTTAGCAAGCAACTTCCAATTGTCCAGCATTTCTCACCCCTCTCCTCTCTAAACCGATCAGACAGATGTTGCTGGTAGTGAATTCCTTTTGGTAGAAAAAAACCCAGCTCCTTCCTTCCTTTTTCTGAGCCTCTGAGCTTAATTAGGCTCATTCTACACCTGTCTTGATGACACATGAAGAAAATTAATGGAACCAGCAGCCATTTTAGACTTCCATGTGGCCTGTGGGAGCCTCCAATTACTTCCACTGTTGGGCTATGTCAGGGATAAGAATAAAGTACTTTAATTATTGACCCTGCTGTGCTGGGGAATGGCAAGAAGATGGATATTTGGCTACATCACATGATCAGCATGGGATCCTGACAGCAGCATTTAGGAGGGAATACAGCAAAGGTTGTCAAGAGCAAATAAATTCTGAGTACAGAGCCTTCCAGCAGCCTACAAAAACCACAAGCCTGCCTGTGCTGGCAAATGAGCCAAGGCAGCTGATGAACAGTGCTACTGAAGTCCATGGGACAACTAGTGATGCGTGTTTCTGAGCACTTGCACAACCCAGTCCTAAAACAGAGCATCTGGGCATCTACAGACACCTCTCCATGCAGAACTGCTAACTTCACTCCCCTTCACTTTAATCCTACATAACTCCACTGACTTTGGTGAATGCAAGCTATTGCATGACCTTGAGGGTGAGAGAGAAGAGAGATTATGTGCAAGAAGAAACATGGAAGTCGATATTTTTTTCATCAAAGATCTTTTCCTGGAGTAAAATACTTTTTCATCAACACAGAGAAAAGAACAGAGATGAAAAATAAGAGAATGAGGTTTCTTACATTTTGGGGGAGTCAAACACTGGTAACATACAGGAAAACTTCCACAACAAATTATTTTTGACAGCAAAAATGTCTTTAAACCATGTTTTCCCATGTTCTAAAAATGGCTGTGAGCACACCTAATCTCACATGTGCACACTCGCTTGCAGAACAATTTGAACAGAGCCCCTATTAAAAAAAAAAAGCTACATTTCTCATGGAAATAGCAGAAAACCAAAGGAAAAAAAAACCAACAACAACACTCCAAAGCATTACACCCTCCCATCCATTTCTAGACACAGAGGTTAAAATTAACTTTCCTGCAAATTCTAGCAAAGGAATCACGAGTCATGGACCTGCCAAGGTTCTTGTACTGCTCTAGCTCACATCAGTAGAGCTGTGCACAGGCCCTACTCTAACCTTTGGCACAAATCTGGCTCTTTCCTAATGCTGCTCTTTTCAAATGAAAACTCTGAAATGCTTAGGATGGATGAGCTAAGTATGTCGTGAGGTTTTAAATAGACCCAGCTTTCAAGTCATAATTTCCAGTAAATAATTCACTATTTCATGTAAGAAGTGACATTTATTACCTATATTTTTATAGAGTATCCGATGAAATTTTATAGAAAGCGTTTGGCTTCTGATGAATCAAACCCAAAAGAGAGAGGATTTGTCATATCTCCCTTTAATGCAGGTCTATATTCCCATCAAACAGGTTCACTGTAGCCAAGCTAGCTACTCCCCAGCAATGGCAGCATTACATTCTGCTGCAAACCAGTGAAACCGGGTCTTTATAGACCTGTATCCTGTACCTGCTGCTGTCATGCTTCACATTTCCCAGCAATGCGTCACACCCAGTTAGCATAGAAAGTGTGTGGGCTGAACACCATATGGAGAAACGCGAGCAATTTAGGGAGATACGAAACATCTATTTGGAGTCAAATTTAACCAGGAGTCAACTTTTTCTGGTTTGTGGGGTTTTTTTTCTAGGAAGGATTTTCAGCTTATATCAGGAGAAAGTAAAGGGTAAAAGAAACCTCACATTCTGCTTCCCCCTCCCTATACCAGCTCATAATACCAGATCCAGCACCCAGCTTTCTCCAGAGCTCTCGGAGTACAGGGCAGTTAAAATGAAGAGCCACAACTAAGGCCCTGTAGTTATGAACTATCTACACCAGGAAGGCAATTTCATCCTGCATATCCAAAGCTCCACAGGTCATAACCTTTTTTCTTTAACATACTGTCACCCATCTCCAAATCTGGCCACCACCTTATCTTCGAGCTCTGAAGGAAGGTGGGAACAACATCGGTGCCCATTTTCCCAAATACCTCATTGCAAGAAAAAGGGATGCCATTTCTGCATATCTCAGTTCCCAGAGACAGTCGCTCTCTTCTTTCCCTTCTTGAATGGATAAAAACATTAAGAGATATTTTATAAGACACATAAAAACAATGAAGCCTAAAACGATATGTAGGTGTGTATGACGTATGAAGGACAACTTCACTCAATGCTACAGCTGAATAATGGCTCTTTGGGTAATTAGTATCTGATATTTTTAAACAGATGGGTCCCCTCTGGCTGAGGGCAACTATAAGGCTGAAATCAATCCTGAACAAGTATTATATTAATTCCAGAGATCCTTGTCTCTGCGGACAAAAAACGCTGTCTTCTTGTGAACATTATAATGATGAGAACATTAATATTAGATAATTATGACTTTGAAAGATTAAATGAAAAATGGTGATGATGAGGTAAAGGCATTATGTTAAATAAAACTCCTGCCCATGTAGGCTGTTAACACTCATCTGTTGACAGATTCAGACAAATAATAAAAGCAAGGGGAAGGGAGAGGTGGTTTCTCTCTCTGTCCAAAGTGGCAGAGGTGCAACCCTGAGGCACAGACTCCCAGGGAAACAGTGTTATTCACATGGAAAAGGCATCCTCCTTGATCTATAGTAGAAATGCTTAGCCCCTTTTTATAATGCTTTTCATCTTCAGAGCTTTTCATCTTTTTAGTGCATGCTCATAACAATAAAAACACAGAGCACTTCTCGTGTCTTTCTTTGAAGGTTCTCAGAATGTCAGGGAGAACATCTGCCTAACCTGTGATATGGACAACTCCTCTCATCTACCATCAGAGAGATGCAGTTGTACAAGAGAGGGGTGCAGGTGGGCAAGCCTTGAAATTAGAGCCCAACAGCTGAAGTCAAGATAAAGACTGAGCATCTGAAACTGCAAACAAGAATCAAGGTAGTCACTGAAGATGTGGGGATAAGGAAAGGATCAGTGAGGGAAGCACCAGAAGATGGCACCGGAGCAAGCTGAGAGGTAGGGAAAGAGACAGGCTATAGCCACCCAATGCTCCAGCTGTCCTCCCAGAAAGCAGCTCTTGTCTCTCCGTTGTCTTAAAGCTACTGCTCTCACTGGTCCATTACCAAGGAACAGAAGCACTGTCCCAGTTGTCCACCAGGCTGATGGCTGGAGCTGGGAAGAGCTCCTGTCCAGCCCCAGTAGCCTCAGCAAAGAGATATCAGAGCTTAAAAAAAAAAAAAAAAAAAAAGAAAAAAAAAAAATTCCCAAAATAGTTCAANAAAAAAAAAAGGCAAAGAAGCAATTCCCTAGATCATTCCAGAAGCATTCCTTCCTTGCATTACCTACCATACCCCTTACTCTCCTGGCCAAACAGTAGCACGACCTTGGATGGCTGCAAACCCTGAGGGGCATGGCTAGCCCCCAGTACCCCAAATACCTCACACATTGCTGACACTGGCATGTTCTTTTCTCACACTTGGAGAGTTTTGCCTCTCACCCCCTGGATATGCCCAAACTAGGCAGAAACAGTACTTAAAAGAGATGGAGACCAACCTGTTCATGCCTGTGTCCTTTGCTGAAGGCTAGCACAGGGCAGAATTTTAATTGCTTGCCCAGCCCCATTCCAGGGCATGAAAGAGGCATGTTTTCTTCCTACCTCTCTATTTTGCTTGCTCTAAAGGAATTTTATGAATATAAAAACCTTACTACTGTGTAATAAGCACAATCCTCTTAGAGCAAATCTGACAGGCACTGAAGGTATCTTAATGGATGTATTATTTCAAATGTTCCTTTCTGTTTGATATCCGGCAAGCAGAGGGAAATGTGATTAGAGGATGCTGGGGACACTGTATTGCTCACCTTCCTTCCCACCTCTCCTATTCAGATTATTTCCCTCCTGTTGGTGACCTTTTGAATCTGGCTCTGATCTGGACCTGAACTTAAAATTTATGACCCTCTGACAAAAAAGGTAAAAGACTTTGTGTGCACTAAATTCCTTTTCTTTGCCTTTAAAAAAAAAAAGTTCTTAAATAAGGCTCAATAAAATCCTTTAAGCCAGTTGCTTTTATCTATTTTTATATGGAATTTAAGGATTTATGTCTTTTTTTCCCCACCTCCCTGTCGGTTCCTTTTTGATTGAATTACATCAGGAGCAGAGAGTCACAATGTTCATTGTAACCATAATAAAGCTCCCGTTAAACTCTAAAATCACAGAAACTGCATCGCACATCAGCAGTGATTTCAGTGGTGATAGCTCTGGGTAAGGATACAAGCATCTTCTTCACCCCCATCATCATTAACATTTTAATGCAGATTTGGCTCACAAGCTGGTGAGATGCTGCATTTTTTCCAGCTGTAACCAGATACTAATGTCCAGGCATATCAGGCAATCAATTATCAGTCATGCCTTTACCTTTGCCCTGCCCTACTTGATGTAGAAAACATTGTGTTTGTAGCAGATCACTTAGTAGCTTCATGGCTTGGGCAAACCTCCTCGCTACTCTCCCTTGAGGAACATTATGTCAACAGATCCTCATCAAATCACTAATTATAATAATTGGGACAGGATGATCTAGAAGTTAACAAGCACGGTGCCCGTGTTTGAGCGGCAGTCAACGTCCTTATCCTTCATTATCCCCCACTCTACTCCCCAGCCTGCAGTCAGGGCTAAAGACAGGTCTGCCCCCGCTCCTCTCCCCAGCAGGCTCATGGGATTCAGGCAGCCAGGATGCTCTGGCAAGCAAGGGAAGGGAGATTTCTGAGCTATCCCAGTTTTCTGCAGTGGTTAATCAAAATAAATTAGGACATGTCAGAGAAAATTTTGAAGCTACAAAATGCAACACAAGAAAAACTATTGAACTTGGATACTTTGAAAACTTGGTTGAATGTGTTCTGGACTTCAGATTTCACGGCCCTGAAAAACTATCAATTTTAATAGCATAGATCAGGTCCTGACGCACATTGATTTCCATTATCTTTCTCTCTCCTTCTGTTCTGGTGCTAACGCCCATTCTCTTGGGATGCGACAATCCTATTTTAACATACTGCTTTCTCTGCAGGGGATATCGCTTCATTAGCAGTCTCAAAAGGTGGGAGGGAAGCAAGTTAGCTCTGGGACATATGGCTGAGACAGATCTATCCCTGGTGTAAATTCCGTTAACTCAACGCATTCATGTGTTCTAGAAGCAAATCTGGATTTGACCTATTTCCATGCTGGATACATGCTTTCAAGTTCATTGCTGGGTTTTGAGCAAAGCAGAGCCCCGTTCTGGATATGCCATTAGCCCGCAATGAAGCTGAGACCAAGGATCAGTCAGATCAGACAGAAACACAGGCAGATGAAGGCACAGATCAAGAAACACCTTCTCATCCTTATTCTCAAGATCTCGATAAGGAAGTGGCAAGACAGGTAAAATGGTGATAATTTACCTTCTCTCCTTTAGTTCTCTCCCCCACCCCACCCCCCAAAAAAAAAAAATTCAAAGAAAGGAAAGAAAAATCTCAAGTCAAAAAAGCACATTTTCTCCCTTAAGCTTATTGATCAGCAGACCCCAGCAAGATCAAATACAAAGAGGGGGAAACTGCAGCTAATTAGAGAAACAACCAAGTACAAGACAAATATCAGATAGCAAGACAAAAGCCTGACATTGATGGGGATGAAGCCACTGCCAGACCACACCAGTGCAAAGCCTTCAGCATTCAGGAGACTGCAGGGAGCGGACAGCCAGCCTTTGCCACAACAGGGTGACAGCAGACTTAGTTTGGGACAGGCATTTAGATTGAGCTAAGGTATGCCTGCAGCGTGAATCTAGCAGTGAACGTGACAAATTCCTGTGTGGCTCCAATTTGCCAAATCTAAAGAGGCTGATCCAGTGCTCACCAATATCGCTGGCTCAATCTCCCCTAATCTTAGTGCTACTTAATCAGCCACTACTTCCTAGCTCAGTCATCAAGCTTTTAGGGAAATTTGGACATCCAGGGCCCTAGATGCTCCAGCAGCATCTTCAGTCTATGCCCACAGGTACACTGCCAGGAGAATCTCATTACAAGGAAGTTGTGCAACTGTCTTGCTTTTATGGTCATTGAAACAGTTGTTTAAGGCTTGAATTTCAGAGGTGCTAAGCAACCTGTGGAGCTTAGCAGGAACTGCTGTCACATTCGAAAAATCAAAACAAGAAACATTCTGTCACACCAGTGTGCTGGGTGCTGTACAATTCAACAGAAGGATCAACACAACAAGATTAATTTGGGGGCATGGGTGTACCAACTTGTTCATAACTCCTGGCTATTGGTAAACACTTGCACATCCCTCTCAAAATCAATAGATCTCACATGCAGACACTCTTACACATGGATAAGCCTGCACAAATGCTCATATAAATTCAAACTAGGAAAATACTTTATTGACATGACAGGCACTATAAGCACTGCCAAAACATAAGAGGAGAAACCTGTCAGAAGGAGATACGATTCAGTAGCCAGGTTGAACGTATACCGCCTCACCTGGCATGGGAAGTGGAGAGATACGGCATAAAGAGTGAGGAGAGCTGTCCTGCATCACCAGCTATGGCAAGGTGAGCTGGGGCAGAGTCCGGGTCTCCTCAGCCAACGCAGTCTCACTCCCCAACACGTCCCTGGCACCCGCTCTCTGCCTCAGTGAATCTGCTATGCCAGAAACTCCTTTTCTTATTGTCAGCATGCTTTCTGGAATGCTCTTTCTTCCATCCAACACAGGCTGTTCCCTCCCTTCCCTGAAGTATGTTTCCTTCTCAATTATCGCACATTCCTGTCTCCTCTTCTTGCCTCACACCTCTACATCTTTTTGGACAGTAATAGGTGGGAGCGAGCCAGAGTCTTTCAACACCATGGCAGAGCTGATGGTGGGTTCTGCATCCACTGAAAGGTCTGCAACCAGTCGAGACCAACATTTGTGAGAATTAAGGTGCAAAGCTACAGGTTCTAAGAGATGTGAGTGGAAAGAGCTGGGAAGAGTCCAGCACCTCAGAAATGAATCATGCAGAAATCTGAAGTTAGAAAGGAATTTCGCTCCAGGTTATGAGGGTGCAGCTGATGGAGGATAGTTGTGGTTGGTAAGGAATTCTCCCCAAGGGACTTTGGCAAGGACTGAGGTTGGGGAAGGAGGACAAAAAATATATTTTTCTCTTGAGCACAAAGCAAGAATTCAGTGCATGCACTGGCCCACCTTTATGGAAACATTCCTCTATAACAGTCCTCAAGTCCCTACAAACACCAGTTTTGAGTGCTCCCTGTGGCCGTCTCTCAGCCTTTTGAGGTCCAGGAGATCTGGGATTCAGCTCCATCTCTATACGCAGGCGATGCGCAGGGGGAACCCTGAGCTAATGCCTTTCCTCAGTGTGCTTTAGCTGACCCCTCCACCAGTTCCTTAACAACACGAAAACGATTGGGTTGGGTCAGGCTGTGGGTCCATCTAAGCCCCTTGGCTCATCTCAAAAAGGGATGCTAGCAAATACTAAAGGAAAGAACAGAAGATGTAAACAATTATTCTACGGTTTATGGAGAGCAGGGAGCAACGATGACAAGAGACTTAATTTTATGCATCTCCAGATAAAAGCCGAAGTGTAGAAGAGCAAAGTTAAATATTGCTGTCTGCTGCGTGCACATTGACCTGTTGTTCTGTGCCACTAAGAGATCTTTCTGCTTACAGGAAAATGCAAGTTTAAAAAAATGTTTTTGATAAACCATTAAAACAAAAGCCACTTTCTACTCCAAACGTTCACAGTAGCTGCCTCCACAGGTGACTGCTAAGTAGACCTCTAGCAAGAGAGCACATTTTGTTTGCATAAAATGATCAGCTCTGCAAGCAAAACTAGATATTTGACTTCTGAGATTTCCCCTCCTCCCCAAGTTTGCTGTGAATTCAACTGTGAATTATGGTCTCAGTCCCTGGGTCAGACCGTCAACGTTTCTCATGTGGCTGCCTTCGTGCTCCTTTCCTTCCAGAGCACCGAGCGATGTTGTGGCAGCCAGTACACGGTGCTGGCAGTACGCTCCGTGAAGACAAGGGACCTTTAAAAATAGTAGCCCTGTGGTATGGAGACCTGAGCTGAAGACTGCTGTGGAGGTGACAGTACTAACCACTCCTGGAGGCTGACAAAGCTGCTGAGAGTCGTGAGCTGTCAACAGCAGGAGAGAGAAACCTGTGCTTTCGCAGCAGTCACCACAGTTCTTTGCTTTCAGCCCTCATGAACTTCTATCTAGCCGCTGCCTGCGGACAATAACCATACTCCTCATCACTAAATCCACTCTTCAGGCAGTATATAAACATATATATACACACCTAGCTCACATCATCTATCCATTTCCCAGGGTGGAGCATGGCAGCTGGTTAAAATGACAAGATAAAAGGGGTTAAGCCAGGAAATGAAGGAGGATACAACATCTATTTGAAAGCACACACAAAATTTTAATTAGACTGAAAGATGCAATTACTCATGTTGGAGTTTTGCCAACTAATATCCATGTAAAATACCACAGGTCTGAATGGACAAAAGGTTTTGGGACCTCTGCTTTATATCAGTGAGGACACACAGCTATCCTGCTCAAGGATAAAGTACAAAAATCTAGGTGGCCTGCAGGGCAGCCAGGCAGGCTGACATCCCACCCTACACAACGCAAGTGCTGTCAGAGCAATAGAAGGACAAACGAGAGAGTAGCTCTCTGATAGAGCAAGCACAGTCGACCACGGCTTTCTGGACTCTGGGGTTCATCATGGTGGAAAGGATCAAGGGACAGCATGCAAAACCTATTCTGTCCCCAAGCACAAAATGCTAAAATACATTTTTGGGCCAAATTCTGGACTTCAGCATGCAGCAAACCTGGGTCTCACTAAAAATCTTCCCTCTGTCTCTGCTCCCTGACTCTAGCCCTATACAACAGGTACCTGTCTGCTCTTCCACATGTAGTGCCTCTACAGAGCATCAGAGTATTGGAAGAGCTTTCCTTAAATGCAACATCCCAACTTAGTCAGATCAGCATGGCAGTAGAAGGTGCTATGATGTTGCAAGGAACAACATCCACTTCTGTTTGCCCTGTAAAGGTACAAGTGAAATGAAATGCAGGAAAAAACACAATCCAGACAGGCAGCCCACTTCCCGCCCCATGGGAAGGTTTGAGTTAGAGGAGCTTACATTGCGTTGGCTGATTGCAATTACACCATCCGCTGGCTGGCTGGAAATAAAATGAAATTGCAACAGAGTTCCAGCTTTAATTGAAATTTCCTGGGATCTGTTATTACACGGCAGTGATTGTTCTGCAGCACTAATGAGCCTTTGCTCAGATGATTATCCAAGTGTCTCTCCAGTCACTATTTCATTATTGTATTATTAATGATCAGATAGGATTGTCACAGCCGAGATGAAACTTGAACATCAGACAACAGACAGAGCAGCACGCGGATCACAGCACACAAACATGACTGCTTTGACACACATTCCCCTGCTATGACGCCTGTAGCATCAGGGCTGATGCTACATGCAGTACATGAAACACAAAGTGCATGTTAGTTTTGTTGGGGGGCAGGCAGGACCTTTTATATTTCTTTTTTGGCACACTGCACTATTAGTCTGTATGAACTCTGCCATCCACATGACCTTTTGTGTCCAGTTGTGTGAGACTGTTGGGAAGGATGGTGCTCTCCAGACTTTGTTTTCCGAGAAAGATTTTTGTTCTTTCTTGGTTTGCTCGTTTTGTAATTAGAAGGTAAAGTTTTTGGGTTTTTTTTGGTCATCCAGAGGAATCAGGACTGTAGCTTTCCACTTTCCTTATTGGTGTTAAGAGCCCCTAGGATTCCTCCTGTGTGTCTATCTGGGTTTCATGGCCTGAACTGATCCCCAAAATAGTTTTAACATTTAGGAGCTGCTTACCCAGCCCACATTCTGTTGCTTGGAAGTAATTCAGACCCCCCTATCATTCACCAGATTGCCCTGTGCCGAGTCCTGCATGAAATCAGGCAGGATCCTGCAAGCTATCCACTTGGCACGAGGCCGGGCCAAGACTGGAAGCTGTTAATTTTGGCGAGAGGAGATTTGCAAGATTTGGCAGCGCAGAGAAAGACCTGGCTCACTGCAGCCCTAACTGCTTTGGGAAGCAGCTTTCCCCTGCCTCCAAGAACAGAGTTGTACAGAGTAACTGAAGTTACTGAAAGGACATAGCTACGTCTGTGCAGCTATGCGCATCAAATTTCCCACTATGCCATTGCTGGCTCTCTGACGGATACATAAGCAAATGAGTGACCCATTTCCTCCGTCAGCTGCAGGATCTCCCCATCTGAACACCACAAGTCGAAAAGCCATCATTCATAGAAAAGCCCCGTAACAGTGTTAGATACGCTTATAAACTCAAGTTTGCAAAAATTCAGAAAAAGGTATATTTTTCTATGCCTCAAAAGCCTGTTTCACTTTCTAAGTAAGAGTGATAAATCCCACACATCTCTGCTTTTAACAGCACAACGTAGCCCACCACTACAAAATACCAGCCCATCCAAACCTCCCCGCTCATCATCATCTCACGACTAACCGGCAAGAACATTTCAAACAGGCAGGAGCATTTCGCGGACAACTTCCAGCAACATTGCCTGTGTCCCTAGGCTAACGCAAACCCTGGAAATACACAATCCTTTCTGGTTTTGACCAGAATCCAGAAGTTCTGGGTTTGGTTGGTTGGGTTTTTTGGGGTTTTTGTTTGTCTGGTGGGGTTTTTTTCCCCCCTAATTTCACATGCTCCTTTTTATGTGATGTTGGGCAAATCACTTCTCTATTTCAGATACTTCAGATGTAAAATGGGACAAAAAGTTAAATCCCAAAGCTGGGTGACATTTCAGTTTTCTTCTGAGATATAGCCAGAAACAGAAGAACAGTTTTAAAACGCAGCAGGAAATATTTGCAAAATCAGGGTGAATTAAGGGAGCAGTTTCAGTCAACAGAAGTATCTGTAAAAAATGAAGAACTGCCAAACCCTTCTTTATTTTTGTCACTACAATTACTTTTGATTTTTTTTCTAAAATAATTATTTTTTCCTGCTGTTCATAGTTAAGCAAAATGTATTGTTAACCCATAAATGAAAGATAATGGCTCCCTTGGGGCTGGCTGAGTGCTTCAGCTGCTATTAATTTTTTATTTGGGCTTTGTTGCCCAAGATCCTAAAAATGTATTGGTAAATGGACAAAAAAGTTTGTTCCACTAATATTTAGTTTTACCATTAGATAAGTATTCCCATATTTGAATAACCTTCTTCACCCAGGATTGCAAAAAGTTTTATGATCTTCATGGAGGAAAATACACTGGATAAGTACTAGGTACTGTTCTTAATGCTGATAAAAGACAATCTACATGTCCAGGAACCATTTTCTTAAAATCCTAGCATACATTCTTGCTCTTTTTGTTCTTTCTCAAAAACACACCACACACGATTAGATCATTATGGTCTATCAATTTGTCATATTTCAGCAATTTTTTTCTGTAAGGATCCAAGATGAGAAATCACTAAAAAGGTCTAAAACTAGAGAAAATTCATTTTACAAAAACAATTGTTCCATTTTGATGTCAAAACACACAATATTCTTCTCCTTTGAAAGAATGTTTAAAAAAAAAAAATCACATCCCGCTTAGCAGAAGTCATTTCCCCCTGTGTTTTTTGCACATTGTGGTTGCAGATATCTTTCTCAAGAAGTGATAGAGAAGCCTTAATTTACATGGCAGTCACTTTGCTGTTGAGAGGCTCCACCTTAAACCAAACCCCCATTTCAGAGCATTGCCATCTTGTATATGTTTAATCTGCACATGCACGTACATACGCACATATTGCCATGAGATATTTAAATCGGTGAGATTTAAGAAGTTCCATGTTAGCAAGGTGCTCGGCACAGGCAAACAAGACCAGTGCCTTCCCAGCCTCTCGGGCAAGGCTGGATACAGCAGGCAGTATCGGAGCCAGCGGACTCAAAGCTAGCTTGGATATGGCTATCCAAGCTTCTCCCCTGTTCAGCGGCAAAGTAGCCCGGCTGCAGCATACAAGAGCTATGGGATTAGTTCTGTGTGAAATAAAGATATGATGATGAGACAACTTTGCATTAAATTGCTGGCCCAGACTGACTCCCAGGGGAGAAGAGCAGCCCTGATCCATGAATTCATCTAAGTGTGCTTCTGCAAGTTCTCCAGTGGTACCAGCTATTCCCTGAATCCTCAGGCCATTAGCATGCCACACTAGCAGGTCAAGGAAGACAAAAAGGTCCCTGTGGCTCCCGTCTGCCCCCCTAGAAAGGATGAGCTGATTATGTTCTACATTCAATCACATGAAATAATCAATCTGTAATTAAAAGACTTCTCTCCCACCCCTCTGTCAGGTCTTTGCCTCTTCTACCCTCCCATCCCCCACCAAACCTTCCAGCATGAAGTCAATTTAATGAGATTTCTCAGTAACAAATGACCAGTTTGTAATAATTATATTTTCTTCTGCAATTGCTGTAAAAATGATTTAAAGCAGAGAAGGCTCCAATTTATTAGGCATCAAATTTTCTGCGGTGAACTTTTAACTATGAGAAGAGCCTTGAGACTGAAGCAGCTCTCCTCCCCCACTCTGGGCTTTGCCATTGCCCTGAAATATTGATGGTTTGTAGATGAAAATGTAACTATGGAAATTTGACTCCTTTATGAAAATAAATGAATCCTGTGACAGGCAGAGCCCAGCTGCATTTTGTACCCTTTCATCAAGCCTTATGGCAGCGTGGCAAGGGAAGTGGGGAAAGAAGTCCTACAGAGAATAACAAACCCATCCTCAACCAGTTCCAGTCCCATATTTTCCTAGCTAATATTAGCAGAGGCAGGTATAGCTGCTGTGCACCTTTCAGGCTATTGGGGGAAGTCCAGAGCCAAAGGGAGCTGAGGTTCTCAGCTGTGGTACACCTGGGCTTGCCGAGTTTAGAGATGCTGACAACACAATAGTCATCCTGAATAACATCAAGCTTGGGGCTCCTAGCTCTTGGAGTACCAAAAATCTGCTTTAATATTTTTGCAGCTCAGTGGCTAACTTTAGGGAAAAGCCTTGAAGGTGAGGATTTACGTCTCTCAAGACACAGCTCTCCTCCACAAGGTTAACCTCTGCATTGACAACATGCCCTGCCCACTGGTGTTTCTTGATCTTTGACAGTCTTGGCTCTCCCTCAGGCCTTAAAATTAAAATAAAACTCTCTTATTTGTCCATAGTCTCCTCAATTATTTTTTTTTTAACCAACATGCCATCTGGACCTTTAAAAAGCAGATGTGCTAACTTGTAATGCTTCTTTTGAAAGGCACTTCACTGGCTTTGATAAATCACAACACTCAAGTTCTGTAATTGTTTCTACTTTAGAGAGAGACCATAGTTAAATTAAAGTCACGCAGAAAATTTGGGAGGAAGTGAGAGTCCAAAACTTTTAGACTATTACACTGCCTCAGCAGCTCACTGCCTGCCAGAGCTGGGAAGAGAACGCAGGAGCCCTGGTTCTCCATCCCGTTCATCAAACACAAAGCTCCTTCTTACATTTCCCTGATTGTTCCTGTCCATTAAACTTCAATGTAGTTTGCATCCTAAGTCTTTTCCCAGCAAATCTGGCTTTCTTTCATTTTTATTGTGGCAGATTATTTATATCACAAAGGCAGAGTCACCCAGCTGTGAGGCGATACAGAAACGTCACTAATGCTAAAGAAATTGATCCCACATCATTAGTTTTCCCGTGGCTCTCATTTTGAGTCAGCGGTGTGTCCTGCATTTTTGGACCTTTGATGTGAGATGGGCAGAGAAGATCATGGGGATTTTAGTATAATCAGCAAGCACCATGCAGGCATGAGAAAGCAGACATAGTAGTTCTGTCTGTTGCTTACCAGGGGATGCACAGTGTAAGAAGATCCAAGTATAATACTGGACTTGATGCAAACTGGCAGTGTACTGAGAAAATTCCTGGTGTCTTGGTATCCTTATTGATACAGTGTCCCTGAACACCTGCCTGAGAAAAAGAGTGCTGAAACTCTTAAGCGTCTGATGGTTGGATATTAAACATACTGAGTTGGGATACTGAAGTTCAAGATTCAATCCTCAGTCTGCTACATCTTCCCTAATTAAAGGAAGTTTCATGCCATTATGAGCTGGAGAGTGACAACAATACAGCAGATAAGATCTTGCCCTCAACTTTTTCCGGTTAGCCAGTAAAGTCTTGAGAACCCTATTTATTAGGAGTTCCCATAAATTTCCTGTGCAATCAGGCCCTGTTTGTCTTAAGGACCTCTTGGGACTGCTGCAGTCGATTAGTAATACAGAAAGAATACAGTACAGGTAGCTAAGCTTTGAGATCCCCGTGGAAAAGATGCTAGGCGAAAAATAGGAAGGTGATTATGGAAACAAATGAAACCAAAACTTAAGGACAAGATCTGGAGAGGCACACCTTTCTCCCTGATTCATTTCAAAATCCCAGCAATGGTTTGCTATGTTAAAAGGATAAGTAACATCCCCCCCCAAAAAAAAAAAAAACACCACGGAAAAAATCAAGCCCCAAAGCCTTCGGCATCCTGATACCTTCCAATATAGTCACAGCCAGACTCCAAGGTTCAAATCCTGGTACCAGCTCTCCTATAATTTGGAATCAGTCAGTTCTAGCACACGTTCGAACCCTTTTCGCAGCAGGAGCCCGCATTACATGCTAAAAATTACTCAGACTACTTCCACAGCCAATTTGGCCCTACCTCGGGCCCTTTTCAGTTTAGCCAACTGGGACAAGCAGGTAGACATGACTCCCACCCAGTGGGGCTGGTCAATGGTTAAAAACCACCAAGTCCCAGTTATCTGCTGCTGTTCTCTGAATAATACCATAATCCTCTTGTTCAGGCTGTGAGCCTGAGTGCAGGCAACCCAAAATAGAAGTGGTAGGAGAAGGAGAGAATCAAGTCCATACCATGACATAAGCATATTTCTTCATGGGTAATTACAGTAAAAAGAAAAATGCAATATTACTTCCTTTTTTCCCCCGTTTTGCTGACTCAGAAGAATGAACGTGAATTAAAAGAAAATTTGCCCTAATACAGTACACAAGCAGCTCCCAAAAACCCCAAAGCAAAGGTTTGCCTAAAGTTTTCCCTCATGACACTGGAAGTTTTCACAAAGCCTTTATTTTATTCTGTCTGGTTTTGCCCATGTGCTTCTCAACAACTCTGAGAATGAAAAAGGCAGTTTTCTGTAGCACAGCAGCAATTGCCGAAACAGCTCTCAGCATGGAGTTCATTGAAATGCAGCCCACCTCACACTTTCTTTTACCTTGAGCTGAACAGAAAAGGAAATAGCTTCTACTAGCTGATTGACCTTTCTGCTGAATAGGTTGTCTTGCTCCAAAGCTATGATCCGTGACCCCGAGTGCAGCGGCATGGAAGTCCATGGATAATTATAACCCAACAGGGCCATCATTGCTAAAACAAGAGGGTATTCAAATAGTCGGCACGGGTTCCTACTTAAAGTAGCAATCAATATTCACGGCAACTGATCCTTCCCATCTTTCTCCTCCCTGTCTTCCAAGGAGGAGGGAATGGATGCAAGTGGTAGATTTTCCTTAATTAGAACAAGGGGCAATTTGGGGAGACAGTAGGAGACTGAACAAGTCTGGCTCACAGGGGAAGAGATTATTTTAATGAGACCTAATTCTATTATATGAAAGATGATGAACAATCAATGTGCAATCACGCTGACAGGGAGTGGTTAAAGACTTTAGACTTTGGTATGCATGAAAAAATCAGATTTTCTACACCTAGTGGAGAGCGAGCAAATATGAGACAGAAAAGGAAAGATAAAAGGAGCTTGGTCCTCGCATAGAGTAAACTGGCACAATGTGACTGTTTTCTGATTAATATCAGCGAAAGATGTGGCCAAGAGTTTTAACCTGCACATTGTTTACCAACAGCTGTTGAAATCCAACATCTTGTTTCAAAGGACACTTGTTACATGAGCCTCCAGCACGCCTACAAAAGGCTGTTAATTAATTATCTCTGGTAAATGGACCCCTAAGGGCTCCCAGAGGTAACATGCATCTTGGCAAGGAAACAACACAACTGACAGGAGCATCTGCCTTGCAGAAAATTACAGTGCCCACCTAGTGACATCAAGCAACAGAGAAGCAGCCAAGTGTCCTTGCTCCTTCCTCAAGAGGAGCAAAGCATCGGTCACCAATCCCTGGCTCATCCCTGGACCTGTCTGGGGAGTTGTACCAGTGTCTGAGGTCAGAGAGGGACTGCGTTCAACTGTCCTAGAAATAAGAACGGTACTAAGCATTTCAGGTCTTTTTCCTGACAGGGGCTATTACTATGAGAGCAGTTAGAGCACTGGGCAGGACTGGGATCTCGAGAAAGTTTTGCAGACCCTGAGACTCAGGCTCAGGTTTTCCAGCTAGCACAGACAAATCGCACTCTGGCAGTAGCTCCAGTGAATCTTACGGGCATTTTTGTCACAATCTCCATTCTGCCACGGGCCCCATATTTCTAGTCAAGTGTGTGCAATGGCACATATAGCCGCATAGCTTTATATTACGTGCTTCGGCAACTACCTGTGAAAGCACATCCGCTACTTGTGCGTACCTGCTAGCTCTATGTACATTCATATGGGTGCACACACTTAAAACCAAGGTTTTCATTCATCTAGCTTGAAATTTTCTGCGTGCAACAACCTCCTGCTCTGTCAGGTTAGCGCTCAGACAATCAATTTTTACTTTAGAAGCTTAATGAGGCTATTTTTAACAAGATGAACTCAATCACACCCATGGAAAGGGACTTAGCTCCCTGATGATTTCCACCAAATTAACTAAAACAAGGCATAACTTTTTCCACAGCTATTTACAATTGCTGGATGAGCTCTAAGTAGAGTAAATCAGATGAATCCCAGTCTCTTCAGTGAAGCTTTGCCAATACTTGGAAGCTGAAGATCATGCTCAGAAGACCTTGGGAAGGTCATTCTATACATTACCTGCAAAGATCTTGTCTCCTTTATCTGGAGGAAGGTCTCATATAGCACCTGAGGGGCCTAGTTTATTATTGCTCCTCTTCCTTACATGCCATCCACACACTTACTGCAATTTTTTAATTTTTTTTTTTTTTTTTACCTCTGACAAAAGCAGACATAAAATAGTACAAGTCTGTCTCTCCGATATTTTAACACTTTTTTGTTCTCCATTATTGCATAATGGCCAAAAAAGTTACCCTGACCTCAATGTTAATATCATTTGAGCTTTTTTCATTGATAATTTCACATTTGTTAGTACATTCCTTTTAGTACGCACACACACAAGTCTCCCTACAACTGCATGGCTGCAATGGAACTTTCACTGTAATAATGAGAAGCCCAACTGCAAATGACTGATTATTTTTAGCTTAACAAGCAAGAGGACAAACAATAAAAGAGCAGGGATAATGCATCATGAAATGTACTTCGTTCATTTATTTGACAACTGCAGTTTAGTTGTAATTAATTACGATAATACTTTATGGCATACCAGTTAATGTTCTGTGGTATAATTTGTTAGTCTCAGTAACATGAGGCCTCCCCCTTCCAGCCCTATGCTGCTAAATCTTTACTATGTAGTAGGGAAAAGCCTGACATTTTGGGGGTGAATGTTATGGACGACACTGTGGAAGGAAGGTACAAATTAAAAATTCTCTTTGGGAAATCTGTCAGGGCTACATGCACAGACACAGGGGTTTTGGCAGCTTTGCATTTGATTTCTGAGACAGATACGAGGGTCTGCACAAATCACTGACACCATGTAGAAGGAATCTTCTCTTGCCATGTCTCATGACTGTGACATTCAGTTGTAGTTCAGGATCTCTGCAATTAGTGCCCACATCTGGCTCCCGGGCTAAGCCTGAGGTCTCGGGCTAGCAGCTGGTTGCAGCATTTTGCTCTCTCATACACATCCCCTGCTCCACCCCCATCACTGACCCTTATGGTGGCAAGAGCTGATCGGCATTTCCACTGTGTGCGTAGCGAGAGCGGAGCGGCAGGACCAGGGCGCAGCGTGCTCTGCCTCCCCTCGTGAACACTGACCGTGCTCCCGTTAAAACACCGAGTGCCACACGTCCGCCCCAGGGAGCATCTCTGCCCGAGCGCTGCAGACAGAGACCATGTGCCAGGCTGGGAGCAGCTCAAGCCACCTTTGTGGCTGGCAGCATCACAGGCTGCTGGTGAGAGCTGAGCTGTGCCAGGTCTCAGTTCCCCGATGGTCTTCCTCAGCCACTGCCAGCCCCCTTGGTTGGGCAGACAATAAATTTTTCATGACACAGTACTTCTCCCTGCACGAGGGCCCAGATCTCAGTGGAAGCCTCTAGGTGCTAGTGTAAGACAAACAACAAATAATCGTGTCTGTCAGAGCATGAGCAGCACGTACCACGCTGTAGACAGCTGTAATAGTTTTACACATTTATCCTTCAGGCTTACATAGGTTGGGTGTCTCTTTCATAGGCTGAAATTATATTAGCTTCACACTACGTATTGCTTTTCTGATTAAATCTGGACAGACCAGTTCTTGTTTAGAAACCTGTAGCTGTCACATTAGCTTTATCCAAACGTGTACGGCACTCTAGACGCGTTCCAGCCTAATGACAGATCCATTGCACAATGTTCTCATTTTCACAGTAAAAACAATCAGCCATTGGAATAATCTCCTCAGGGAAGTGGTGGATTCCCCAACAATGGACGTTTTTAAGGTTCAGCTGGACAGGGTGCTGGGCCATCTTGTCTAGACTCTGCTTTTGCCGAGAAAGGTTGGACCAGATGATTTTTGAGGTCCCTTCCAAGCTGGTACTTTATGATTCTATGAAGATTCTGTGATTCCTTCCCTCCTGGGTTAGGTCTGGCTTGCTTTCTCTCCCTCCCCTTTGCATACACCACCATCCTCCACTTGGAGGGAGTCAACAACCTCTCACCTCCTCCATCCCTTCCCCATGCTTCTCTCTGAATGTTGCTGCCAGGCTCCAGGAGATGTAGAAGCAGCCAAGGAAAAAGCACCTGACTGCTATTTCCCCTTGTAGCACCTTCACCTCACGGATGAGCAAAGGGCTATCAGAGGTTGCCAGTTATCCTGAATACCCTTAACAGTCAGTCTTTGATAGAAGGAGAAAAATAACCCTTAAAGAACAGAGTGAGATCAGCTCTCGGGCTTGCTCCAGACAAGTCTCCAACCTCAGGAAATTCTCCGTTGTAAAATTCTACAAGATGGTTAAAAACTTCCTTGTCAAAAAATAAATCATCTTCCTCTAGGGAATTTTATAATGTTTCAGGAGCCCCCTCATTCCCTCTTAGTGGTTTGTTCAGCATCAAATCAGGTGGGCTAAACCACTGGCTGGTACAGGTTAACTTAGTTCCAGAGATTTAGGTTAGCCCAGGGTAATTTGCATTCATTTAGTGGTGATTTGCCAGGTTGCACTCATTCAAAATTTGGCCTTGTAGACATCTGCATAAGGACTTGCTCCCTCTCTGCCTGGCCTGGTGTCCTTGACTGACAAACATGACCCTCTAACACCAGTTCTCCTGACAGCATCCTTCCTCTGCTGATGTCATTTTTAAGATGAGGGTTGCCTTTCAGGTGCCTAAGCCAGGCCCAGGAGAAGCTGATTCATGTTACACAGGGGTAAGAAAGTTTCCCTGGAGCATTCATATTTTGCCCTAATATTTTTCTGGATGGCAGCTTAGCAGGGAGGCAAAGCACGCAACAGGCCACAGTGAGAGCAAACCCTCTCTGTCTTCCAGAGAAACTGGTAAGTGATTAACCGCTTCCCGGAGAGAAGTGACACAGACATGAATAAAGAGACACTGGCTGTTAGACTATAAGAGCAAGTGGAAATTACTGATAAGCCATGGGATTCAGAGAAATCTGTGATCGGTAACTGAGCATGTAATAACTGTATCACCAGAGGAGCTCCCGGAGTGCCCATCTCTCCTCCTTCTCGCACCACTGCAGACACCCACGGTGCCTGTCAGCTGCTCTGCTGAAGCTGAGGGAAAGCAAGTTTATTGTCTTTATTAGGATTTGGATGGAGATTTACATCTCCCCCTTTTTGCAAGCTCTACATTATTTTACTTCATTGGTTCTGTGGGAGTCTTGGCCAGTCTCTACAGACAGTGCCTGTCCACCTCCAGGGAAAGAAATCTGAATCATTCAGACAGAAGCAGCAAGATGGGAGGGAAAGAATAACCTAAGAGTGTCTTGTCTACCCATATGTTATTTTTAACTTCCACTAAATGCAACCACTGTTGCATTTCACAGAGTTACATGATGTTAGAAAAGACCTCCAGATATCACCTGATCCATCCTATTGCTCAGAGCAGGACAATCACCATCGAAAGCAGGTCAGCTGTGGCTTTGTCTCTTGCTCACAAACCTCCAGAAGAGTGCATCTTGAGACAGCACATTTCAGTCTTGCACCGCCCTGCTAGCAAAGGTTTCCCCAGTGTTCAATCTCACCACCCATTCACAAATTGTTATTGCAGACAGTTTTCACCCTAAAATCTGTTATCCAGAGCCTACTTTCCCAGTTTCCAAATAAGAAAGTCTTGGAAGACATTGTCACAACCTTTACTAATATCATGGCAGACTATATCACCTCATCCACATAGGCAACCACTTCTTGTAGAGGGTTGTACAGTTGATCAAGAATGACCTATCCTTAGTAAATATGTCCTTGCTGTTTAGAACTTTCCCAAGTAGATTTTTATCTTTGCATCGCTCCTGAAAAGAAAGGCATTGTCCAAAGGAAAAGAAAAAAAAAAAAAGAGTCTGAGGCAGAGCTGTCTTCAGAAAATCTGAATTCCCTGCAACTGGTCAAATAGTCAAAGCTATAATACTCAAAAGATTAATCCACAGGCTGCATGAAGAGCCAGGTGAGAAGAAAAACTGCTGACCACAAGGCTATAGGACACGTTATACTATTTCAGGACAGCCTTTATGCCTTAGGGAAAGCTGGGTGGTGTGTTGAGCAATGAGCTGCACTCAAATCTTTTAGCTCCAGCATCATATCCCCTACATTATGCTTCCTGCTTTGTGTCCTGAGACCCTGGCCATAAACACTAAACATTACTGTGTTTACTTTCTTGCAGGGGTGCTCACTGTAATGAGCATCCCAACCTTCCCTGGGACACGCGCATCAATAATTATTTTTATGTAGGACCCACTATTACTTTCAAGGATCCCACGAGAAACCTTTCCTGAAACTTTAGCTGCAGTACAAAGAGATATGGGAGGGATTTGCAGAATAACCAGTTCAGTATCCTTCTGTTTAAGGAGCAAATTTTTAATGACGCTTCTAATAAGCTGCAAAAGACTGGATGTATCTTTCAGAGAGCCACCATTAACTACACAGCAACCTGAGGAGAAATTCTCTCCTTGCCAGGTTGTGGAAAGCCCAAGACAGATTCACATGTAAAGAGACTTCAAAAAAAATCCAAACCGAACATGCTTACTGTGTAGTGCTTTGTATGAAACACTAGCTGTCATTTTTAGGATTGCAGCAGGAAGCAGGGTCCTCTCACAGACTCTGCTTGAGTTTTAGAGTGGCCTTGTAAGAGACCCCAATGTTCTTCCTCCTCAACACACTCCCTCGCCTCCCTTCTCTTGCCCAAGTTTTCTGAATGTCTCTTGCAGTGTGCCTGCAACAGTAGTCAATAATGAGGACCTGATCTCACTCTGAGCCTTAACCTGTTCCTGTAACACAAGTAGTAATAAAATATGGGCAGATTTCAGTATAGAAGAATTACCAGGTTTCAATAGCTGTAACAATATCCAAATTATCAGGAGAAAGCCTTATAGAAAAGCAATTAGATAATAACAGGCTTGTATCAGAGTCATCAGACACTTTTCATACTGTGCTAGAAAATCAGGACCCAGAATGAATTTAACTGGATTAAATAAAAGAACCGATCTAACCTCCTCATGATCTACATGGAACTGAAGCTTTACAGAGCTTTGAAAAAGCAATCACAACATGTTGTTTCAAGACTTCCTTCATTCCTTCCCAGTCTTGCAATACGAACACGAAATAGGAATCACCTCTGTCCACCTTCCCTCCCAAACGCTTTCTGCTTTATTACTTTTTTTCAGGAATTTATCAGAAAAATCTCCAGACTCCCACCCCAAAATCTCACCAATAAATGCAACAAGGTGAAAAACTGACCTCACTGTTGCCACTGATGTTTCAGAATGCAAAAGCGGAGGAGTTTGTTTCTCTTGTCCATTCCCAGAGTTCCTGGAGCTTCACAGATGAAGCTGTTTAAGACTATATTCTGTGCCCTGCAATCTGAATAAAGCAAAGGCAATCAGCAACCTGTGAGAGCCACCTGATTCAGGCTTTAGCCCAGCTGTAAAACAGACACCACCTACAGCCACAGAGAAAAAACAGTCCCATAACAGAGTAATTCTGAATTCCTCTTCGTACAGCACCATATTTTCTGCTTCTTTCCCTTTGTATGATGTCTTACTTGGCTCCCTCTTCAAGAGGGTTCCATCACCTCCTGGAAAACAATTATAAGAAAGAGCTGTTAAGAAAAAGACAGAATGGTACAGACAGTCAGAGGACTTTTGTATAAAACGCATTTGGATGAAGGTATGGAGAAGAGTCATGCAGAACAAAGTTGTGCAGGCTGGCAAAAGACGAGAGAGCAAGGGTTAACAGGAGATAAGTCGTACAAGGCCTTGAAGACAAGTACAAACCCATCAATACTCAGTGACTGTCCAGGGATCTTGAAACTACTGCAATCATTTTAAAAAAAGAACAGAAAAAAATAGATACAAGGAAGTTCCCTCCCTTTCTGTGCCACCTGTAGCTATTCTGATCCCTCCTCTGCCTCCCTCCCCTCATATCAGCTGAGCAATCTAATGATTGATTTTGGTTAAAAATAGCATCCACTGCTGTTCTGGGGGAAGGGGTGCATCATGCAAACAGTGAGACTGGTCTCTAAGCAGCCCCTGGGCAGACTGGGAGAGGCGGGCAGCTCTCCTGCTTATCTCAAAGGCTGCAGATGGAGCAGATTTAATCCTTCCTGCTGTATCTGCAAGTGGAGTCCTGGCCAGAGAAGGCGGCTGTAGCACAGTAACCAGCCGTAATGGACCCGGGCTTATTACAGCTTAACCTTGGGCAGAATTTGTAACCCATGTGCGGACAGGGCCAAATCCTGAGACTCATCAAACGCACCCAGAACTAAAGCAGTCACTTATGTCTCCACCATGGCTTTCACCACTTCCTGCCTATCCCAGTGGCAAGGAAATTCCCTGGCATCACATCTAGTGCAGCCCAAAGGCTGTTGGTTTTTAACTTGAGCTGCAGTGAACTCCAACGATATCATTGCCAGAGCAGACCAATTAGTTAGGAAATAATAACTGTTTGTCTGATAGTTCCTCCCCTACAAAACGTTCATACCCAAACAAAAAGCTGTGGAAAACCTCTCTGTCCTAAGGCCCACTTAATTAGAATTTTTCTGTCTCATTCAAATAGTATATTAAAGGTTTATGGACCTTCTTGTTAAACTTATATACAATATTACATGACCCGGCCGCAGCTTTTCCAGTAAGGGCCAACTGATGGTCTTGCATGGCCATGGAAGTGTGCCTTTGCACAGTTCTGCAGCTGGAATTCCCTGTAATGATTGCCTGTCGGGATCGGCAGTTCCTTTGAGTCAGGAACCCCAAAACAAACCGCAGGGATTGCAAACAAAAAGGAACACACGCTGTACATCTGCAAACGGCAAAGGCCCTGGAAGTTGCACTGCTGCTCTTTGCTTAAAGAGACAAGTGGAAATTGAGGGAAACGGAGGAAATTGACAAAAGCCACCATGGACCTGGATGGTCTGCCGCAAGAAACGGGAAAAGCCACTGGAAAGCAGGTTTTTACTTCCTGGTTTTCAGTAAACAGTTGCCAACAGGACACTGTGAAATGCAATTACAAACCCTGATCCTGCTCTGCCCCCCAAAAGAGCCAGGGAGGGGGAACGGGGCACAAGTAAAAGAAAATCAATTAAAGTGCAGCCGTGAACACGCAAACCCACCACACAATTTCCTAGTGAAGGCAGGAAAGCTTGAAAGTAGTGGAAAGTAGGTTAAGATTTGCATGCAGATAACATGCAGGACGGCACTGGAGGTTAGACCTAATAACCTTAGACAAGCCAAAACGTGTGCAAACTTAGTTTGCATTTTTATTTTACTCTGATGTGCTCCAACTTTTTATTTCCCATGCACCTGTGATGATTAATATCAAAGGCTATTATTGCACTCCTGACATTCAAACCAAGCAATTTCAGAGCCTGGAATAAGCACTGAAAGCAAGGAAGGGCAGGTGGTGAGGTCAGCTCTCTCCCAGATCCAAGCTCTTTTTCTATTTACATTAATACAAGGAAGAGCCGAACGTGCAGAGAACACACAGGAAATGTCACCTGTGTTCACAGACTTTTGTATTAAAGGTAAGACCTGAATATTTATCATCCCTTCCAGCCACTGAAGTCCACAGGTCCATTAGCTCAGGGGCAGTCATGTTTGGCTGCGGGGTGTAACAACGACTGCTATGGCATTGGGATACATCTACTGATCCTTTCAGGCGCATCTCTCTCTCCTCCCTTAAGTAAAAGTGTTAACATACTCCAGAACTGAGAATCAAAGGTAAGGAAAAGAACCAATGGTTTTTCTTCAAGCTTGAGAGAAAAAGCAAGTAATTTAGCAAACATTACTTAAAATAAGAGTTTCATAAAATGACTTGTGATCTGCCTTCCCCCCCCCCCCCC